>JBBPBP010000003.1:22135108-22163726 GCA_037974735.1 Cicer chorassanicum
GTTTTTAACCTATCTTGTGCATCCAATAAATAATTTTGTGTCATTTTTTGAACATTTAACTCATTTTCGTCCTGCCTAGGCTTATTCTAATCCAATTAGGGTTTGTAACCAATGTTGTGCATCCAATAAGTGCGTTTGTGTCATTGGTTTAACATTTAGGTCATTTTCGTCCTCTCTAGGCTTATTCTAATCCAATTAGGATTTTTAATCAATCTTGTGCATCAAATAAGTGATTTTGTGTCATTGGTTGAACATTTAGGTCATTTTCCTCCTCTATAGGCTTATTCTAATCGAATTAAAGTTTTTAATCAATCTTGTACATCAAATAAGTGATTTTGTGTCATTGGCTTAACATTTAGGTTATTTTCGTCCTCCATAGGCTTATTCTAATCCATGTAGGGTTTTTAACCAATCTTGTGCATCCAATTAGTGCGAGTGTGTCATTGGTTTGACATTTAGGTCATTTTCGTCCTCCCTAGGCTTATTCTAATCCAATTTGGGTTTTTAACCAATTTTGTGCATCCGATAAGTGATTTTGTGACATTTTTTGAACATTGAGGTCATTTTCGTCCTGCCTAGGCTTATTCTAATCCAATTAAAGTTTTTAATCAATCTTGTACATCAAATAAGTGATTTTGTGTCATTGGTTGAACATTTAGGTCATTTTCATCCTCCCTAGGCTTATTCTAATCCAAGTAGGGTTTTAATCCAATCTTGTGCATCCAATAAGTACGATTGTGTCAATGGTTTAACATTTAGGTCATTTTGTCCTCTCTAGGCTTATTCTAATCCAATTAGAGTTTTTAATCAATCTTTTGCATCAAATAAGCGATTTAATGTCATTGGTTGAACATTTAGGTCATTTTCCTCCTCTCTAGGCTTATTCTAATCCAATTAGGGTTTTTAACCAATGTTGTGCATCAAATAAGTGCGTTTGTGTCATTGGTTGAACATTTAGGTCATTTTCGTCCTCACTAGACTTATTCTAATCCAATTAGGGTTTTTAATCAATCTTGTGCATCCAATAAGTGAATTTGTGTCAATGGTTGAACATTTAGGTCGTTTTCGTCATCCTTTGACTTATTCTAATCCAATTAGGGTTTTTAACCAATCTTGTGAATCCAATAAGTAATTATGTGTCATTGGTTGAACATTTAGGTCATTTTCGTGTTCCCTAGGATTATTCTAATCCAATAAGGTGTTTTTAATCAATATTGTGCATTCAATAAGTGCGATTGTGTCATTATTTTAACATTTAGGGCATTTTCGTCCTCTCTAGGCTTATTCTAATCTAATTAGGGTTTTTAATCAATATTGTGTATCGAATAAGTGATTTTGTGTCATTGGTTGAACATTTAGGTCATTTTCGTCCTCCCTAGGCTAATTCGAATCGCATTTGGGTTTTTAACCAATCTTGTGTATCAAATAAGTGATTTTGTGTTATTGGTTGAAAATTTAGGTCATTTTCGTCCTCCCTAGGCTTATTCTAATCCAATTAGGGTTTTTAACCAATCTTGTGCATCCAATAAGTGCGTTTTATGTCATTGGTTGAAAATTTAGGTCATATTCGTCATCCTTCGACTTATTCTAATCCAGTTAGGATTTTTCACCAATCTTGTGCATCCAATAAGTGCGTTTGTAACATTGGTCGAACATTTAGGTCATTTTTGTCCTCTCTAGGCTTATTCTAATCCAATTAAAGTTTTTAATCAATCTTGTACATCAAATAAGTGATTTTGTGTCATTGGTTGAACATTTAGGTTATTTTCGTCCTCCCTAGGCTTATTCTAATCCAAGTAGGGTTTTTAACCAATCTTGTGCATCCAATAAGTGCGATTGTGTCATTGGTTTAACATTTAGGTCATTCTCGTCCTCTCTAAGCTTATTCTAATCCAATAAGGGTTTTTAATCAATCTTGTGCATCAAATAAGTGATTTTTGTGTCATTGGTTGAACCTTTAAGTCATTTTCGTCCTCCATAGGCTTATTCTAATCTAATTAGGGTTTTTAACCAATCTTGTGCAATTAATAAGTGCGATTGTGTCAATGGTTTAACATTTAGGTCATTTTCGTCCTCTCTAGGCTTATTCTAATCCAATTAGAGTTTTTAATCAATCTTTTGCATCAAATAAGCGATTTTGTGTCATTGGTTGAACATTTAGGTCATTTTCCTCCTCTATAGGCTTATTCTAATCCAGTTAAAGTTTTTAATCAATCTTGTAAATCAAATAAGTGATTTTGTGTCATTTGCTGAACATTTAGGTCATTTTCGTCCTCCATAGGCTTATTCTAATCCAAGTAGGGTTTTTGACCAATCTTGTGCATCCAATAAGTGCGATTGTGTCATTGGTTTATCATTTAGGTAATTTTCGTCCTCTCTAGGCTTATTCTAATCCAATTAGGGTTTTTAATCAATCTTGTGCATCAAATAAGTGGTTTTGTATCATTGGTTGAACATTTAGGTCATTTTCCTCCACTTTAGCCTTATTCTAATTCAATTAGGGTTTTTAACCAATTTTGTGCATCAAATAAGTAATTTTGTGTCATTGGTTGAACATTTAAGTTATTTTCGTCATCCCTAGGCTTATTCTAATCGAATTAGGCTTTTTAACCAATCTTGCGCATCCAATAAGTGATTTTGTGTCATTTTTTGAACATTTAGGTCATTTTCGTCCTCCCTAGGCTTATTGTAATCCAATTAGGGTTTTTAACCAATCCTGTGCATCCAATAAGTGATTTTGTGTCATTTTTTGAACATTTTGGTCATTTTCGCCTTGCCTAGGCTTATTCTAATCCAATTAGGGTTTGTGTGATTGTGTAATTGGTTGAACATTTAGGTGATTTTCAGCCTCTCTAGGCTTATTCTAATCCAATTAGAGTTTTTAATCAATCTTTTGCATCAAATAAGCGATTTTGTGTCATTGGTTGAACATTTAGGTCATTTTCCTCCTTTATAGGCTTATTCTAATCCAGTTAAAGTTTTTAATCAATCTTGTAAATCAAATAAGTGATTTTGTGTCATTTGCTGAACATTTAGTTCATTTTCGTCCTCCATAGGCTTATTTTAATCCAAGTAGGGTTTTTGACCAATCTTGTGCATCCAATAAGTGCGATTGTGTCATTGGTTCAACATTTAGGTCATTTTCGTCGTCTCTAGGCTTATTCTAATCCAATTAAGGTTTTTAATCAATCTTGTGCATCAAATAAGTGATTTTGTATCATTGGTTGAACATTTAGGTCATTTTCCTCCTCTTTAGCCTTATTCTAATTCAATTAGCGTTTTTAACCAATTTTGTGCATCAAATAAGTGATTTTGTGTCATTGGTTGAACATTTAAGTTATTTTCGTCATCCCTAGGCTTATTCTAATCAAATTAGGGTTTTTAACCAATCTTGCGCATCCAATAAGTGATTTTGTGTCATTTTTGGAACATTTAGGTTATTTTCGTCCTCCCTAGGCTTATTGTAATCCAATTAGGGTTTTTAACCGATCTTGTGCATCCAATTAGTGATTTTGTGTAATTTTTTGAACATTTAGGTCATTTTCGTCTTGCCTAGGCTTATTCTAATCCAATTAGGGTTTGTGAGATTGTGTAATTGGTTGAACATTTAGGTGATTTTCGGCCTCTCTAGGCTTATTCTAGTCCAATTAGAGTTTTTAGTCAATCTTTTGCATCAAATAAGCGATTTTGTGTCATTGGTTGAACATTTAGGTCATTTTCCTCCTCTCTAGGCTTATTCTAATCCAATTAGGGTTTTTTAACCAATGTTGTGCATCAAATAAGTGCGTTTGTGTCATTGGTTGAACATTTAGGTCATTTTTGCCTCACTAGACTTATTCTAATCCAATTAGGAAGTTTAATCAATCTTGTGCATCCAATAAGTGATTTTGTGTCAATGGTTGAACATTTAGGTCGTTTTCGTCATCCTTCGACTTATTCTAATCGAATTAGGGTTTTTAACCAATCTTGTGCATCAAATAAGTGATTTTGTGTTATTGGTTGAAAATTTAGGTCATTTTCGTCCTCCCTAGGCTTATTCTAATCCAATTAGGGTTTTTAACCAATCTTGTGCATCAAATAAGTGCGTTTTATGTCATTGGTTGAAAATTTAGGTCATATTCGTAATCCTTTGACTTATTCTAATCCAGTTAGGATTTTTCACCAATCTTGTGCATCCAATAAGTGCGTTTGTAACATTGGTCGAACATTTAGGTCATTTTTGTCCTCTCTAGGCTTATTCTAATCCAATTAAAGTTTTTAATCAATCTTGTACATCAAATAAGTGATTTTGTGTCATTGGTTGAACATTTAGGTTATTTTCGTCCTCCCTAGGCTTATTCTAATCCAAGTAGGGTTTTTAACCAATCTTGTGCATCCAATAAGTGCGATTGTGTCATTGGTTTAACATTTAGGTCATTCTCGTCCTCTCTAAGCTTATTCTAATCCAATAAGGGTTTTTAATCAATCTTGTGCATCAAATAAGTGATTTTTGTGTCACTGGTTGAACATTTAAGTCATTTTCGTCCTCCCTAGGATTATTCTAATCTAATTAGGGTTTTTAACCAATCTTGTGCAATTAATAAGTGCGATTGTGTCAATGGTTTAACATTTAGGTCATTTTCGTCCTCTCTAGGCTTATTCTAATCCAATTAGAGTTTTTAATCAATCTTTTGCATCAAATAAGCGATTTTGTGTCATTGGTTGAACATTTAGGTCATTTTCCTCCTCTATAGGCTTATTCTAATCCAGTTAAAGTTTTTAATCAATCTTGTAAATCAAATAAGTGATTTTGTGTCATTTGCTGAACATTTAGATCATTTTCGTCCTCCATAGGCTTAGTCTAATCCAAGTAGGGTTTTTGACCAATCTTTTACATCCAATAAGTGCGATTGTGTCATTGGTTTATCATTTAGGTCATTTTCGTCCTCTCTAGGCTTATTCTAATCCAATTAGGGTTTTTAATCAATCTTGTGCATCAAATAAGTGATTTTGTATCATTGGTTGAACATTTAGGCCATTTTCCTCCCCTTTAACCTTATTCTAATTCAATTAGGGTTTTTAACCAATTTTGTGCATCAAATAAGTGATTTTGTGTCATTGGTTGAACATTTAAGTTATTTTCGTCATACCTCGGCTTATTCTAATCGAATTAGGGTTTTTAACCAATCTTGCGCATCCAATAAGTGATTTTGTGTCATTTTTTGAACATTTAGGTCATTTTCGTCCTCCCTAGGCTTATTGTAATCCAATTAGGGTTTTTAACCAATCTTGTGCATCCAATAAGTGATTTTGTGTCATTTTTTGAACATTTCGGTCATTTTCGTCTTGCCTAGGCTTATTCTAATCCAATTAGGGTTTGTGTGATTGTGCAATTGGTTGAACATTTAGGTGATTTTCGGCCTCTCTAGGCTTATTCTAATCCAATTAGGGTTTTTAATCAATCTTGTGGATCAAATAAGTGATTTTGTGTCATTGGTTGAACATTTAGGTCATTTTCCTCCTCTCTAGGCTTATTCTATCCAATTAGGGTTTTTAACCAATCTTGTGCATCCAATAAGTGCGATTGTGTCATTGGTTTAACATTTAGGTCATTCTCGTCCTCTCTAAGCTTATTCTAATCCAATAAGGGTTTTTAATCAATCTTGTGTATCGAATAAGTGATTTTTGTGTCATTGGTTGAACATTTAATTCATTTTCGTCCTCCCTAGGCTTATTCTAATCTAATTAGGGTTTTTAACCAATCTTGAGCATCCAATAAGTGATTTTGTGTCATTTTTTGAACATTTAGGTCATTTTCGTCCTCCCTAGGCTTATTCTAATCCAATTAGGGTTTGTAACCAATGTTGTGCATCCAATAAGTGCGTTTGTGTTATTGGTTTAACATTTAGGTCATTTTCGTCTCTAGACTTATTCTAATCCAATTAAGGTTTTTTATCAATCTTGTGCATTAAATAAGTGATTTTCTGTTATTGGTTGAAAATTTAGGTCATTTTCGTCCTCCCTAGGCTTATTCTAATCCAATTAGGGTTTTTAACCAATCTTGTGCATCCAATAAGTGTGTTTTATGTCATTGGTTGAAAATTTAGGTCATATTCGTCATCCTTCGACTTATTCTAATCCAGTTAGGATTTTTCACCAATCTTGTGCATCCAATAAGTGCGTTTGTAACATTGGTCGAACATTTAGGTCATTTTTGTCCTCTCTAGGCTTATTCTAATCCAGTTAAAGTTTTTAATCAATCTTGTACATCAAATAAGTGATTTTGTGTCATTGGTTGAACATTTAGGTTATTTTCGTCCTCCCTAGGCTTATTCTAATCCAAGTAGGGTTTTTAACCAATCTTGTGCATCCAATAAGTGCGATTGTGTCATTGGTTTAACATTTAGGTCATTCTCGTCCTCTCTAAGCTTATTCTAATCCAATAAGGGTTTTTAATCAATCTTGTGCATCAAATAAGTGATTTTGTATCATTGGTTGAACATTTAGGCCATTTTCCTCCTCTTTAGCCTTATTCTAATTCAATTAGGGTTTTTAACCAATTTTGTGCATCAAATAAGTGATTTTGTGTCATTGGTTGAACATTTAAGTTACTTTCGTCATCCCTCGGCTTATTCTAATCGAATTAGGGTTTTTAACCAATCTTGCGCATCCAATAAGTGATTTTGTGTCATTTTTTGAACATTTAGGTCATTTTCGTCCTCCCTAGGCTTATTGTAATCCAATTAGGGTTTTTAACCAATCTTGTGCATCCAATAAGTGATTTTGTGTCATTTTTTGAACATTTCGGTCATTTTCGTCTTGCCTAGGCTTATTCTAATCCAATTAGGGTTTGTGTGATTGTGTAATTGGTTGAACATTTAGCTGATTTTCGGCCTCTCTAGGCTTATTCTAATCCAATTAGGGTTTTTAATCAATCTTGTGGATCAAATAAGTGATTTTGTGTCATTGGTTGAACATTTAGGTCATTTTCCTCCTCTCTAGGCTTATTCTAATCCAATTAGGGTTTTTAACCAATCTTGTGCATCCAATAAGTGCGATTGTGTCATTGGTTTAACATTTATGTCATTCTCGTTCTCTCTAAGCTTATTCTAATCCAATAAGGGTTTTTAATCAATCTTGTGCATCGAATAAGTGATTTTTGTGTCATTGGTTGAACCTTTAAGTCATTTTCGTCCTCCCTAGGCTTATTCGAATCCAATAAGAGTTTTTATCCAATCTTGTGCATCCAATAAGTGATTTTGTGTCATTGGGTAAACATTTTGGTCATTTTCGTCCTCCCTAGGCTTATTCTAATCCAATTAGGGTTTTTAATCAATCTTGTGCATCAAATAAGTGATTTTTGTGTCATTGGTTGAACATTTAGGTCATTTTCGTCCTCCCTAGGCTTATTCTAATCTAATTAGGGTTTTTAACCAATCTTGATCATCCAATAAGTGATTTGGTGTCATTTTTTGAACATTTAGGTCATTTTCGTCCTCCCTAGGCTTATTCTAATCCAATTTAGGTTTTTAACCGATCTTGTATATCCAATAAGTGATTTTGTGTCATTGGTTGAACATTTAGGTCATTTTCGTCCTCCCTAGGCTTATTCTAATGCAATTAGGGTTTTTAACCAATCTTTTGCATCAAATAAGTGATTTTGTGTTATTGGTTGAAAATTTAGGTCATTTTCGCCCTCTCTAGGCTTATTCTAATCCAATTAAAATTTTTAATCAATCGTGTACATCAAATAAGTGATTTTGTGTCATTGGTTGAACATTTAGGTCATTTTCGTCCTCATAAGCTTATTCTAATCCAATTAGGGTTTTTAACCAATCTTGTGCATCCAATAAGTGTTTTGGTGTCATTGGTTGAAAATTTAGGTCAATTTCATCCTCCCTAGGCTTATTCTAATCCAATTAGGGTTTTAAACCAATATTGTGCATTCAATAAGTGCGATTGTGTCATTGGTTTAACATTTAGGGCATTTTCGTCCCCTCTAGGCTTATTCTAATCCAATTAGGGTTTTTAATCAATCTTGTGCATCAAATAAGTGATTTTTTGTCATTGGTTGAACATTTAGGTCATTTTAATTCTCCCTAGGCTTATTCTAATCCAATTAGGGTTTTTAACCAATCTTGTGCATCCAACAAATGCGTTTGTGTCATTCGTTGAACATTTATTTCATGTTCGTCACCCTTCGACTTATTCTAATGCAATTAGGGTTTTTAACCAATCTTGAGCATCCAATAAATGATTTTCTGTCATTGGTTGAACATTTAGGTCATTTTCGTCTTCCCTAGGCTTATTCTAATCCAATTTGGGTTTTTAATCAATGTTGTGCATCCAATAAGTGCGTTTGTGTCATTGGTTTAACATTCAGGTCATTCTCGTCCTCTAAAGGCTTATTCTAATCCAATTAAGGTTTTTAACTAATTTTGTGCATCCAATAAGTGATTTTGCGTTACTGCTTGAACATTTAGATCGTTTTTGTCATCCCAAGGCTTATTCTAATCCAATTATGGTTCTCAACCAATCTTTTGCATCCAATAAGTGGGTTTGTGTTATTGGTTGAACATTTAGGTCATTTTCGTCATCCACAGGCTTATTTTAATCCAATTAGGGTTTTTAACCAATCATGTGCCTCCAATAATTGATTTTGTGTTATTGGTTGAACATTTAGGTCATTTTCTTCCTCCTAAGGCTTGTTCTAATCCGATTAAGGTCTTTAACCAATCTTGTGCATCCAATAAGTGATTTTGTGTCATTTTTTGAACATTTAGCTCATTTTCGTCCTGCCTAGGCTTATTCTAATCCAATTAGGGTTTGTAACCAATGTTGTGCATCCAATAAGTGCATTTGTGTCATTGGTTTAACATTTAGGTCATGTTCGTCCTCCATAGGCTTATTCAAATCCTATTAGGGTATTTAACCAATCTTGTGCATCCAATAAGTAATTTTGTGTCATTGGTTGAACATTTAGGTCATTTTCGTCCTCCCTAGGCTTATTCTAATTCAATTAGGGTTTTTAACCAATATTATGCATCCAATAAGTGCGGTTGTGTCATTTGTTTAACATTTAGGTCATTTACGTCATCTCTAGGCTTACTCTAATCCAATTAGGGTTTTTAATCAATCTTGTGGATCAAATAAGTGATTTTGTTTCATTGGTTGAACATTTAGGTTAATTTCGTCCTCACTAGACTTATTCTAATCCATGTAGGGCTTTTAACCAATCTAGTTCATCCAATAAATGCGTTTGTGTCATTGGTTGAACATTTAGGTCATTTTCGTCATCCATAGGCTTATTTTAATCCAATTAGTGTTTTTAACCAATCATGTGCATCCAATAAGTGCGTTTGTAACATTGGTCGAACATTTAGGTCATTTTCGTCCTCCCAAGGCTTAATCTAATCCAATTACGGTTTTTAACCAATCTTGTGCATCCAATAAGTGCGTTTGTAACATTGGTCGAACATTTAGGTCATTTTTGTCATCCTTCGACTTATTCTATTCCAACTAGGGTTTTTAACCAACCTTGTGCATCCAATAAGTGCATTTATGTCATTGGTCTAACATTTAGGTCATTTTTGTCCTCTCTAGGCTTATTCTAATCCAATAAGGGTTTTTAACCAATCTTGTGCATCCAATAAGTGATTTTTTGTCATTGGATGAACATTTAAGCTATTTTATTCCTCCTAAGGCTTAATCTAATCCGATTAGGGTTTTTAACCAATCTTGTACATCCAATAAGTGATTTTGTGTCATTTTTTGAACATTTAGGTCATTTTCGTCCTGCCTAGGCTTATTCTAATCCAATTTGGGTTTGAAACCAATGTTGTGCATCCAATAAGTGCATTTGTGTTATTGGTTTAATATTTAGGTCATTTTCGTTCTCCCTAGGCTTATTCTAATCCAATTACGGATTTTAACCAATCTTGTGCATCCAATAAAAGATTTTGTGTTATTGGTTGAACATTTAGGTCATTTTTGTCCCCCCAAGGCTTTTTCAAATCCAATTAGGATTTTTAACCAATCTTGTGCATCCAATAATTGATTTTTTGTCATTAGATTAACATTTAGGTCATGTCGTCTTCCATAGTCTTATTCGAATCCTATTAGGGTTTTTAACCAATCTTGTGCATCCAATAAGTAATTTTGTGTCATTGGTTGAACATTTAGGTCATTTTCGTCCTCCCTAGGCTTATTCTAATCCAATTAGGGATTTTAACCAGTATTATGCATCCAATAAGTGCGGTTGTGTCATTCGTTTAACATTTAGGTCATTTACGTCCTCTCTAGGCTTACTCTATTCCAATTAGGGTTTTTAATCAATCTTGTGCATCAAATAAGTGATTTTGTTTCATTGGTTGAACATTTAGGTCATTTTCGTCCTCACTAGGCTTATTCTAATCCATGTAGGGTTTTTAACCAATCTAGTGCATCCAATAAATGCTTTTGTGTCATTGGTTGAACATTTAGGTCATTTTCGTCATCCTTCGACTTGTTCTAATCCAATTAGGGTTTTAAGCAATCTTGAGCATCCAATAAGTGATTTTGTGTCATTGGTTGAATATTAAGGTCATTTTCGTCCTCCCTAGGCTTCTTCTAATCCAATTTGGGTTTTTAACCAATGTTGTGCATCCAATAAGTGCGTTTGTGTCGTTGGTTGAACGTTTAGGTCATTCTCGTCCTCTTTAGGCTTATTCTAATCCAATTAGGGTTTTTAACCAATCTTGTGCATCCAATAAGTGATTTTGTGTCATTGGTTGAACATTTAGGTCATTTTCGTCATCCTTCGACATATTGTAATCCAATTAGGGTTTTTAACCAATCTTGTGCTTCCCAGAAGTGCGTTTGTGTCGTTGGTTGAACATTTAGGTCATTTTCATCCTCCCTAGGCTTATTTTAATCCAATTAGGGTTTTAATCAATCTTTTGCATCCAATAAGTGATTTTGTGTTATTGGCTGAACATTTAGGTCATTTCATCCTCCCAAGGCTTACTCAAATCCAATTAGGATTTTTAACCAATCTTGTACATCCAATAAGTGATTTTGTGTCATTGGATTAACATTTATGTCATTTTCTTCTTCTCTAGGCTTATTCTAATCCAATTAGAGTTTTTAGCCAATCGTGTGCATCAAATAGATAAATTTGTGTCATTGGTTGAACATTTAGGTCATTCTCGTCCTCTTTAGGCTTATTTTAATCCAATTAGGGTTTTAATCAATCTTGTGCATCCAATAAGTTATTTTGTGTTATTGGTTGAACATTTAGGTCATTTCATCCTCCCAAGGCTTATTCAAATCCAATTAGGATTTTTAACCAATCTTGTACATCCAATAAGTGATTTTGTGTCATTGGATTAACATTTATGTCATTTTCTTCTTCCCTAGGCTTATTCTAATCAAATTAGGGTTTTTAGCCAATCGTGTGCATCCAATAGATAAATTTGTGTCATTAGTTGAACATTTATGTCATTGTCGTTTTCCCTAGTCTTATTCTAATCCAATTAGCGTTTTTAAGCAATCTTCGACATCCAATAAGTGCGTTTGTGTCATTGGTTGAACATTAACGTGATTTTTGTCATCCTTCGACTTATTCTCATCCAATTAGGGTTTTTAACCAATCTTGTGCATCCAATAAGTGATTTTGTGTTATTGGTTGAACATTTAAGTCATTTTCGTCCTCCTAAGGCTTATTCTAATCCAATTAGGATTTTTAATCAATCTTGAGCATCCAATAAGTGATTTTGTGTCATTGGATTAACATTTATGTCATTTTCTTCTTCTCTAGGCTTATTCTAATCCAATTAGGGTTTTTAGCCAATCGTGTGCATCCAATAGATAAATATGTGTCATTGGTTGAACATTTAGGTCATTCTCGTCCTCTTTAGGCTTATTTTAATCCAATTAGAGTTTTAATCAATCTTGTGCATCCAATAAGTCATTTTGTGTTATTGGTTGAACATTTAGGTCATTTCATCCTCCCAAGGCTTATTCAAATCCAATTAGGATTTTTAACCAATCTTGTAGATCCAATAAGTGATTTTGTGTCATTGGATTAACATTTATGTCATTTTCTTCTTCCCTAGGCTTATTCTAATCCAATTAGGATTTTTAGCCAATCATGTGCATCCAATAGATAAATTTGTGTCATTTGTTGAACATTTATGTCATTGTCGTTTTCCCTAGTCTTATTCTAATCCAATTAGCGTTTTTAAGCAATCTTTGGCATCCAATAAGTGCGTTTGTGTCATTGGTTGAACATTAACGTGATTTTTGTCATCCTTCGACTTATTCTTATCCAATTAGGGTTTTTAACCAATCTTGTGCATCCAATAAGTGATTTTGTGTTATTGGTTGAACATTTAGGTCATTTTCGTCCTCCCAAGGCTTATTCTAATCCAATTAGGATTTTTAATCAATCTTGAGCATCTAATAAGTGATTTTGTGTCATTTGTTGAACATTTAGGTCTTTTTAGTCCTCCCTATGCTTATTCTAATCCAATAATGGTTTTTAACACATCTTGTGCATCCAATAAGTGCGATTCTGTCATTGGTTAAACATTTTGGTCATTTTCGTCCTCTCTATGCTTATTCTAATTGAATTAGGGTTTTTAATCAATCTTGTGCATCAAATAAGTGATTTTTTGTCATTGGTTGAACATTTAGGTCATTTTCGTCTTCCCTAGTTCAATTAGGGTTTTTAACCAATCTTGTGCATCCAATAAGTGATTTTGTGTCATTGGTGGATCATTTAGCTCATTTTTATCATTGACATATTCTAATCCAATTTGGGTTTTAAACCCATCTTGTGCATCCCAAAAATGCTTTTGTGTCGTTGGTTGAACATTTAGGTCATTTTCATCCTCCCTATGCTTATTCTAATCCAATTAGGGTTTTTAACCAATCTTGTGCATCCAATAAGTGATTTTGTGTTATTGGTTGAACATTTAGGTCATTTTCGTCCTCCCAAGGCTTATTCTAATCCAATTAGGATTTTTAACCAATCTTGTGCATCCAATAAGTTATTTTGTGTCATTGGTTGAACATTTAGGTCATTTTTATCCTCCCTAGGCGTATTCTAATCCCTAATTGGATTAGAATAACCCTTGGAAAGACGAAAATGACCTAAATTTTCAACCAATGACACAAAATCACTTATTGGATGCACAAGATTGGTTAAAAACCCAAATTGGATTAGAATAAGCCTAGAGAGGACGAAAATGACCTAAATATTAAACCAATGACACAAACGCACTTATTGAATTCACAAGATTGGTTAAAAACCCTAATTGGATTAGAATAAGTCGATGGATGACGAAAATGACCTAAATGTTCAACCAATGACACAAACGCGCTTATTGGATGCACAAGATTGGTTAAAATTCCTAATTGGATTAGAATAAGCCTAGGGAGAACGAAAATGACCTAAATGTTCAACTAATGACACCAAATCACTTATTGGATGCACAAGATCGGTTAAAAACCATAATTGGATTATATTAAGCCATGGGAGGACGGAAATGACCTAAATGTTAAAGCAATGACACAAAATCACTTATTGGATGCAAAAGATTGGTTAAAAACCCTAATTGGATTAGAATAAGCCTAGAGAGGATGAAAATGACCTAAATGTTAAACAAATGACACAAACGCACTTATTGGATGCACAAGAATGGTTAAAAACCCTATTTGGATTAGAGTAAGTAGACGGATGAAGAAATTGACCTAAATGTTCAACCAATGACACAAACACACTTATTGGATACACAAGATTGGTTAAAAACCCAAATTGGATTAGAATAAACCTAAGGAGGACAAAAATGACCTAAATGTTCAACCAATGACACAAAATCACTTATTAGATGCACAAGATTGGTTAAAAACCCTAATTGGATTAGAATAAACCTAGCGAGGATGAAAATGACCTAAATGTTAAACCAATGACACAAAATCACTTATTGTATGCACAAAATTGGTTAAAAACCCTAATTGGATTAGAATAAACTTAGGGTGGACACAAATGACCTAAATATTCAACCACTAATTGGTACAGAAAATTTAGGGTGGACACAAAATCACTAATTGGTACAGAAAATTTGTTAAAAACCCTAATTGGATTGGAGTAAGCCTTGGAAGGACGAAAATGACCTAACTATTCAACCTATAACACAAAATCACTTATTGGATGTAGAAGATTGGTAAAAAACCCTAATTGGATTAGAATAAGCCTAGGGAGGACGAAAACGACCCAAATGTTCAACCAATGACACAAACGCACTTATTGGATGCACAAGATTGGTTAAAATCCCTAATTGGATTAGAATAAATCAACAGATGACGAAAATGACCTAAATGTTCAACCAATGACACAAACGCACTTATTGGATGCACAAGATTGGTTAAAACTCTAATTGGATTAGAATAAGCCTAGGGAGGACGAAAATGACCCAAATATTCAACCAATGATACAAAATCCCTTATTGGATGCACAAGAATGGTTATAAACCCTAATTGGATTAGAATAAGCCTTGGGAGGACGAAAATGACCTAAATGTTCAAGCAATGAGAGAAAATCACTTATTGGATGCATAAGATTGGTTAAAAACACTAATTGGATTAGAATAAGCCTAGAGAGGACCAAAATGACCTAAATGTTAAACCAATGACAGAAACGCACTTATTGGATGCACAAGATTGGTTAATAAACCTTATTGGATTATAATAAGCCTAAAGGGGGCGAAAATGACCTAAATGTTCAACCGTTGAAACAAAATCACTTATTGGATGCTCAAGATTGGTTATAAACCCTAATTGGATTAGAATAAGTTGATGGATGAAGAAAATGACCTAAATGTTCAACCAATGAACCAAAATCACTTATTGGATGCACAAGATTGGTTAAAATCCGTAATTGGATTAGAATAAGCCTAGGGAGGACGAAAATGACCTAAATGTTCAACCAATGATACAAAATCACTTATTGGATGCTCAAGATTGGTTAAAAACCCTTATAGGATTAGAATAAGCCTATAGAGGACGAAAATGACCTAAATGTTAAACCAATGACACAAACGCACTTATTGGATGCACAAGATTGGTTAAAAACCCTAATTGCATTAGAATAAGTCGATAGATGACGAAAATAACCTAAATGTTCAAAGAATGACACAAACGCACTTATTGGATGCACAAGATTGGTTAAAAATCCTAATTGGATTAGAATAAGCCTAGGGAGGACGAAAATGACCTAAATGTTTAACCAATGAACCAAAATCACTTATTGGATGCACAAGATTGGCTAAAAACCCTAATTGGATTAGAATGAGCCTAGAGAGGAAGAAAATGAACTAAATGTCCAACCAATGATACAAAATCACTTATTGGATGCACAAGATTGGTTAAAAATTCTAATTGGATTAGAATAAGCCTAGGGATGAAGAAAATGACCTAAATGTTAAACCAATGACACAAACGCACTTATTGGATGCACAAGATTGGTTAAAAACCCTAATTGGATAAGAAAAAGTCGATAGATGACGAAAATAACCTAAATTTTTAACAAATGACACAAACGCTAATTGTTAAAAACACGAAAATGACTTATTGGATACACAAGATTAGTTAAAAACCCTAATTGGATTAGAATAAGACTTGGAAAGACGAAAATGACCTAAATGTTCAACCAATGACACCAAATCACTTACTGGGTGCACAAGATTGGTTAAAATCCCAAAATGAAATAGAATAAGCCTAGAGAGGACGAAGATGACCTAAATATTAAACCAATGACACAAATGCATTTATTGGATTCACAAGATTGGCTAAAAACCCTAATTGGATTAGAATAAGTCGATTGATGACGAAAATGACCTAAATGTTCAACCAATGACACAAACGCTCTTATTCGATGCACAAGATTGGTTAAAAACCCTGATTGTATTAGAATAAGCCTAGGGAGGACGAAAATGACCTAAATGTTAAACCAATGACAAAAAATCACTTATAGGATGCACAAGATTGGTTAAAAACCCTAATTTGATTAGAATAAGCCTAGGGGGGACGAAAATGACCTAAATGTTTAACCAATGACACAAAATCACTTATTGGATATACAAGATCGGTTAAAAACCTAAATTGGATTAGAATAAGCGTTGGGAGGACGGAAATGACCTAAATGTTCAACCAATGACACAAAATAACTTATTGGATGCACAAGATTGGTTAAAAACCCTAATTGGATTAGAATAAGCCTAGGGAGGACGAAAATGACCTAAATGTTCAACCAATGACACAAAATCACCTATTGGATGTTGAAGATTGGTTAAAAACCCTAATTGGATTAGAATAAGTTGATGGATGAAGAAAGTGACCTAAATGTTCAACCAATGAACCAAAATCACTTATTGGATACACAAGATTGGTTAAAAACCCTAATTGGATTAAAACGAGCCTAGGGAGGAAGAAAATGACCTAAATGTCCAACCAATGATACAAAATCACTAATTGGATGCTCAAGATTGGTTAAAAACCCTAATTGGATTAGAATAAGCCAAGAGAGGACGAAAATGACCTAAATGTTAAACCAATGACACAAACGCACTTATTGGATGCACAAGATTGGTTAAAAACCCTAATTGGATTAGAATAAGTCGATAGATGACAAAAATAACCTAAATGTTCAACGAATGACACAAACGCTCTTATTGGATGCACAAGATTGGTTAAAAACCCAAACTGGATTAGAATAAGCCTAGGGAGGACGAAAATGACCTAAATGTTCAACCAATGACACAAACGCACTTATTGGATGCTCAAGATTGGTTAAAAACCCTAATTGGATAAGAATAAGTTGATGGATGAAGAAAATGACCTAAATGTTCAACCAATGAACCAAAATCACTTATTGGATGCACAAGATTGGTTATAATCCCTAATTGGATTAGAATAAGCCTAGGGAGGACGAAAATGACCTAAATGTTCAACCAATGATACAAAATCACTTATTGGATGCTCAAGATTGGTTAAAAACCCTTATTGGATTAGAATAAGCCTATAGAGGACGAAAATGACCTAAATGTTAAACCAATGACACAAACACACTTATTGGATGCACAAGATTGGTTAAAAACCCTAATTGCATTAGAATAAGTCGATAGATGACAAAAATAACCTAAATGTTCAAAGAATGACACAAACGCACTTATTGGATGCACAAGATTGTTTAAAAACCCTAATTGGATTAGAATAAGCCTAGGGAGGACGAAAATGACCTAAATGTTCAACCAATGACACAAACGCACTTATTGGATGCAAAAGATTGGTTAAAAATCCTAATTGGATTAGAATAAGCCTAGGGAGGACGAAAATGACCTAAATGTTTAACCAATGAACCAAAATCACTTATTGGACGCACAAGATTGGCTAAAAACCCTAATTGGATTAGAATGAGCCTAGAGAGGAAGAAAATGAACTAAATGTCCAACCAATGATACAAAATCACTTATTGGATGCTCAAGATTGGTTAAAAACCCTAATTGGATTAGAATAAGCCTAGAGAGGACGAAAACTACCTAAATGTTTACCCAATGACATCACTTATTGGTTGCACAAGATTGGTTAAAAACTCTAATTGGATTAGAATAAGCCTAGGGAGGAAGAAAATGACCTAAATGTTAAACCAATGACAAAAACGCCCTTATTGGATGCACAAGATTGGTTAAAAACCCTAATTGGATAAGAATAAGTCGATAGATGACGAAAATAACCTAAATTTTCAACAAATGACACAAACGCACTTATTGGATGCACAAGATTGGTTAAAAACCCTAATTGGATTAGAATAAGCCTAGGGAGGACAAAAATGACCTAAATATTCAACCAATGACACAAAATCACTTATGGGATACACAAAATTGGTTAAAAACCCTAATTGGATTAGAATAAGACTTGGAAAGACGAAAATGATCTAAATGTTCAACCAATGACACCAAATCACTTACTGGGTGCACAAGATTGGTTAAAATCCAAAATTGAATTAGAATAAGCCTAGAGAGGACGAAAATGACCTAAATATTAAACCAATGACACAAACGCACTTATTGGATTCACAAGATTGGTTAAAAACCCTAATTGGATTAGAATAAGTGGATTGATGACGAAAATGACCTAAATGTTCAGCCAATGACACAAACGCTCTTATTGGATGGACAAGATTGGTTAAAAACCCTGATTGGATTAGAATAAGCCTAGGGAGGACGAAAATGACCTAAATGTTGCACCAATGACAAAAAATCACTTATAAGATCCACAAGATTGGTTAAAAACCCTAAAAGGATTAGAATAAGCATAGGGAGGACGAAAATGACCTAAATGTTCAACCAATGACACAAACGCACTTATTGGATGCACAAGATTGGTTAAAAACCCTAATTGGATAAGAAAAAGTCGATAGATGACGAAAATAACCTAAATTTTTAACAAATGACACAAACGCTAATTGTTAAAAACACGAAAATGACTTATTGGATACACAAGATTAGTTAAAAACCCTAATTGGATTAGAATAAGACTTGGAAAGACGAAAATGACCTAAATGTTCAACCAATGAAACCAAATCACTTACTGGGTGCACAAGATTGGTTAAAATCCCAAAATGAAATAGAATAAGCCTAGAGAGGACGAAAATGACCTAAATATTAAACCAATGACACAAATGCACTTATTGGATTCACAAGATTGGCTAAAAACCCTAATTGGATTAGAATAAGTGGATTGATGACGAAAATGACCTAAATGTTCAACCAATGACACAAACGCTCTTATTCGATGCACAAGATTGGTTAAAAACCCTGATTGTATTAGAATAAGCCTAGGGAGGACGAAAATGACGTAAATGTTAAACCAATGACAAAAACTCACTTATAGGATGCACAAGATTGGTTAAAAACCCTAATTTGATTAGAATAAGCCTAGGGGGGACGAAAATGACCTAAATGTTCAACCAATGACACAAAATCACTTATTGGATATACAAGATCGGTTAAAAACCTAAATTGGATTAGAATAAGCGTTGGGAGGACGGAAATGACCTAAATGTTCAACCAATGACACAAAATCACTTATTGGATGCACAAGATTGGTTAAAAACCCTAATTGGATTAGAATAAGCCTAGGGAGGACGAAAATGACCTAAATGCTCAACCAATGACACAAAATCACCTATTGGATGCTGAAGATTGGTTAAAAACCCTAATTGGATTAGAATAAGTTGATGGATGAAGAAAGTGACCTAAATGTTCAACCAATGAACCAAAATCACTTATTGGATACACAAGATTGGTTAAAAACCCTAATTGGATTAAAATGAGCCTAGGGAGGAAGAAAATGACCTAAATGTCCAACCAATGATACAAAATCACTAATTGGATGCTCAAGATTGGTTAAAAACCCTAATTGGATTAGAATAAGCCAAGAGAGGACGAAAATGACCTAAATGTTCAAGCAATGACACAAAATCACTTATTGGATGCACAAGATTGGTTAAAAACCTTAATTGGATTAGAATAAGCCTAGAGAGGACGAAAATGACCTAAATGTTAAACAAATGACACAAACGCACTTATTGGATGCACAAGACTGGTTAAAAACCCTAATTGGATTAGAATAAGTCGATAGATGACAAAAATAACCTAAATGTTCAACGAATGACACAAACGCTCTTATTGGATGCACAAGATTGGTTAAAAACCCAAACTGGATTAGAATAAGCCTAGGGAGGACGAAAATGACCTAAATGTTCAACCAATGACACAAACGCACTTATTGGATGCACAAGATTGGTTAATAAACCTTATTGGATTAGAATAAGCCTAAAGGGGGCGAAAATGACCTAAATGTTCAACCAATGAAACAAAATCACTTATTGGATGCTCAAGATTGGTTAAAAACCCTAATTGGATTAGAATAAGTTGATGGATGAAGAAAATGACCTAAATGTTCAACCAATGAACCAAAATCACTTATTGGATGCACAAGATTGGTTATAATCCCTAATTGGATTAGAATAAGCCTAGGGAGGACGAAAATGACCTAAATGTTCAACCAATGATACAAAATCACTTGTTGGATGCTCAAGACTGGTTAAAAACCCTTATTGGATTAGAATAAGCCTATAGAGGACGAAAATGACCTAAATGTTAAACCAAAGACACAAACACACTTATTGGATGCACAAGATTGGTTAAAAACCCTAATTGCATTAGAATAAGTCGATAGATGACAAAAATAACCTAAATGTTCAAAGAATGACACAAACGCACTTATTGGATGCACAAGATTGTTTAAAAACCCTAATTGGATTAGAATAAGCCTAGGGAGGACGAAAATGACCTAAATGTTCAACCAATGACACAAACGCACTTATTGGATGCAAAAGATTGGTTAAAAATCCTAATTGGATTAGAATAAGCCTAGGGAGGACGAAAATGACCTAAATGTTTAACCAATGAACCAAAATCACTTATTGGACGCACAAGATTGGCTAAAAACCCTAATTGGATTAGAATGAGCCTAGAGAGGAAGAAAATGAACTAAATGTCCAACCAATGATACAAAATCACTTATTGGATGCTCAAGATTGGTTAAAAACCCTAATTGGATTAGAATAAGCCTAGAGAGGACGAAAACGACCTAAATGTTTACCCAATGACACAAAATCACTTATTGGATGCACAAGATTGGTTAAAAACTCTAATTGGATTAGAATAAGCCTAGGGAGGAAGAAAATGACCTAAATGTTAATCCAATGACAAAAACGCACTTATTGGATGCACAAGATTGGTTAAAAACCCTAATTGGATAAGAATAAGTCGATAGATGACGAAAATAACCTAAATTTTCAACAAATGACACAAACGCACTTATTGGATGCACAAGATACGTTAAAAACCCTAATTGGATTAGAATAAGCCTAGGGAGGACAAAAATGACCTAAATGTTCAACCAATGACACAAAATCACTTATGGGATACACAAAATTGGTTAAAAACCCTAATTGGATTAGAATAAGACTTGGAAAGACGAAAATGATCTAAATGTTCAACGAATGACACCAAATCACTTACTGGGTGCACAAGATTGGTTAAAATCTAAAATTGAATTAGAATAAGCCTAGAGAGGACGAAAATGACCTAAATATTAAACCAATGACACAAACGCACTTATTGGATTCACAAGATTGGTTAAAAACCCTAATTGGATTAGAATAAGTGGATTGATGACGAAAATGACCTAAATGTTTAGCCAATGACACAAACGCTCTTATTGGATGGACAAGATTGGTTAAAAACCCTGATTGGATTAGAATAAGCCTAGGGAGGACGAAAATGACCTAAATGTTGAACCAATGACAAAAAATCACTTATAAGATCCACAAGATTGGTTAAAAACCCTAAATGGATTAGAATAAGCATAGGGAGGACGAAAATGACCTAAATGTTCAACCAATGACACAAAATCACTTGTTGGATGCACAAGAGTGGTTAAAAACCTAAATTGGATTAGAATAAGCCTTGGGAGGACGAAAATGACCTAAATGTTCAACCAATGAAACAAAATCACTTATTGGATGCTCAAGATTGGTTAAAAACCCTAATTGGATTAGAATAAGTTGATGGATGACGAAAATGACCTAAATGTTCAACCAATGAACCAAAATCACTTATTGGATGCACAAGATTGGTTAAAAACCCTAATTGGATTAGAATAAGCTTAGGGAGGACGAAAATGACCTAAATGTTCAACCAATGATACAAAATCACTTATTGGATACTCAAGATTGGTTAAAAACCCTTATAGGATTAGAATAAGCCTATAGAGGACGAAAATGACCTAAATGTTAAACCAATGACACAAATGCACTTATTGGATGCACAAGATTGGTTAAAAACCCTAATTGCATTAGAATAAGCCTAGGGAGGACGAAAATGACCTAAATGTTCAACCAATGACACAAACGCACTTATTGGATGCAAAAGATTGGTTAAAAATCCTAATTGGATTAGAATAAGCCTAGGGAGGACGAAAATGACCTAAATGTTTAACCAATGAACCAAAATCACTTATTGGACGCACAAGATTGGCTAAAAACCCTAATTGGATTAGAATGAGCCTAGAGAGGAAGAAAATGAACTAAATGTCCAACCAATGATACAAAATCACTTATTGGATGCTCAAGATTGGTTAAAAACCCTAATTGGATTAGAATAAGCCTAGAGAGGACGAAAATGACCTAAATGTTTAGCCAATGACACAAAATCACTTATTGGATGCACAAGATTGGTTAAAAACTCTAATTGGATTAGAATAAGCCTAGGGAGGAAGAAAATGACCTAAATGTTAAACCAATGACAAAAAATCACTTATAAGATCCCCAAGATTGGTTAAAAACCCTAAATGGTTTAGAATAAGCATAGGGAGGACGAAAATGACCTAAATGTTCAACCAATGACACAAAATCACTTGTTGGATGCACAAGATTGGTTAAAAACCTAAATTGGATTAGAATAAGCCTTGGTAGGACGAAATTGACCTAAATGTTCAACCAATGAAACAAAATCACTTATTGGATGCTCAAGATTGGTTAAAAACCCTAATTGGATTAGAATAAGTTGATGGATGACGAAAATGACCTAAATGTTCAACCAATGAACCAAAATCACTTATTGGATGCACAAGATTGGTTAAAAACCCTAATTGGATTAGAATAAGCTTAGGGAGGACGAAAATGACCTAAATGTTGAACCAATGACAAAAAATCACTTATAAGATCCACAAGATTGGTTAAAAACCCTAAATGGATTAGAATAAGCATAGGGAGGACGAAAATGACCTAAATGTTCAACCAATGACACAAAATCACTTGTTGGATGCACAAGATTGGTTAAAAACCTAAATTGGATTAGAATAAGCCTTGGGAGGACGAAAATGACCTAAATGTTCAACCAATGAAACAAAATCACTTATTGGATGCTCAAGATTGGTTAAAAACCCTAATTGGATTAGAATAAGTTGATGGATGACGAAAATGACCTAAATGTTCAACCAATGAACCAAAATCACTTATTGGATGCACAAGATTGGTTAAAAACCCTAATTGGATTAGAATAAGCTTAGGGAGGACGAAAATGACCTAAATGTTCAACCAATGATACAAAATCACTTATTAGATGCTCAAGATTGGTTAAAAACCCTTATAGGAATAGAATAAGCCTATAGAGGACGAAAATGACCTAAATGTTAAACCAATGACACAAATGCACTTATTGGATGCACAAGATTGGTTAAAAACCCTAATTGCATTAGAATAAGCCTAGGGAGGACGAAAATGACCTAAATGTTCAACCAATGACACAAACGCACTTATTGGATTCAAAAGATTGGTTAAAAATCCTTATTGGATTAGAATAAGCCTAGGGAGGACGAAAATGACCTAAATGTTTAACCAATGAACCAAAATCACTTATTGGACGCACAAGATTGGCTAAAAACCCTAATTGGATTAGAATGAGCCTAGAGAGGAAGAAAATGAACTAAATGTCCAACCAATGACACAAAATCACTTGTTGGATGCACAAGATTGGTTAAAAACCTAATTGGATTAGAATAAGCCTAGGGAGGACGAAAATGACCTAAATGTTTAACCTATGACACAAACACACTTATTGGATGCACAATATTTGTTAAAAACTGTAATTGGATTAGAATAAGCCTAGAGAGGACGAAAATGACCTAAATGTTTAACCAATGACACAGAATCACTTATTGGATGCACAAGATTAGTTAAAAACCCTAATTGGATAAGAATACGTCGATAGATGACGAAAACAACATAAATTTTCAACAAATAAAACAAATGCACTTATTGGATGCACAAGATTGGTTAAAAACCGTAATTGGATTAGAATAAGCCTAGGGAGGACGAAAATGACGTAAATGTTAAACCAATGACACAAACGCACTTATTGGATGCACAAGATTGGTTAAAATTCCTAATTGGATTAGAATAAGCCTAGGGAAGACAAAAATGACCTAAATGTTCAACCAATGACACAAAATCACTTATTGGATACACAAAATTGGTTAAAAACCCTAATTGGATTAGAATAAGACATGGAAAGACGAAAATGACCTAAATGTTTAACCAATGACACCAAATCACTTACTGGTTGCACAAGATTTGTTAAAATCCCAAATTGAATTAGAATAAGCCTAGAGAGAACGAAAATGACCTAAATATTAAACCAATGACACAAACACACTTATTGGATTCACAAGATTGGTCAAAAACCCTAATTGGATTAGAATAAGTGGATTGATGACGAAAATGACCTAAATGTTCAACCAATGACACAAACGCTCTTATTGGATGCACAAGATTGGTTAAAAACCCTGATTGGATCAGAATAAGCCTAGTAAGGACGAAAATGACCTAAATGTTGAACCAATGACAAAAAATCACTTATAAGGATCCACAAGATTGGTTAAAAACCCTAATTGGATTAGAATAAGCCTAGGGAGAACGAAAATGACCTAAATGTTCAACCAATGACACAAAATCACTTATTGGATGCACAAGATCGGTTAAAAACCTAAATTGGATTAGAATAAGCTTTGGGAGGACGGAAATGACCAAAATGTTCAAGCAATGACACAAAATCACTTATTGGATGCACAAGATTGGTTAAAAACCCTAATTGGATTAGAATAAGCCTAGAGAGGAAGAAAATGACCTAAATGTTAAACCAATGACACAAACACACTTATTGGATGCAAAAGAATGGCTAAAGATTCTAATTGGATTAGAATAAGTAGAAGGATGACGAAAATGACCTAAATGTTCAACCTATGACACAAAGGCACTTATTGGATGCACAATATTGGTTAAAAACTGTAATTCGATTAGAATAAGCCTAGGGAGGACGAAAATGACCTAAATGTTCAACCATTGACACAAAATCACTTAATGGATGCTCAAGATTGGTTAAAAACCGTAATTGGATTAGAATGAGCCTAACAAGGACGAAAATGACCTAAATGTTAAACCAATGACACAAAATCACTTATTGTATGCACAAAATTGGTTAAAAACCCTAATTGGATTAGATTAAGCTTAGGGAGGACACAAATGACCTAAATATTCAACCAATGACAACAAATCACTTATTGGATACAGAAAATTGGTTAAAAACCCTAATTGGATTGGAATAAGCATTGGAAGGACGAAAATGACCTAGCTGTTCAACCAATAACACAAAATCACTTATTGGATGCACAAGATTGGTTAAAAACCCTAATTGGATTAGAATAAGCCTAGGGAGGACGAAAACGACCCAAATGTTCAACCAATGACACAAACGCACTTATTGGATGCAGAAGATTGGTTAAAAACCGTAATTGGATTAGAATAAGCCTATAGAGAACAAAAATGACCTAAATGTTCAACTAATGACACAAAATCACTTATTGGATGCACAAGATTGGTTAAAAACCCTAATTATATTAGAATAAGCCTAGGGAGGACGAAAATGACCTAAATGTTCAACCAATGACACAAAATCACTTAATGGATGCAAAAGATTGGTTAAAAACCCTAATTGGATTAGAATAAGCCTAGCGAGGACGAAAATGACCTAAATGTTTAACCAATGACACAAAATCACTTATTGGATGCACAAGATAGGTTAAAAACTCTAATTGGATTAGAATAACCCTAGGGAGGAAGAAAATGACGTAAATGTTAAACCAATCACACAAACGCACTTATTGGATGCACAAGATTGGTTAAAAAACCTTATTGGATTAGAATTAGCCTAAGGAGGGCGAAAATGACCTAAATGTTAAACCAATGAAACAAAATCACTTATTGGATGCTCTAGATTGGTTAAAAACCCTAATTGGATTAGAATAAGTTGATGGATGAAGAAATGACCTAAATGTTCAACCAATGAACCAAAATCACTTATTGGATGCACAAGATTGGTTAAAAACCCTAATTGGATTAGAATATGCCTAGAGAGGACAAAAATGACCTAAATGTTCAACCAATGACACAAAATCACTTAATGGATACACAAAATTGGTTAAAAACCCTAATTGGATAATAATAAGACTTGGAAAGACGAAAATGACCTAAATGTTCAACCAATGACCCAAAATCACTTATTGGATGCACAAGATTGGTTAAAAACCCAAATTGAATTAGAATAAGCCTAAAAAGGACGAAAATGACCTAAATATTAAACCAATGACACAAACACACTTATTGGATTCACAAGATTGGTTAAAAACCCTAATTGCATTAGAATAAGTCGATAGATGACCAAAATAACCTAAATGATCAACGAATTACACAAACGCACTTATTGGATGCACAAGATTGGTTAAAAACCCTAATTGGATTCGAATAAGCCTAGGGAGGACAAAAATGACTTAAATGTTCAACCAATGACACAAACGCACATATTGGATGCACTAGATTGGTTAAAAAACCTTATTGGATTAGAATAAGCCTAAGGAGGGCAAAAATGATCTAAATGTTCAACCAATGAAACAAAATCACTTATTGGATGCTCAAGATTGGTTAAAAACCCTAATTGGATTAGAATAAGTTGATGGATGACAAAAATGACCTAAATGTTCAACCAATGAACCAAAATCACTTATTGGATGCACAAGATTGGTTAAAATCCCTAATTGGATTAGAATAAGCCTAGGGAGGACGAAAACGACCTAAATGTTTAACCAATGACACAAAATCACTTACTAGATGCACAAGATTGGATAAAATCCCTAATTGGATTAGAATAAGCCTAGGGAGGTCGAAAAGGACCTAAATGTTCAACCAATGATACAAAATCAATTATTGGATGCACAAGATTGGTTAAAATCCTAATTGGATTAGAATACGCCTAGAGAGGACGAAAATGACCTAAATGTTTAACCAATGACACAAAATCACTTATTGGATTAAAACTCTAATTGGATTAGAATAAGCCTAGGGAGGAAGAAAATGACCTAAATGTTAAACGAATGACACAAATGTACTTATTGGATGCACAAGATTGGTTAAGAACCCTAATTGGATTAGAATAAGTCGATAGATGACGAAAATAACCTAAATATCCAACGAATGACACAAACGCACTTATTGGATGCAGAATATTGGTTAAAAACCCTAATTGGATTAGAACAACCCTATAGAGGACGAAAATGACCTAAATGTTCAACCAATGACACAAAATCACTTATTGGATGCACAAGATCGGTTAAAAACCTAAATTGGATTAGAATAAGCCTTAGGAGGACGGAAATGACCTATATGTTCAAGCAATGACACAAAATCACTTATTGGATGCACAAGATTGGTTAAAAACCCTAATTGGATTAGAATAAGCCTAGAGAGGACGAAAATGACTTAAATGTTAAACCAATGACACAAACACACTTATTGGATGCAAAAGAATGGTTAAAAACCCTATTTGGATTAGAATAAGTAGAAGGATGACGAAAATGACCTAAATGTTCAACCAATGACACAAAATCACTTATTAGATGCACAAGATTGGTTAAGAACCCTAATTGGATTAGAATAAGTCGATAGTTGACGAACATAACCTAAATGTTCAATGAATGACACAAAAGCACTTATTGGATGCACAAGATTGGTTAAAAACCCTAATGGGATAAGAATAAGCCTAGGGAGGACAAAAATGACCTAAATGTTCAACCAATGACACAAAATCACTTATTGAATACACAAAATTGGTTAAAAACCCTTAGTGGATTAGAATAAGATTTGGAAAGACGAAAATGACCTAAATGTTCAACCAATGACACAAAATCACTTATTGGATGCACAAGATTGTTTAAAAACCCAAATTGAATTAGAATAAGCCTAGAGAGGACGAAAATGACGTAAATAATAAACCAATGACACAAACGCACTTATTGGATTTACAAGATTGGTTAAAAACCCTTATTGGATTAGAATAAGTCAATAGATGACCAAAATAACCTAAATGTTCAACGAATGACACAAACGCACTTATTGGATGCACAAGATTGGTTAAAAACCCTAATTGGATTAGAATAAGCCTAAGCAGGACGAAAATGACCTAAATGTTCAACTAATTACACAAACGCACTTATTGGATGCACTAGATTGGTTAAAAAACCTTATTGGGTTAGAATATGCCTAAGGAGGGCGAAAATGACCTAAATGTTCAACCAATGACACAAAATCACTTATTGGATGCTCAAGATTGGTTAAAAACCCTAATTGGATTAGAATAAGTTGATGGATGACGAAAATGACCTAAATGTTTAACCAATGAAGCAAAATCACTTATTGGACGCACAAGATTGGCTAAAAACCCTAATTGGATTAGAATGAGCCTAGAGAGGAAGAAAATGAACTAAATGTCCAACCAATGATACCAAATCACTTATTGGATGCTCAAGATTGGTTAAAAACCCTAATTGGATTAGAATAAGCCTAGAGAGGACGAAAATGACCTAAATGTTTAGCCAATGACACAAAATCACTTATTGGATGCACAAGATTGGTTAAAAA
>JBBPBP010000003.1:22171101-22188855 GCA_037974735.1 Cicer chorassanicum
TTATTGGATGCACAAGATAGGTTAAAAACTCTAATTGGATTAGAATAACCCTAGGGAGGAAGAAAATGACGTAAATGTTAAACCAATCACACAAGCGCACTTATTGGATGCACAAGATTGGTTAAAAACCCTAATTGGATAAGAATAAGTCGATAGATGACGAAAATAACCTAAATTTTCAACAAATAAAACAAACGCACTTATTGGATGCACAAGATTGGTTAAAAACCCTAATTGGATTAGAATAAGCCTAGGGAGGATGAAAATGACCAAAATGTTCAACCAATGACACAAACGCACTTATTGGATGCACTAGATTGGTTAAAAAACCTTATTGGATTAGAATTAGCCTAAGGAGGGCGAAAATGACCTAAATGTTAAACCAATGAAACAAAATCACTTATTGGATGCTCTAGATTGGTTAAAAACCCTAATTGGATTAGAATAAGTTGATGGATGACGAAAATGACCTAAATGTTCAACCAATGAACCAAAATCACTTATTGGATGCACAAGATTGGTTAAAAACCCTAATTGGATTGGAATAAGCCTAGGGAGGACGAAAATGACCTAAATGTTCAACCAATGAGATAAAATCACTTATTGAATGCACAAGATTGGTTAAAAACCCTAATTGGATTAGAATATGCCTAGAGAGGACAAAAATGACCTAAATGTTCAACCAATGACACAAAATCACTTAATGGATACACAAAATTGGTTAAAAACCCTAATTGGATAATAATAAGACTTGGAAAGACGAAAATGACCTAAATGTTCAACCAATGACCCAAAATCATTTATTGGATGCACAAGATTGGTTAAAAACCCAAATTGAATTAGAATAAGCCTAAAAAGGACGAAAATGACCTAAATATTAAACCAATGACACAAACGCACTTATTGGATTCACAAGATTGGTTAAAAACCCTAATTGGATTAGAATAAGTCGATAGATGACCAAAATAACCTAAATGATCAACGAATTACACAAACGCACTTATTGGATGCACAAGATTGGTTAAAAACCCTAATTGGATTCGAATAAGCCTAGGGAGGACGAAAATGACCTAAATGTTCAACCAATGACACAAACGCACTTATTGGATGCACTAGATTGGTTAAAAAACCTTATTGGATTAGAATAAGCCTAAGGAGGGCGAAAATGATCTAAATGTTCAACCAATGAAACAAAATCACTTATTGGATGCTCAAGATTGGTTAAAAACCCTAATTGGATTAGAATAAGTTGATGGATGACGAAAATGACCTAAATGTTCAACCAATGAACCAAAATCACTTATTGGATGCACAAGATTGGTTAAAATCCCTAATTGGATTAGAATAAGCCTAGGGAGGACGAAAACGACCTAAATGTTTAACCAATGACACAAAATCACTTACTAGATGCACAAGATTGGATAAAATCCCTAATTGGATTAGAATAAGCCTAGGGAGGTCGAAAAGGACCTAAATGTTCAACCAATGATACAAAATCAATTATTGGATGCACAAGATTGGTTAAAATCCTAATTGGATTAGAATACGCCTAGAGAGGACGAAAATGACCTAAATGTTTAACCAATGACACAAAATCACTTATTGGATTAAAACTCTAATTGGATTAGAATAAGCCTAGGGAGGAAGAAAATGACCTAAATGTTAAACGAATGACACAAACGTACTTATTGAATGCACAAGATTGGTTAAGAACCCTAATTGGATTAGAATAAGTCGATAGATGACGAAAATAACCTAAATGTCCAACGAATGACACAAACGCACTTATTGGATGCAGAATATTGGTTAAAAACCCTAATTGGATTAGAACAACCCTATAGAGGACGAAAATGACCTAAATGTTCAACCAATGACACAAAATCACTTATTGGATGCACAAGATCGGTTAAAAACCTAAATTGGATTAGAATAAGCCTTGGGAGGACGGAAATGACCTATATGTTCAAGCAATGACACAAAATCACTTATTGGATGCACAAGATTGGTTAAAAACCCTAATTGGATTAGAATAAGCCTAGAGAGGACGAAAATGACTTAAATGTTAAACCAATGACACAAACACACTTATTGGATGCAAAAGAATGGTTAAAAACCCTATTTGGATTAGAATAAGTAGAAGGATGACGAAAATGACCTAAATGTTCAACCAATGACACAAAATCACTTATTAGATGCACAAGATTGGTTAAGAACCCTAATTGGATTAGAATAAGTCGATAGTTGACGAACATAACCTAAATGTTCAATGAATGACACAAAAGCACTTATTGGATGCACAAGATTGGTTAAAAACCCTAATGGGATAAGAATAAGCCTAGGGAGGACAAAAATGACCTAAATGTTCAACCAATGACACAAAATCACTTATTGAATACACAAAATTGGTTAAAAACCCTTAGTGGATTAGAATAAGATTTGGAAAGACGAAAATGACCTAAATGTTCAACCAATGACACAAAATCACTTATTGGATGCACAAGATTGTTTAAAAACCCAAATTGAATTAGAATAAGCCTAGAGAGGACGAAAATGACGTAAATAATAAACCAATGACACAAACGCACTTATTGGATTTACAAGATTGGTTAAAAACCCTTATTGGATTAGAATAAGTCAATAGATGACCAAAATAACCTAAATGTTCAACGAATGACACAAACGCACTTATTGGATGCACAAGATTGGTTAAAAACCCTAATTGGATTAGAATAAGCCTAAGCAGGACGAAAATGACCTAAATGTTCAACTAATTACACAAACGCACTTATTGGATGCACTAGATTGGTTAAAAAACCTTATTGGGTTAGAATATGCCTAAGGAGGGCGAAAATGACCTAAATGTTCAACCAATGACACAAAATCACTTATTGGATGCTCAAGATTGGTTAAAAACCCTAATTGGATTAGAATAAGTTGATGGATGACGAAAATGACCTAAATGTTTAACCAATGAACCAAAATCACTTATTGGACGCACAAGATTGGCTAAAAACCCTAATTGGATTAGAATGAGCCTAGAGAGGAAGAAAATGAACTAAATGTCCAACCAATGATACAAAATCACTTATTGGATGCTCAAGATTGGTTAAAAACCCTAATTGGATTAGAATAAGCCTAGAGAGGACGAAAATGACCTATATGTTTAGCCAATGACACAAAATCACTTATTGGATGCACAAGATTGGTTAAAAACTCTAATTGGATTAGAATAAGCCTAGGGAGGAAGAAAATGACCTAAATGTTAAACCAATGACAAAAACGCACTTATTGGATGCACAAGATTGGTTAAAAACCCTAATTGGATAAGAATAAGTCGATAGATGACGAAAATAACCTAAATTTTCAACAAATGACACAAACGCACTTATTGGATGCACAAGATTGGTTAAAAACCCTAATTGGATTAGAATAAGCCTAGGGAGGACAAAAATGACCTAAATGTTCAACCAATGACACAAAATCACTTATGGGATACACAAAATTGGTTAAAAACCCTACTTGGATTAGAATAAGACTTGGAAAGACGAAAATGATCTAAATGTTCAACCAATGACACCAAATCACTTACTGGGTGCACAAGATTGGTTAAAATCCAAAATTGAATTAGAATAAGCCTAGAGAGGACGAAAATGACCTAAATATTAAACCAATGACACAAACGCACTTATTGGATTCACAAGATTGGTTAAAAACCGTAATTGGATTAGAATAAGTGGATTGATGACGAAAATGACCTAAATGTTCAGCCAATGACACAAACGCTCTTATTGGATGGACAAGATTGGTTAAAAACCCTGATTGGATTAGAATAAGCCTGGGGAGGACGAAAATGACCTAAATGTTGAACCAATGACAAAAAATCACTTATAAGATCCACAAGATTGGTTAAAAACCCTAAATGGATTAGAATAAGCATAGGGAGGACGAAAATGACCTAAATGTTCAACCAATGACACAAAATCACTTGTTGGATGCAAAAGAATGGTTAAAGACTCTATTTGGATTAGAATAAGTAGAAGGATGACGAAAATGACCTAAATGTTCAACCTATGACACAAACGCACTTATTGGATGCACAATATTGGTTAAAAATTGTAAATGGATTAGAATAAGCCTAGGGAGGACGAAAATGACCTAAATGTTCAACCAATGACACAAAATCACTTATTGGATGCACAAGATTGGTTAAAAACCCTAATTGGATTAGAATAAGCCTAGGGAGGACGAAAATGACCTAAATGTTCAACCAATGACACAAAATCACTTAATGGATGCACAAGATTGGTTAAAAAACCTTATTGGATTAGAATAAGCCTAGCGAGGACGAAAATGACCTAAATTTTAAACCAATGACACAAAATCACTTATTGTATGCACAAAATTGGTTAAAAACCCTAATTGGATTAGAATAAGCCTATGGAGGACACAAATGACCTAAATATACAACCAATGACACAAAATCACTTATTCGATACAGAAAATAGGTTAAAAACCCTAATTGGATTGGAATAAGCCTTGGATAGACGAAAATGACCTAACTATTCAACAAATAACACAAAATCACTAATTGGATGCACAAGATTGGTTAAAAACCCTAATTGGATTAGAATAAGCCTAGGGAGGACGAAAACAACCCATATGTTCAACCAATGACACAAACGCACTTATTGGATGCAGAAGAGTGGTTAAAAACCCTAATTGGATTAGAATAAGCCTATAGAGGACGAAAATGACCTAAATGTTCAACCAATGACACAAAATCACTTATTGGATGCTCAAGATTGGTTAAAAACCCTAATTGGATTAGAATAAGTTGATGGATGACGAAAGTGACCTAAATGTTCAACCAATGAACCAAAATCACTTATTGGATGCACAAGATTGGCTAAGAACCCTAATTGGATTAGAATGAGCCTAGAGAGGAAGAAAATGAACTAAATGTCCAACCAATGATACAAAATCACTTATTGGATGCTCAAGATTGGTTAAAAACCCTAATTGGATTAGAATAAGCCTAGAGTGGACGAAAATGACCTAAATGTTTAACCAATGACACAAAATCACTTTTTGGATGCACAAGATTGGTTAAAAACTCTAATTGGATTATAATAAGCCTGTGGAGGAAGAAGATGACCTAAATGTTAAACCAATGACACAAACGCACCTATTGGATGCACAAGATTGGTTAAAAACCCTAATTGGATAAGAATAAGTCGATAGATGACGAAAATAACCTAAATTTTCAACAAATGATACAAACGCACTTATTGGATGCACAATATTGGTTAAAAACTGTAATTGGATTAGAATAAGCCAAGGAAGGACGAAATTGACCTAAATGTTCTACCAATGACACAAAATCACTTATTGGATGCACAAGATTGGTTAAAAACCCTAATTGGATTAGAATAAGCCTAGGGAGGACGAAAATGACCTAAATGTTTAACCTATGACACAAACACACTTATTGGATACACAATATTTGTTAAAAACTGTAATTGGATTAGAATAAGCCTAGAGAGGACGAAAATGACCTAAATGTTTAACCAATGACACATAATCACTTATTGGATGCACAAGATTAGTTAAAAACCCTAATTGGATAAGAATAAGTCGATAGATGACGAAAATAACCTAAATTTTCAACAAATAAAACAAATGCACTTATTGGATGCACAAGATTGGTTAAAAACCGTAATTGGATTAGAATAAGCCTAGGGAGGACGAAAATGACGTAAATGTTAAACCAATGACACAAACGCACTTATTGGATGCACAAGATTGGTTAAAAACCCTAATTGGATTAGAATAAGCCTAGGGAAGACAAAAATGTCCTAAATGTTCAACCAATGACACAAAATCACTTATTGGATACACAAAATTGGTTAAAAACCCTAATTGGATTAGAATAAGACTTGGAAAGACGAAAATGACCTAAATGTTTAACCAATGACTCCAAATCACTTACTGGTTGCACAAGATTTGTTAAAATCCCAAATTGAATTAGAATAAGCCTAGAGAGAACGAAAATGACCTAAATATTAAACCAATGACACAAACGCACTTATTGGATTCACAAGATTGGTCAAAAACCCTAATTGGATTAGAATAAGTGGATTGATGACGAAAATGACCTAAATGTTCAACCAATGACACAAACGCTCTTATTGGATGCACAAGATTGGTTAAAAACCCTGATTGGATCAGAATAAGCCTAGGGAGGACGAAAATGACCTAAATGTTGAACCAACGACAAAAAATCACTTATAAGGATCCACAAGATTGGTTAAAAACCCTAATTGGATTAGAATAAGCCTAGGGAGAACGAAAATGACCTAAATGTTCAACCAATGACACAAAATCACTTATTGGATGCACAAGATCGGTTAAAAACCTAAATTGGATTAGAATAAGCTTTGGGAGGACGGAAATGACCAAAATGTTCAAGCAATGACACAAAATCACTTATTGGATGCACAAGATTGCTTAAAAACCCTAATTGGATTAGAATAAGCCTAGAGAGGAAGAAAATGACCTAAATGTTAAACCAATGACACAAACACACTTATTGGATGCAAAAGAATGGTTAAAGACTCTAATTGGATTAGAATAAGTAGAAGGATGACGAAAATGACCTAAATGTTCAACCTATGACACAAAGGCACTTATTGGATGCACAATATTTGTTAAAAACTGTAATTCGATTAGAATGAGCCTAGAGAGGAAGAAAATGAACTAAATGTCCAACCAATGATACAAAATCACTTATTGGATGCTCAAGATTGGTTAAAAACCCTAATTGGATTAGAATAAGCCTAGAGAGGACGAAAATGACCTAAATGTTTAACCAATGACACAAAATCACTTATTGGATGCACAAGATAGGTTAAAAACTCTAATTGGATTAGAATAACCCTAGGGAGGAAGAAAATGACGTAAATGTTAAACCAATCACACAAACGCACTTATTGGATGCACAAGATTGGTTAAAAACCCTAATTGGATAAGAATAAGTCGATAGATGACGAAAATAACCTAAATTTTCAACAAATAAAACAAACGCACTTATTGGATGCACAAGATTGGTTAAAAACCCTAATTGGATTAGAATAAGCCTAGGGAGGACAAAAATGACATAAATGTTCAACCAATGACACAAAATCACTTATTGGATACACAAAATTGGTTAAAACCCCTAATTGGATTAGAATAAGACTTGGAAACACGAATATGACCTAAATGTTCAACCAATGACACAAAATCACTTACCGGATGCACAAGATTGGTTTAAAACCCAAATTGAATTAGAATAAGCCTAGAGAGGACGAAAATGACCTAAATATTAAACCAATGACACAAACGCACTTATTGGATTCACAAGATTGGTTAAAAACCCTAGTTGGATTAGAATAAGTGGATGGATGACGAAAATAACCTAAATGTTCAACCAATGACACAAACGCTCTTATTGGATGCACAAGATTGATTAAAAACCCTAATTGGATTAGAATAAGCCTAGGGAGGACGAAAATGACCTTAATGTTGAACCAATGACACAAAATCACTTATTGGATGCACAAGAATGGTTAAAAACCCTAATTGGATTAGAATAAGCCTAGGGAGGACGAAAATGACCTAAATGTTGAACCAATGAACCAAAATCACTTATTGGATGCACAAGATTGGTTAAGAACCCTAATTGGATTAGAATAAGCCTAGGGAGGACGAAAATGACCTAAATGTTCAACCAAAGATACAAAATCACTTATTGGATGCACAAGATTGGTTAAAAACCCTAATTGTATTAGAATAAGCCTAGAGAGGACGAAAATGACCTAAATGTTAAACCAATGACACAAACACACTTATTGGATGCACAAGATCAGTTAAAAACCCTAATTGGATTAGAATAAGTCGATAGATGACCAAAATAACCTAAATGTTCAACGAATGACACAAACGCACTTATTGGATGCACAAGATTGGTTAAAAACCCTAATTGGATTAGAATAAGCCTAGGAAGGATGAAAATGACCTAAATGTTCAACCAATGACACAAACACACTTATTGGATGCACTAGATTGGTTAAAAAACCTTATTGGATTAGAAGAATCCTAAGGAGGGCGAAAATGACCTAAATGTTCAACCAATGAAACAAAATCACTTATTGGCTGCTCAAGATTGGTTAAAAACCCTAATTGGATTAGAATAAGTTAATGGATGACGAAAATGACCTAAATGTTAAACCAATGAACCAAAATCACTTATTGGATGCACAAGATTGGTTAAGAACCATAATTGGATTAGAATAAGCCTAGGGAGGGCGAAAATGACCTAAAAGTTCAACCAATGATACAAAATCACTTATTGGATACAGAAAATTGGTTAAAAACCCTAATTGGATTGGAATAAGCCTTGGAAGGACGAAAATGACTTAACTGTTCAACCAATAACACAAAATCACTTATTGGATGCACAAGATTGCTTAAAAACCCTAATTGGATTAGAATAAGCCTAGGGAGGACGAAAACAACCCAAATGTTCAACCAATGACTCAAACGCACTTATTGGATGCACAAGATTGGTTAAAATCGCTAATTGGATTAGAATAAATCAACGGATGACGAAAATGACCTAAATGTTCAACCAATGACACAAACACACTTATTGGATGCATAAGATTGGTTAAAACTTTAATTGTATTAGAATAAACCTTGGGAGGACGAAAATGACCTAAATGTTCAAGCAATGACAAAAAATCACTTATTGGATGCACAATATTGGTTAAAAACCCTAATTGGATTAGAATATGTCGATAGATGACCAAAATAACCTAAATAATCAACAAATGACACAAATGCACTTATTGGATACACAAGATTGGTTAAAAACCCTAATTGGATTAGAATAAGCCTAGGGAGGACGAAAATGACCAAAATGTTCAACCAATGACACAAACGCACTTATTGGATGCACTAGATTGGTTAAAAAACCTGATTGGATTAGAATTAGCCTAAGGAGGGCGTAAATGACCTAAATGTTAAACCAATGAAACAAAATCACTTATTGGATGCTCTAGATTGGTTAAAAACCCTAATTGGATTAGAATAAGTTGATGGATGACAAAAATGACCTAAATGTTCAACCAATGAACCAAAATCACTTATTGGATGCACAAGATTGGTTAAAAACCCTAATTGGATTGGAATAAGCCTAGGGAGGACGAAAATGACCTAAATGTTCAACCAATGATACAAAATCACTTATTGAATGCACAAGATTGGTTAAAAACCCTAATTGGATTAGAATAAGTAGAAGGATGACGAAAATGACCTAAATGTTCAACCAATGACACAAAATCACTTAATGGATACACAAAATTGGTTAAAAACCCTAATTGGATAATAATAAGACTTGGAAAGACGAAAATGACCTAAATGTTCAACCAATGACCCAAAATCACTTATTGGATGCACAAGATTGGTTAAAAACCCAAATTGAATTAGAATAAGCCTAAAAAGGACGAAAATGACCTAAACATTAAACCAATGACACAAACGCACTTATTGGATTCACAAGATTGGTTAAAAACCCTAATTGGATTAGAATAAGTCGATAGATGACCAAAATAACCTAAATGTTCTACGAATTACACAAACGCACTTATTGGATGCACAAGATTGGTTAAAAACCCTAATTGGATTCGAATAAGCCTAGGGAGGACGAAAATGACCTAAATGTTCAACCAATGACACAAACGCACTTATTGGATGCACTAGATTGGTTAAAAAACCTTATTGGATTAGAATAAGCCTAAGGAGGGCGAAAATGATCTAAATGTTCAACCAATGAAACAAAATCACTTATTGGATGCTGAAGATTGGTTAAAAACCCTAATTGGATTAGAATAAGTTGATGGATGACGAAAATGACCTAAATGTTCAACCAATGAACCAAAATCACTTATTGGATGCACAAGATTGGTTAAAATCCCTAATTGGATTAGAATAAGCCTAGGGAGGACGAAAACGACCTAAATGTTTAACCAATGACACAAAATCACTTACTAGATGCACAAGATTGGATAAAATCCCTAATTGGATTAGAATAAGCCTAGGGAGGTCGAAAAGGACCTAAATGTTCAACCAATGATACAAAATCAATTATTGGATGCACAAGATTGGTTAAAATACTAATTGGATTAGAATACGCCTAGAGAGGACGAAAATGACCTAAATGTTTAACCAATGACACAAAATCACTTATTGGATGCACAAGATTGGATAAAAACTCTAATTGGATTAGAATAAGCCTAGGGAGGAAGAAAATGACCTAAATGTTAAACGAATGACACAAACGTACTTATTGGATGCACAAGATTGGTTAAGAACCCTAATTGGATTAGAATAAGTCGATAGATGACGAAAATAACCTAAATGTCCAACGAATGACACAAACGCACTTATTGGATGCAGAATATTGGTTAAAAACCCTAATTGGATTAGAACAACCCTATAGAGGACGAAAATGACCTAAATGTTCAACCAATGACACAAAATCACTTATTGGATTAGAATAAGCCTTGGGAGGACGAAAATGACCTGTATGTTCAAGCAATGACACAAAATCACTAATTGGATGCACAAGATTGGTTAAAAACCCTAATTGGATTAGAATAAGCCTAGAGAGGACGAAATTGACTTAAATGTTAAACCAATGACACAAACACACTTATTGGATGCAAAAGAATGGTTAAAAACCCTATTTGGATTAGAATAAGTAGAAGGATGACGAAAATGACCTAAATGTTCAACCAATGACACAAAATAACTTATTAGATGCACAAGATTGGTTAAGAACCCTTATTGGATTAGAATAAGTCGATAGTTGACGAACATAACCTAAATGTTCAATGAATGACACAAAAGCACTTATTGGATGCACAAGATTGGTTAAAAACCCTAATGGGATAAGAATAAGCCTATGGAGGACAAAAATGACCTAAATGTTCAACCAATGACACAAAATCACTTATTGAATACACAAAATTGGTTAAAAACCCTTAGTGGATTAGAATAAGATTTGGAAAGACGAAAATGACCTAAATGTTCAACCAATGACACAAAATCACTTATTGGATGCACAAGATTGTTTAAAAACCCAAATTGAATTAGAATAAGCCTAGAGAGGACGAAAATGACGTAAATAATAAACCAATGACACAAACGCACTTATTGGATTTACAAGATTGGTTAAAAACCCTTATTGGATTAGAATAAGTCAATAGATGACCAAAATAACCTAAATGTTCAACGAATGACACAAACGCACTTATTGGATGCACAAGATTGGTTAAAAATCCTAATTGCATTAGAATAAGCCTAGGGAGGACGAAAATGACCTAAATGTTCAACCAATGAAACAAAATCACTTATTGGATGCTCAAGATTGGTTAAAAACCCTAATTGGATTAGAATAAGTTGATGGATGACGAAAATGACCTAAATGTTCAACCAATGAACCAAAATCACTTATTGGATGCACAAGATTGGTTAAAAACCCTAATTGGATTAGAATAAGCTTAGGGAGGACGAAAATGACCTAAATGTTCAACCAATGATACAAAATCACTTATTGGATGCTCAAGATTGGTTAAAAACCCTTATAGGATTAGAATAAGCCTATAGAGGACGAAAATGACCTAAATGTTAAACCAATGACACAAACGCACTTATTGGATGCACAAGATTGGTTAAAAACCCTAATTGCATTAGAATAAGTCGATAGATGACGAAAATAACCTAAATGTTCAAAGAATGACACAAACGCACTTATTGGATGCACAAGATTGGTTAAAAATCCTAATTGGATTAGAATAAGCCTAGGGAGGACGAAAATGACCTAAATGTTTAACCAATGAACCAAAATCACTTATTGGATGCACAAGATTGGCTAAAAACCCTAATTGGATTAGAATGAGCCTAGAGAGGAAGAAAATGAACTAAATGTCCAACCAATGATACAAAATCACTTATTGGATGCACAAGATTGGTTAAAAATTCTAATTGGATTAGAATAAGCCTAGGGATGAAGAAAATGACCTAAATGTTAAACCAATGACACAAACGCACTTATTGGATGCACAAGATTGGTTAAAAACCCTAATTGGATAAGAAAAAGTCGATAGATGACGAAAATAACCTAAATTTTTAACAAATGACACAAACGCACTTATTGGATGCACAAGATTAGTTAAAAACCCTAATTGGATTAGAATAAGACTTGGAAAGACGAAAATGACCTAAATGTTCAACCAATGACACCAAATCACTTACTGGGTGCACAAGATTGGTTAAAATCCCAAAATGAAATAGAATAAGCCTAGAGAGGACGAAAATGACCTAAATATTAAACCAATGACACAAATGCACTTATTGGATTCACAAGATTGGTTAAAAACCCTTATAGGATTAGAATAAGCCTATAGAGGACGAAAATGACCTAAATGTTAAACCAATGACACAAACGCACTTATTGGATGCACAAGATTGGTTAAAAACCCTAATTGCATTAGAATAAGTCGATAGATGACGAAAATAACCTAAATGTTCAAAGAATGACACAAACGCACTTATTGGATGCACAAGATTGGTTAAAAATCCTAATTGCATTAGAATAAGCCTAGGGAGGACGAAAATGACCTAAATGTTTAACCAATGAACCAAAATCACTTATTGGATGCACAAGATTGGCTAAAAACCCTAATTGGATTAAAATGAGCTTAGAGAGGAAGAAAATGAACTAAATGTCCAACCAATGATACAAAATCACTTATTGGATGCACAAGATTGGTTAAAAACTCTAATTGGATTAGAATAAGCCTAGGGTGGAAGAAAATGACCTAAATGTTAAACCAATGACACAAACGCACTTATTGGATGCACAAGATTGGTTAAAAACCCTAATTGGATAAGAAAAAGTCGATAGATGACGAAAATAACCTAAATTTTTAACAAATGACACAAACGCACTTATTGGATGCACAAGATTAGTTAAAAACCCTAATTGGATTAGAATAAGACTTGGAAAGACGAAAATGACCTAAATGTTCAACCAATGACACCAAATCACTTACTGGGTGCACAAGATTGGTTAAAATCCCAAAATGAAATAGAATAAGCCTAGAGAGGACGAAAATGACCTAAATATTAAACCAATGACACAAATGCACTTATTGGATTCACAAGATTGGCTAAAAACCCTAATTGGATTAGAATAAGTGGATTGATGACGAAAATGACCTAAATGTTCAACCAATGACACAAACGCTCTTATTGGATGCACAAGATTGGTTAAAAACCCTGATTGTATTAGAATAAGCCTAGGGAGGACGAAAATGACCTAAATGTTAAACCAATGACAAAAACTCACTTATAGGATGCACAAGATTGGTTAAAAACCCTAATTTGATTAGAATAAGCCTAGGGAGGACGAAAATGACCTAAATGTTCAACTAATGACACAAAATCACTTATTGGATATACAAGATCGGTTAAAAACCTAAATTGGATTAGAACAAGCGTTGGGAGGACGGAAATGACCTAAATGTTCAAGCAATGACACAAAATCACTTATTGGATGCACAAGATTGGTTGAAAACCCTAATTGGATTAGAATAAGCCTAGAGAGGAAGAAAATGACCTAAATGTTAAACCAATGACACAAACACACTTATTGGATGCAAAAGAATGGTTAAAGACTCTATTTGGATTAGAATAAGTAGAAGGATGACGAAAATGACCTAAATGTTCAACCTATGACACAAACGCACTTATTGGATGCACAATATTGGTTAAAAATTGTAAATGGATTAGAATAAGCCTAGGGAGGACGAAAATGACCTAAATGTTCAACCAATGACACAAAATCACTTATTGGATGGACAAGATTGGTTAAAAACTCTAATTGGATTAGAATAAGCCTAGGGAGGAAGAAAATGACCTAAATGTTAAACGAATGACACAAACGTACTTATTGGATGCACAAGATTGGTTAAGAACCCTAATTGGATTAGAATAAGTCGATAGATGACGAAAATAACCTAAATGTCCAACGAATGACACAAACGCACTTATTGGATGCAGAATATTGGTTAAAAACCCTAATTGGATTAGAACAACCCTATAGAGGACGAAAATGACCTAAATGTTCAACCAATGACACAAAATCACTTATTGGATGCACAAGATAGGTTAAAAACCTAAATTGGATTAGAATAAGCCTTGGGAGGACGGAAATGACCTATATGTTCAAGCAATGACACAAAATCACTTATTGGATGCACAAGATTGGTTAAAAACCCTAATTGGATTAGAATAAGCCTAGAGAGGACGAAATTGACTTAAATGTTAAACCAATGACACAAACACACTTATTGGATGCAAAAGAATGGTTAAAAACCCTATTTGGATTAGAATAAGTAGAAGGATGACGAAAATGACCTAAATGTTCAACCAATGACACAAAATCTCTTATTAGATGCACAAGATTGGTTAAGAACCCTAATTGGATTAGAATAAGTGGATAGTTGACGAACATAACCTAATTGTTCAATGAATGACACAAAAGCAATTATTGGATGCACAAGATTGGTTAAAAACCCTAATGGGATAAGAATAAGCCTATGGAGGACAAAAATGACCTAAATGTTCAACCAATGACACAAAATCACTTATTGAATACACAAAATTGGTTAAAAACCCTTAATGGATTAGAATAAGATTTGGAAAGACGAAAATGACCTAAATGTTCAACCAATGACACAAAATCACTTATTGGATGCACAAGATTGTTTAAAAACCCAAATTGAATTAGAATAAGCCTAGAGAGGACGAAAATGACGTAAATAATAAACCAATGACACAAACGCACTTATTGGATATACAAGATTGGTTAAAAACCCTTATTGGATTAGAATAAGTCAATAGATGACCAAAATAACCTAAATGTTCAACGAATGACACAAACGCACTTATTGGATGCACAAGATTGGTTAAAAATCATAATTGCATTAGAATAAGCCTAGGGAGGACGAAAATGACCTAAATGTTCAACCAATGAAACAAAATCACTTATTGGATGCTCAAGATTGGTTAAAAACCCTAATTGGATTAGAATAAGTTGATGGATGACGAAAATGACCTAAATGTTCAACAAATGAACCAAAATCACTTATTGGATGCACAAGATTGGTTAAAAACCCTAATTGGATTAGAATAAGCTTAGGGAGGACGAAAATGACCTAAATGTTCAACCAATGATACAAAATCACTTATTGGATGCTCAAGATTGGTTAAAAACCCTTATAGGATTAGAATAAGCCTATAGAGGACGAAAATGACCTAAATGTTAAACCAATGACACAAACGCACTTATTGGATGCGCAAGATTGGTTAAAAACCCTAATTGCATTAGAATAAGTCGATAGATGACGAAAATAACCTAAATGTTCAAAGAATGACACAAACGCACTTATTGGATGCACAAGATTGGTTAAAAATCCTAATTGCATTATAATAAGCCTAGGGAGGACGAAAATGACCTAAATGTTTAACCAATGAACCAAAATCACTTATTGGATGCACAAGATTGGCTAAAAACCCTAATTGGATTAGAATGAGCTTAGAGAGGAAGAAAATGAACTAAATGTCCAACCAATGATACAAAATCACTTATTGGATGCACAAGATTGGTTAAAAACTCTAATTGGATTAGAATAAGCCTAGGGTGGAAGAAAATGACCTAAATGTTAAACCAATGACACAAACGCACTTATTGGATGCACAAGATTGGTTAAAAACCCTAATTGGATAAGAAAAAGTCGATAGATGACGAAAATAACCTAAATTTTTAACAAATGACACAAACGCACTTATTGGATGCACAAGATTAGTTAAAAACCCTAATTGGATTAGAATAAGACTTGGAAAGACGAAAATGACCTAAATGTTCAGCCAATGACACCAAATCACTTACTGGGTGCACAAGATTGGTTAAAATCCCAAAATGAAATAGAATAAGCCTAGAGAGGACGAAAATGACCTAAATATTAAAACAATGACACAAATGCACTTATTGGATTCACAAGATTGGCTAAAAACCCTAATTGGATTAGAATAAGTGGATTGATGACGAAAATTACCTAAATGTTCAACCAATGACACAAACGCTCTTATTGGATGCACAAGATTGGTTAAAAACCCTGATTGTATTAGAATAAGCCTAGGGAGGACGAAAATGACCTAAATGTTAAACCAATGACAAAAAATCACTTATAGGATGCACAAGATTGGTTAAAAACCCTAATTTGATTAGAATAAGCCTAGGGAGGACGAAAATGACCTAAATGTTCAACTAATGACACAAAATCACTTATTGGATATACAAGATCGGTAAAAAACCTAAATTGGATTAGAACAAGCGTTGGGAGGACGGAAATGACCTAAATGTTCAAGCAATGACACAAAATCACTTATTGGATGCACAAGATTGGTTGAAAACCCTAATTGGATTATAATAAGCCTAGAGAGGAAGAAAATGACCTAAATGTTAAACCAATGACACAAACACACTTATTGGATGCAAAAGAATGGTTAAAGAATCTATTTGGATTAGAATAAGTAGAAGGATGACGAAAATGACCTAAATGTTCAACCTATGACACAAACGCACTTATTGGATGCACAATATTGGTTAAAAATTGTAAATGGATTAGAATAAGCCTAGGGAGGACGAAAATGACCTAAATGTTCAACCAATGACACAAAATCACTTATTGGATGCACAAGATTGGTTAAAAACTCTAATTGGATTAGAATAAGCCTAGGGAGGAAGAAAATGACCTAAATGTTAAACGAATGACACAAACGTACTTATTGGATGCACAAGATTGGTTAAGAACCCTAATTGGATTAGAATAAGTCGATAGATGACGAAAATAACCTAAATGTCCAACGAATGACACAAACGCACTTATTGGATGCAGAATATTGGTTAAAAACCCTAATTGGATTAGAACAACCCTATAGAGGACGAAAATGACCTAAATGTTCAACCAATGACACAAAATCACTTATTGGATGCACAAGATCGGTTAAAAACCTAAATTGGATTAGAATAAGCCTTGGGAGGACGGAAATGACCTATATGTTCAAGCAATGACACAAAATCACTTATTGGATGCACAAGATTGGTTAAAAACCCTAATTGGATTAGAATAAGCCTAGAGAGGACGAAATTGACTTAAATGTTAAACCAATGACACAAACACACTTATTGGATGCAAAAGAATGGTTAAAAACCCTATTTGGATTAGAATAAGTAGAAGGATGACGAAAATGACCTAAATGTTCAACCAATGACACAAAATCACTTATTAGATGCACAAGATTGGTTAAGAACCCTAATTGGATTAGAATAAGTCGATAGTTGACGAACATAACCTAAATGTTCAATGAATGACACAAAAGCAATTATTGGATGCACAAGATTGGTTAAAAACCCTAATGGGATAAGAATAAGCCTATGGAGGACAAAAATGACCTAAATGTTCAACCAATGACACAAAATCACTTATTGAATACACAAAATTGGTTAAAAACCCTTAATGGATTAGAATAAGATTTGGAAAGACGAAAATGACCTAAATGTTCAACCAATGACACAAAATCACT
>JBBPBP010000003.1:22189102-22223802 GCA_037974735.1 Cicer chorassanicum
TGTTCAATGAATGACACAAAAGCAATTATTGGATGCACAAGATTGGTTAAAAACCCTAATGGGATAAGAATAAGCCTATGGAGGACAAAAATGACCTAAATGTTCAACCAATGACACAAAATCACTTATTGAATACACAAAATTGGTTAAAAACCCTTAATGGATTAGAATAAGATTTGGAAAGACGAAAATGACCTAAATGTTCAACCAATGACACAAAATCACTACTTGGATGCACAAGATTGTTTAAAAACACAAATTGAATTAGAATAAGCCTAGAGAGGACGAAAATGACGTAAATAATAAACCAATGACACAAACGCACTTATTGGATTTACAAGATTGGTTAAAAACCCTTATTGGATTAGAATAAGTCAATAGATGACCAAAATAACCTAAATGTTCAACGAATGACACAAACGCACTTATTGGATGCACAAGATTGTTTAAAAATCCTAATTGCATTAGAATAAGCCTAGGGAGGACGAAAATGACCTAAATGTTCAACCAATGAAACAAAATCACTTATTGGATGCTCAAGATTGGTTAAAAACCCTAATTGGATTAGAATAAGTTGATGGATGACGAAAATGACCTAAATGTTCAACAAATGAACCAAAATCACTTATTGGATGCACAAGATTGGTTAAAAACCCTAATTGGATTAGAATAAGCTTAGGGAGGACGAAAATGACCTAAATGTTCAACCAATGATACAAAATCACTTATTGGATGCTCAAGATTGGTTAAAAACCCTTATAGGATTAGAATAAGCCTATAGAGGACGAAAATGACCTAAATGTTAAACCAATGACACAAACGCACTTATTGGATGCGCAAGATTGGTTAAAAACCCTAATTGCATTAGAATAAGTCGATAGATGACGAAAATAACCTAAATGTTCAAAGAATGACACAAACGCACTTATTGGATGCACAAGATTGGTTAAAAATCCTAATTGCATTATAATAAGCCTAGGGAGGACGAAAATGACCTAAATGTTTAACCAATGAACCAAAATCACTTATTGGATGCACAAGATTGGCTAAAAACCCTAATTGGATTAGAATGAGCTTAGAGAGGAAGAAAATGAACTAAATGTCCAACCAATGATACAAAATCACTTATTGGATGCACAAGATTGGTTAAAAACTCTAATTGGATTAGAATAAGCCTAGGGTGGAAGAAAATGACCTAAATGTTAAACCAATGACACAAACGCACTTATTGGATGCACAAGATTGGTTAAAAACCCTAATTGGATAAGAAAAAGTCGATAGATGACGAAAATAACCTAAATTTTTAACAAATGACACAAACGCACTTATTGGATGCACAAGATTAGTTAAAAACCCTAATTGGATTAGAATAAGACTTGGAAAGACGAAAATGACCTAAATGTTCAGCCAATGACACCAAATCACTTACTGGGTGCACAAGATTGGTTAAAATCCCAAAATGAAATAGAATAAGCCTAGAGAGGACGAAAATGACCTAAATATTAAAACAATGACACAAATGCACTTATTGGATTCACAAGATTGGCTAAAAACCCTAATTGGATTAGAATAAGTGGATTGATGACGAAAATGACCTAAATGTTCAACCAATGACACAAACGCTCTTATTGGATGCACAAGATTGGTTAAAAACCCTGATTGTATTAGAATAAGCCTAGGGAGGACGAAAATGACCTAAATGTTAAACCAATGACAAAAAATCACTTATAGGATGCACAAGATTGGTTAAAAACCCTAATTTGATTAGAATAAGCCTATGGAGGACGAAAATGACCTAAATGTTCAACTAATGACACAAAATCACTTATTGGATATACAAGATCGGTTAAAAACCTAAATTGGATTAGAACAAGCGTTGGGAGGACGGAAATGACCTAAATGTTCAAGCAATGACACAAAATCACTTATTGGATGCACAAGATTGGTTGAAAACCCTAATTGGATTAGAATAAGCCTAGAGAGGAAGAAAATGACCTAAATGTTAAACCAATGACACAAACACACTTATTGGATGCAAAAGAATGGTTAAAGAATCTATTTGGATTAGAATAAGTAGAAGGATGACGAAAATGACCTAAATGTTCAACCTATGACACAAACGCACTTATTGGATGCACAATATTGGTTAAAAATTGTAAATGGATTAGAATAAGCCTAGGGAGGACGAAAATGACCTAAATGTTCAACCAATGACACAAAATCACTTATTGGATGCACAAGATTGGTTAAAAACTCTAATTGGATTAGAATAAGCCTAGGGAGGAAGAAAATGACCTAAATGTTAAACGAATGACACAAACGTACTTATTGGATGCACAAGATTGGTTAAGAACCCTAATTGGATTAGAATAAGTCGATAGATGACGAAAATAACCTAAATGTCCAACGAATGACACAAACGCACTTATTGGATGCAGAATATTGGTTAAAAACCCTAATTGGATTAGAACAACCCTATAGAGGACGAAAATGACCTAAATGTTCAACCAATGACACAAAATCACTTATTGGATGCACAAGATCGGTTAAAAACCTAAATTGGATTAGAATAAGCCTTGGGAGGACGGAAATGACCTATATGTTCAAGCAATGACACAAAATCACTTATTGGATGCACAAGATTGGTTAAAAATCCTAATTGGATTAGAATAAGCCTAGAGAGGACGAAATTGACTTAAATGTTAAACCAATGACACAAACACACTTATTGGATGCAAAAGAATGGTTAAGAACCCTAATGGGATAAGAATTAGTCGATAGTTGACGAACATAACCTAAATGTTCAATGAATGACACAAAAGCACTTATTGGATGCACAAGATTGGTTAAAAACCCTAATGGGATAAGAATAAGCCTATGGAGGACAAAAATGACCTAAATGTTCAACCAATGACACAAAATCACTTATTGGATGACGAAAATGACCTAAATGTTCAACCAATGACAAAAAATGACTTATTAGATGCACAAGATTGGTTAAGAACCCTAATTGGATTAGAATTAGTCGATAGTTGACGAACATAACCTAAATGTTCAATGAATGACACAAAAGCACTTATTGGATGCACAAGATTGGTTAAAAACCCTAATGGGATAAGAATAAGCCTATGGAGGACAAAAATGACCTAAATGTTCAACCAATGACACAAAATCACTTATTGAATACACAAAATTGGTTAAAAACCCTTAGTGGATTAGAATAAGATTTGGAAAGACGAAAATGACCTAAATGTTCAACCAATGACACAAAATCACTTATTGGATGCACAAGATTGTTTAAAAACCCAAATTGAATTAGAATAAGCCTAGAGAGGACGAAAATGACGTAAATAATAAACCAATGACACAAACGCACTTATTGGATGCAAAAGAATGGTTAAAGACTCTATTTGGATTAGAATAAGTAGAAGGATGACGAAAATGACCTAAATGTTCAACCTATGACACAAACGCACTTATTGGATGCACAATATTGGTTAAAAATTGTAAATGGATTAGAATAAGCCTAGGGAGGACGAAAATGACCTAAATGTTCAACCAATGACACAAAATCACTTATTGGATGCACAAGATTGGTTAAAAACCCTAATTGGATTAGAATAAGCCTAGGGAGGACGAAAATGACCTTAATGTTCAACTAATGACACTAAATCACTTAATGGATGCACAAGATTGGTTAAAAATCCTTATTGGATTAGAATAAGCCTAGCGAGGACGAAAATGACCTAAATTTTAAACCAATGACACAAAATCACTTATTGTATGCACAAAATTGGTTAAAAACCCTAATTGGATTAGAATAAGCCTATGGAGGACACAAATGACCTAAATATACAACCAATGACACAAAATCACTTATTCGATACAGAAAATAGGTTAAAAACCCTAATTGGATTGGAATAAGCCTTGGATAGACGAAAATGACCTAACTATTCAACAAATAACACAAAATCACTAATTGGATGCACAAGATTGGTTAAAAACCCTAATTGGATTAGAATAAGCCTAGGGAGGACGAAAACAACCGATATGTTCAACCAATGACACAAACGCACTTATTGGATGCAGAAGAGTGGTTAAAAACCCTAATTGATTTAGAATAAGCCTATAGAGGTAAAAATGACCTAAATGTTCAACCAATGACACAAAATCACTTATTGGATGCTCAAGATTGGTTAAAAACCCTAATTGGATTAGAATAAGTTGATGGATGACGAAAGTGACCTAAATGTTCAACCAATGAACCAAAATCACTTATTGGATGCACAAGATTGGCTAAGAACCCTAATTGGATTAGAATGAGCCTAGAGAGGAAGAAAATGAACTAAATGTCCAACCAATGATACAAAATCACTTATTGGATGCTCAAGATTGGTTAAAAACCCTAATTGGATTAGAATAAGCCTAGAGTGGACGAAAATGACCTAAATGTTTAACCAATGACACAAAATCACTTTTTGGATGCACAAGATTGGTTAAAAACTCTAATTGGATTATAATAAGCCTGTGGAGGAAGAAGATGACCTAAATGTTAAACCAATGACACAAACGCACTTATTGGATGCACAAGATTGGTTAAAAACCCTAATTGGATAAGAATAAGTCGATAGATGACGAAAATAACCTAAATTTTCAACAAATGATACAAACGCACTTATTGGATGCACAATATTGGTTAAAAACTGTAATTGGATTAGAATAAGCCTAGGAAGGACGAAATTGACCTAAATGTTCAACCAATGACACAAAATCACTTATTGGATGCACAAGATTGGTTAAAAACCCTAATTGGATTAGAATAAGCCTAGGGAGCACGAAAATGACCTAAATGTTTAACCTATGACACAAACACACTTATTGGATGCACAATATTTGTTAAAAACTGTAATTGGATTAGAATAAGCCTAGAGAGGACGAAAATGACCTAAATGTTTAACCAATGACACAGAATCACTCATTGGATGCACAAGATTAGTTAAAAACCCTAATTGGATAAGAATAAGTCGATAGATGACGAAAATAACCTAAATTTTCAACAAATAAAACAAATGCACAAGATTGGTTAAAAACCGTAAATGGATTAGAATAAGCCTAGGGAGGACGAAAATGACGTAAATGTTAAACCAATGACACAAACGCACTTATTGGATGCACAAGATTGGTTAAAAACCCTAATTGGATTAGAATAAGCCTAGGGAAGACAAAAATGACCTAAATGTTCAACCAATGACACAAAATCACTTATTGGATACACAAAATTGGTTAAAAACCCTAATTGGATTAGAATAAGACTTGGAAAGACGAAAATGACCTAAATGTTTAACCAATGACACCAAATCACTTACTGGTTGCACAAGATTTGTTAAAATCCCAAATTGAATTAGAATAAGCCTAGAGAGAACGAAAATGACCTAAATATTAAACCAATGACACAAACGCACTTATTGGATTCACAAGATTGGTCAAAAACCCTAATTGGATTAGAATAAGTGGATTGATGACGAAAATGACCTAAATGTTCAACCAATGACACAAACGCTCTTATTGGATGCACAAGATTTGTTAAAAACCCTGATTGGATTAGAATAAGCCTAGGGAGGACGAAAATGACCTAAATGTTGAACCAATGACAAAAAATCACTTATAAGGATCCACAAGATTGGTTAAAAACCCTAATTGGATTAGAATAAGCCTAGGGTGAACGAAAATGACCTAAATGTTCAACCAATGACACAAAATCACTTATTGGATGCACAAGATCGGTTAAAAACCTAATTTGGATTAGAATAAGCTTTGGGAGGACGGAAATGACCAAAATGTTCAAGCAATGACACAAAATCACTTATTGGATGCACAAGATTGGTTAAAAACCCTAATTGGATTAGAATAAGCCTAGAGAGGATGAAAATGACCTAAATGTTAAACCAATGACACAAACACACTTATTGGATGCAAAAGAATGGTTAAAGACTCTAATTGGATTAGAATAAGTAGAAGGATGACGAAAATGACCTAAATGTTCAACCTATGACACAAAGGCACTTATTGGATGCACAATATTTGTTAAAAACTGTAATTCGATTAGAATAAGCCTAGGGAGGACGAAAATGACCTAAATGTTCAACCATTGACACAAAATCACTTAATGGATGCTCAAGATTGGTTAAAAACCGTAATTGGATTAGAATGAGCCTAACAAGGACGAAAATGACCTAAATGTTAAACCAATGACACAAAATCACTTATTGTATGCACAAAATTGGTTAAAAACCCTAATTGGATTAGATTAAGCTTAGGGAGGACACAAATGACCTAAATATTCAACCAATGACAACAAATCACTTATTGGATACAGAAAATTGGTTAAAAACCCTAATTGGATTGGAATAAGCCTTGGAAGGACGAAAATGACCTAGCTGTTCAACCAATAACACAAAATCACTTATTGGATGCACAAGATTGGTTAAAAACCCTAATTGGATTAGAATAAGCCTAGGGAGGACGAAAACGACCCAAATGTTCAACCAATGACACAAACGCACTTATTGGATGCAGAAGATTGGTTAAAAACCCTAATTGGATTAGAATAAGCCTATAGAGAACGAAAATGACCTAAATGTTCAACCAATGACACAAAATCACTTATTGGATGCACAAGATTGGTTAAAAACCCTAATTATATTAGAATAAGCCTAGGGAGGACGAAAATGACCTAAATGTTCAACCAATGACACAAAATCACTTAATGGATGCAAAAGATTGGTTAAAAACCTTAATTGGATTAGAATAAGCCTAGCGAGGACGAAAATGACCTAAATGTTTAACCAATGACACAAAATCACTTATTGGATGCACAAGATAGGTTAAAAACTCTAATTGGATTAGAATAACCCTAGGGAGGAAGAAAATGACGTAAATGTTAAACCAATCACACAAACGCACTTATTGGATGCACAAGATTGGTTAAAAACCCTAATTGGATAAGAATAAGTCGATAGATGACGAAAATAACCTAAATTTTCAACAAATAAAACAAACGCACTTATTGGATGCACAAGATTGGTTAAAAACCCTAATTGGATTAGAATAAGCCTAGGGAGGACAAAAATGACATAAATGTTCAACCAATGACAAAAAATCACTTATTGGATGCACAAGATCGGTTTAAAACCCAAATTGAATTAGAATAAGCCTAGAGAGGACGAAAATGACCTAAATATTAAACCAATGACACAAACGCACTTATTGGATTCACAAGATTGGTTAAAAACCCTAGTTGGATTAGAATAAGTGGATGGATGACGAAAATAACCTAAATGTTCAACCAATGACACAAACGCTCTTATTGGATGCACAAGATTGATTAAAAACCCTAATTGGATTAGAATAAGCCTAGGGAGGACGAAAATGACCTTAATGTTGAACCAATGACACAAAATCACTTATTGGATGCACAAGATTGGTTAAAAACCCTAATTGGATTAGAATAAGCCTAGGGAGGACGAAAATGACCTAAATGTTGAACCAATGAACCAAAATCACTTATTGGATGCACAAGATTGGTTAAAAACCCTAATTGGATTAGAATAAGCCTAGGGAGGACGAAAATGACCTAAATGTTCAACCAAAGATACAAAATCACTTATTGGATGCACAAGATTGGTTAAAAACCCTAATTGTATTAGAATAAGCCTAGAGAGGACGAAAATGACCTAAATGTTAAACCAATGACACAAACACACTTATTGGATGCACAAGATCAGTTAAAAACCCTAATTGGATTAGAATAAGTCGATAGATGACCAAAATAACCTAAATGTTCAACGAATGACACAAACGCACTTATTGGATGCACAAGATTGGTTAAAAACCCTAATTGGATTAGAATAAGCCTATGGAGGACGAAAATGACCTAAATGTTCAACCAATGACACAAACGCACTTATGGGACGCACTAGATTGGTTAAAAAAACTTATTGGATTAGATTAAGCCTAAGGAGGGCGAAAATGACCTAAATGTTCAACCAATGAAACAAAATCACTTATTGGATGCTCAAGATTGGTTAAAAACCCTAATTGGATTAGAATAAGTTGATGGATGACGAAAATGACCTAAATGTTCAACCAATGAACCAAAATCACTTATTGGATGCACAAGATTGGTTAAAATCCCTAATTGGATTAGAATAAGCCTAGGGAGGACGAAAACGACCTAAATGTTTAACCAATGACACAAAATCACTTACTAGATGCACAAGATTGGATAAAATCCCTAATTGGATTAGAATAAGCCTAGGGAGGTCGAAAAGGACCTAAATGTTCAACCAATGATACAAAATCAATTATTGGATGCACAAGATTGGTTAAAATACTAATTGGATTAGAATACGCCTAGAGAGGACGAAAATGACCTAAATGTTTAACCAATGACACAAAATCACTTATTGGATGCACAAGATTGGATAAAAACTCTAATTGGATTAGAATAAGCCTAGGGAGGAAGAAAATGACCTAAATGTTAAACGAATGACACAAACGTACTTATTGGATGCACAAGATTGGTTAAGAACCCTAATTGGATTAGAATAAGTCGATAGATGACGAAAATAACCTAAATGTCCAACGAATGACACAAACGCACTTATTGGATGCAGAATATTGGTTAAAAACCCTAATTGGATTAGAACAACCCTATAGAGGACGAAAATGACCTAAATGTTCAACCAATGACACAAAATCACTTATTGGATGCACAAGATCGGTTAAAAACCTAAATTGGATTAGAATAAGCCTTGGGAGGACGGAAATGACCTATATGTTCAAGCAATGACACAAAATCACTTATTGGATGCACAAGATTGGTTAAAAATCCTAATTGGATTAGAATAAGCCTAGAGAGGATGAAAATGACTTAAATGTTAAACCAATGACACAAACACACTTATTGGATGCAAAAGAATGGTTAAAAACCCTATTTGGATTAGAATAAGTAGAAGGATGACGAAAATGACCTAAATGTTCAACCAATGACACAAAATCACTTATTAGATGCACAAGATTGGTTAAGAACCCTAATTGGATTAGAATAAGCCTAGGGAGGACAAAAATGACCTAAATGTTCAACCAATGACACAAAATCACTTATTGAATACACAAAATTGGTTAAAAACCCTTAGTGGATTAGAATAAGATTTGGAAAGACGAAAATGACCTAAATGTTCAACCAATGACACAAAATCACTTATTGGATGCACAAGATTGTTTAAAAACCCAAATTGAATTAGAATAAGCCTAGAGAGGACGAAAATGACGTAAATAATAAACCAATGACACAAACGCACTTATTGGATTTACAAGATTGGTTAAAAACCCTTATTGGATTAGAATAAGTCAATAGATGACCAAAATAACCTAAATGTTCAACGAATGACACAAACGCACTTATTGGATGCACAAGATTGGTTAAAAACCCTAATTGGATTAGAATAAGCCTAAGCAGGACGAAAATGACCTAAATGTTCAACTAATTACACAAACGCACTTATTGGATGCACTAGATTGGTTAAAAAACCTTATTGGGTTAGAATATGCCTAAGGAGGGCGAAAATGACCTAAATGTTCAACCAATGACACAAAATCACTTATTGGATGCTCAAGATTGGTTAAAAACCCTAATTGGATTAGAATAAGTTGATGGATGACGAAAATGACCTAAATGTTTAACCAATGAACCAAAATCACTTATTGGACGCACAAGATTGGCTAAAAACCCTAATTGGATTAGAATGAGCCTAGAGAGGAAGAAAATGAACTAAATGTCCAACCAATGATACAAAATCACTTATTGGATGCTCAAGATTGGTTAAAAACCCTAATTGGATTAGAATAAGCCTAGAGAGGACGAAAATGACCTAAATGTTTAGCCAATGACACAAAATCACTTATTGGATGCACAAGATTGGTTAAAAAATCTAATTGGATTAGAATAAGCCTAGGGAGGAAGAAAATGACCTAAATGTTAAACCAATGACAAAAAATCACTTATAAGATCCACAAGATTGGTTAAAAACCCTAAATGAATTAGAATAAGCATAGGGATGACGAAAATGACCTAAATGTTCAACCAATGACACAAAATCACTTGTTGGATGCACAAGATTGGTTAAAAACCTAATTGGATTAGAATAAGCCTAGGGAGGACGAAAATGACCTAAATGTTTAACCTATGACACAAACACACTTATTGGATGCACAATATTTGTTAAAAACTGTAATTGGATTAGAATAAGCCTAGAGAGGACGAAAATGACCTAAATGTTTAACCAATGACACAGAATCACTTATTGGATGCACAAGATTAGTTAAAAACCCTAATTGGATAAGAATACGTCGATAGATGACGAAAATAACATAAATTTTCAACAAATAAAACAAATGCACTTATTGGATGCACAAGATTGGTTAAAAACCGTAATTGGATTAGAATAAGCCTAGGGAGGAAGAAAATGACCTAAATGTTAAACCAATGACAAAAAATCACTTTTAAGATCCACAAGATTGGTTAAAAACCCTAAATGAATTAGAATAAGCATAGGGAGGACGAAAATGACCTAAATGTTCAACCAATGACACAAAATCACTTGTTGGATGCACAAGATTGGTTAAAAACCTAATTGGATTAGAATAAGCCTAGGGAGGACGAAAATGACCTAAATGTTCAACCAATGACACAAACGCTCTTATTGGATGCACAAGATTGGTTAAAAACCCTAATTGGATTAGAATAAGCCTAGGGAGAACGAAAATGACCTAAATGTTCAACCAATGACACAAAATCACTTATTGGATGCACAAGATTGGTTAAAAACCCTAATTATATTAGAATAAGCCTAGGGAGGACGAAAATGACCTAAATGTTCAACCAATGACACAAAATCACTTAATGGATGCAAAAGATTGGTTAAAAACCTTAATTGGATTAGAATAAGCCTAGCGAGGACGAAAATGACCTAAATGTTTAACCAATGACACAAAATCACTTATTGGATGCACAAGATAGGTTAAAAACTCTAATTGGATTAGAATAACCCTAGGGAGGAAGAAAATGACGTAAATGTTAAACCAATCACACAAACGCACTTATTGGATGCACAAGATTGGTTAAAAACCCTAATTGGATAAGAATAAGTCGATAGATGACGAAAATAACCTAAATTTTCAACAAATAAAACAAACGCACTTATTGGATGCACAAGATTGGTTAAAAACCCTAATTGGATTAGAATAAGCCTAGGGAGGACAAAAATGACATAAATGTTCAACCAATGACACAAAATCACTTATTGGATACACAAAATTGGTTAAAACCCCTAATTGGATTAGAATAAGACTTGGAAACACGAATATGACCTAAATGTTCAACCAATGACACAAAATCACTTACCGGATGCACAAGATTGGTTTAAAACCCAAATTGAATTAGAATAAGCCTAGAGAGGACGAAAATGACCTAAATATTAAACCAATGACACAAACGCACTTATTGGATTCACAAGATTGGTTAAAAACCCTAGTTGGATTAGAATAAGTGGATGGATGACGAAAATAACCTAAATGTTCAACCAATGACACAAACGCTCTTATTGGATGCACAAGATTGATTAAAAACCCTAATTGGATTAGAATAAGCCTAGGGAGGACGAAAATGACCTTAATGTTGAACCAATGACACAAAATCACTTATTGGATGCACAAGATTGGTTAAAAACCCTAATTGGATTAGAATAAGCCTAGGGAGGACGAAAATGACCTAAATGTTCAACCAATGAACCAAAATCACTTATTGGATGCACAAGATTGGTTAAAAACCCTAATTGGATTAGAATAAGCCTAGGGAGGACGAAAATGACCTAAATGTTCAACCAAAGATACAAAATCACTTATTGAATGCACAAGATTGGTTAAAAACCCTAATTGTATTAGAATAAGCCTAGAGAGGACGAAAATGACCTAAATGTTAAACCAGTGACACAAACACACTTATTGGATGCACAAGATCAGTTAAAAACCCTAATTGGAGTAGAATAAGTCGATAGATGACCAAAATAACCTAAATGTTCAACGAATGACACAAACGCACTTATTGGATGCACAAGATTGGTTAAAAACCCTAATTGGATTAGAATAAGCCTAGGAAGGATGAAAATGACCTAAATGTTCAACCAATGACACAAACACACTTATTGGATGTACTAGATTGGTTAAAAAACCTTATTGGATTAGAAGAATCCTAAGGAGGGCGAAAATGACCTAAATGTTCAACCAATGAAACAAAATCACTTATTGGCTGCTCAAGATTGGTTAAAAACCCTAATTGGATTAGAATAAGTTAATGGATGACGAAAATGACCTAAATGTTAAACCAATGAACCAAAATCACTTATTGGATGCACAAGATTGGTTAAGAACCATAATTGGATTAGAATAAGCCTAGGGAGGGCGAAAATGACCTAAAAGTTCAACCAATGATACAAAATCACTTATTGGATACAGAAAATTGGTTAAAAACCCTAATTGGATTGGAATAAGCCTTGGAAGGACGAAAATGACTTAACTGTTCAACCAATAACACAAAATCACTTATTGGATGCACAAGATTGCTTAAAAACCCTAATTGGATTAGAATAAGCCTAGGGAGGACGAAAACAACCCAAATGTTCAACCAATGACACAAACGCACTTATTGGATGCACAAGATTGGTTAAAATCGCTAATTGGATTAGAATAAATCAACGGATGACGAAAATGACCTAAATGTTCAACCAATGACACAAACCCACTTATTGGATGCATAAGATTGGTTAAAACTTTAATTGTATTAGAATAAACCTTGGGAGGACGAAAATGACCTAAATGTTCAAGCAATGACACAAAATCACTTATTGGATGCACAATATTGGTTAAAAACCCTAATTGGATTAGAATAAGCCTAGAGAGGACGAAAATGACCTAAATGTTAAACCAATGACACAAACGCAGTTATTGGATGCACAAGACTGGTTAAAAACCCTAATTGGATTAGAATATCTTGATAGATGACCAAAATAACCTAAATAATCAACAAATGACACAAACGCACTTATTGGATACACAAGATTGGTTAAAACCCCTAATTGGATTAGAATAAGCCTAGGGAGGACAAAATGACCTAAATGTTCAACCAATGACACAAAATCACTTAATGGATACACAAAATTGGTTAAAAACCCTAATTGGATAATAATAAGACTTGGAAAGACGAAAATGACCTAAATGTTCAACCAATGACCCAAAATCACTTATTGGATGCACAAGATTGGTTAAAAACCCAAATTGAATTAGAATAAGCCTAAAAAGGACGAAAATGACCTAAATATTAAACCAATGACACAAACGCACTTATTGGATTCACAAGATTGGTTAAAAACCCTAATTGGATTAGAATAAGTCGATAGATGACCAAAATAACCTAAATGTTCTACGAATTACACAAACGCACTTATTGGATGCACAAGATTGGTTAAAACCCCTAATTGGATTAGAATAAGCCTAGGGAGGACGAAAATGACCAAAATGTTCAACCAATGACAGAAACGCACTTATTGGATGCACTAGATTGGTTAAAAAACCTTATTGGATTAGAATAAGCCTAAGGAGGGCGAAAATGATCTAAATGTTCAACCAAGGAAACAAAATCGCTTATTGGATGCTCAAGATTGGTTAAAAACCCTAATTGGATTAGAATAAGTTGATGGATGACGAAAATGACCTAAATGTTCAACCAATGAACCAAAATCACTTATTGGATGCACAAGATTGGTTAAAATCCCTAATTGGATTAGAATAAGCCTAGGGAGGACGAAAACGACCTAAATGTTTAACCAATGACACAAAATCACTTACTAGATGCACAAGATTGGATAAAATCCCTAATTGGATTAGAATAAGCCTAGGGAGGTCGAAAAGGACCTAAATGTTCAACCAATGATAAAAAATCAATTATTGGATGCACAAGATTGGTTAAAATCCTAATTGGATTAGAATACGCCTAGAGAGGACGAAAATGACCTAAATGTTTAACCAATGACACAAAATCACTTATTGGATGCACAAGATTGGATAAAAACTCTAATTGGATTAGAATAAGCCTAGGGAGGAAGAAAATGACCTAAATGTTAAACGAATGACACAAACGTACTTATTGGATGCACAAGATTGGTTAAGAACCCTAATTGGATTAGAATAAGTCGATAGATGACGAAAATAACCTAAATGTCCAACGAATGACACAAACGCACTTATTGGATGCAGAATATTGGTTAAAAACCCTAATTGGATTAGAACAACCCTATAGAGGACGAAAATGACCTAAATGTTCAACCAATGACACAAAATCACTTATTGGATGCACAAGATCGGTTAAAAACCTAAATTGGATTAGAATAAGCCTTGGGAGGACGGAAATGACCTATATGTTCAAGCAATGACACAAAATCACTTATTGGATGCACAAGATTGGTTAAAAATCCTAATTGGATTAGAATAAGCCTAGAGAGGATGAAAATGACTTAAATGTTAAACCAATGACACAAACACACTTATTGGATGCAAAAGAATGGTTAAAAACCCTATTTGGATTAGAATAAGTAGAAGGATGACGAAAATGACCTAAATGTTCAACCAATGACACAAAATCACTTATTAGATGCACAAGATTGGTTAAGAACCCTAATTGGATTAGAATAAGCCTAGGGAGGACAAAAATGACCTAAATGTTCAACCAATGACACAAAATCACTTATTGAATACACAAAATTGGTTAAAAACCCTTAGTGGATTAGAATAAGATTTGGAAAGACGAAAATGACCTAAATGTTCAACCAATGACACAAAATCACTTATTGGATGCACAAGATTGTTTAAAAACCCAAATTGAATTAGAATAAGCCTAGAGAGGACGAAAATGACGTAAATAATAAACCAATGACACAAACGCACTTATTGGATTTACAAGATTGGTTAAAAACCCTTATTGGATTAGAATAAGTCAATAGATGACCAAAATAACCTAAATGTTCAACGAATGACACAAACGCACTTATTGGATGCACAAGATTGGTTAAATACCCTAATTGGATTAGAATAAGCCTAAGCAGGACGAAAATGACCTAAATGTTCAACTAATTACACAAACGCACTTATTGGATGCACTAGATTGGTTAAAAAACCTTATTGGGTTAGAATATGCCTAAGGAGGGCGAAAATGACCTAAATGTTCAACCAATGAATCAAAATCACTTATTGGATGCAAAAGATTGGATAAAACCGCTAATTGGATTAGAATAAGCCTAGGGAGGACGAAAATGACCTAAATGTTCAACCAACGATACAAAATCACTTATTGGATGCACAAGATTGGTTAAAAATCCTAATTGGATTAGAATACGCCTAGAGAGGACGAAAATGACCTAAATGTTTAACCAATGACACAAAATCACTTATTGGAGGCACAAGATTGGTTAAAAATCCTAATTGGATTAGAATACGCCTAGAGAGGACGAAAATGACCTAAATGTTTAACCAATGACACAAAATCACTTATTGGATGCACAAGATTGGATAAAATCCCTAATTGGACTAGAATAAGCATAGGGAGGACGGAAATGACCTAAATGTTCAGCCAATGATACAAAATCACTTATTGGATGCACAAGATTGGTTAAAAATCCTAATTGGATTAGAATACGCCTAGAGAGGACGAAAATGACCTAAATGTTTAGCCAATGACACAAAATCACTTATTGATGCACAAGATTGGTTAAAATCCCTAATTGGATTAGAATAAGCCTAGGGAGGACGAAAATGACCTAAATGTTCAACCAATGATACAAAATCACTTATTGGATGCACAAGATTGGTTAAAAATCCTAATTGGATTAGAATACGCCTATAGAGGACGTAAATGACCTAAATTTTAACCAATGACACCAAATCACTTATTGGATGCACAATATTGGATAAAAACTCTAATTGGATTTGAATAAGCCTAGGGAGGAAGAAAATGACCGAAATGTTAAACGAATGACACTAACGTACTTATTGGATGCACAAGATTGGTTAAGAACCCTAATTGGATTACAATAAGTCGATAGATGACGAAAATAACCTAAATGTTCAACGAATGACACAAACGCACTTATTGGATGCAGAAGATTGGTTAAAAACCCTAACTGAATTAGAATAAGCCTATAGCGGACGAAAATGACCTAAATGTTCAACCAATGACACAAAATCACTTATTGGATGCACAAGATCGGTTAAAAACCTAAATTGGATTAGAATAAGCCTTGGGAGGACGGAAATGACCTATATGTTCAAGCAATGACACAAAATCACTTATTGGATGCACAAGATTGGTTAAAAACCCAAATTGAATTAGAATAAGCCTAGAGAGGACAAAAATGACCTAAATATTAAACCAATGACACAAACGCACTTATTGGATTCGCAAGATTGGTTAAAAACCCTAATTGGATTAGAATAAGTCGATTGATGACCAAAATAACCTAAATGTTCAACGAATGACACAAACGCACTTATTGGATGCACAAGATTGGTTAAAAACCCTAATTGGATTCGACTAAGCCTAGGGAGGACGAAAATGACCTAAATGTTCAACCAATGACACAAACGCACTTATTGGATGCACTAGTTTGGTTAAAAAACCTTATTGGATTAGAATAAGCCTAAGGAGGGCGAAAATGATCTAAATGTTCAACCAATGAAACAAAATCACTTATTGGATGCTCAAAATTGGTTAAAACCCTAATTGGATTAGAATAAGCCTAGGGAGGACGAAAATGACCTAAATGTTCAACCAATGATACAAAATCACTTATTGGATGCACAAGATTGGTCAAAAATCCTAATTGGATTAGAATACGCCTAGAGAGGACGAAAATGACCTAAATGTTTAAACAATGACACAAAATCACTTACTGGATGCACAACATTGGATAAAATCCCTAATTGGATTAGAATAAGCGTAGGGAGGACGAAAATGACCTAAATGCTCAACCAATGATACAAAATCAATTATTGGATGCACAAGATTGGTTAAAATCCTAGTTGGATAAGAATAAATCAACGGATGACGAAAATGACCTAAATGTTCAAACAATGACACAAACGCACTAATTGGATGCATAAGATTGATTAAAACTCTAATTTGATTAGAATAAGCATAGGGAGGATGAAAATGACCTAAATGTTCAACCAATGATACAAAATTCCTTATTGGATGCACAAGAATGGTTATAAACCCTAATTGGATTAGAATAAGCCTTGGGAGGACGAAAATGACCTAAATGTTCAAGCAATGACACAAAATCAGTTATTCAATGCACAAGATTGGTTAAAAACCCTAATTGGATTAGAATAAGCCTAGATAGGACGAAAATGACCTAAATTTTAAACCAATGACACAAACACACTTATTGGATGCAAAAGAATGGTTAAAAACCCTATTTGGATTAGAATAAGTAGAAGGATGACGAAAATGACCTAAATGTTCAACCAATGACACAAAATCACTTATTAGATGCACAAGATTGGTTAAGAACCCTAATTGGATTAGAATAAGCCTAGGGAGGACAAAAATGACCTAAATGTTCAACCAATGACACAAAATCACTTATTGAATACACAAAATTGGTTAAAAACCCTTAGTGGATTAGAATAAGATTTGGAAAGACGAAAATGACCTAAATGTTCAACCAATGACACAAAATCACTTATTGGATGCACAAGATTGTTTAAAAACCCAAATTGAATTAGAATAAGCCTAGAGAGGACGAAAATGACGTAAATAATAAACCAATGACACAAACGCACTTATTGGATTTACAAGATTGGTTAAAAACCCTTATTGGATTAGAATAAGTCAATAGATGACCAAAATAACCTAAATGTTCAACGAATGACACAAACGCACTTATTGGATGCACAAGATTGGTTAAATACCCTAATTGGATTAGAATAAGCCTAAGCAGGACGAAAATGACCTAAATGTTCAACTAATTACACAAACGCACTTATTGGATGCACTAGATTGGTTAAAAAACCTTATTGGGTTAGAATATGCCTAAGGAGGGCGAAAATGACCTAAATGTTCAACCAATGAATCAAAATCACTTATTGGATGCAAAAGATTGGATAAAACCGCTAATTGGATTAGAATAAGCCTAGGGAGGACGAAAATGACCTAAATGTTCAACCAACGATACAAAATCACTTATTGGATGCACAAGATTGGTTAAAAATCCTAATTGGATTAGAATACGCCTAGAGAGGACGAAAATGACCTAAATGTTTAACCAATGACACAAAATCACTTATTGGAGGCACAAGATTGGTTAAAAATCCTAATTGGATTAGAATACGCCTAGAGAGGACGAAAATGACCTAAATGTTTAACCAATGACACAAAATCACTTATTGGATGCACAAGATTGGATAAAATCCCTAATTGGACTAGAATAAGCATAGGGAGGACGGAAATGACCTAAATGTTCAGCCAATGATACAAAATCACTTATTGGATGCACAAGATTGGTTAAAAATCCTAATTGGATTAGAATACGCCTAGAGAGGACGAAAATGACCTAAATGTTTAGCCAATGACACAAAATCACTTATTGATGCACAAGATTGGTTAAAATCCCTAATTGGATTAGAATAAGCCTAGGGAGGACGAAAATGACCTAAATGTTCAACCAATGATACAAAATCACTTATTGGATGCACAAGATTGGTTAAAAATCCTAATTGGATTAGAATACGCCTATAGAGGACGTAAATGACCTAAATTTTAACCAATGACACCAAATCACTTATTGGATGCACAATATTGGATAAAAACTCTAATTGGATTTGAATAAGCCTAGGGAGGAAGAAAATGACCGAAATGTTAAACGAATGACACTAACGTACTTATTGGATGCACAAGATTGGTTAAGAACCCTAATTGGATTACAATAAGTCGATAGATGACGAAAATAACCTAAATGTTCAACGAATGACACAAACGCACTTATTGGATGCAGAAGATTGGTTAAAAACCCTAACTGAATTAGAATAAGCCTATAGCGGACGAAAATGACCTAAATGTTCAACCAATGACACAAAATCACTTATTGGATGCACAAGATCGGTTAAAAACCTAAATTGGATTAGAATAAGCCTTGGGAGGACGGAAATGACCTATATGTTCAAGCAATGACACAAAATCACTTATTGGATGCACAAGATTGGTTAAAAACCCAAATTGAATTAGAATAAGCCTAGAGAGGACAAAAATGACCTAAATATTAAACCAATGACACAAACGCACTTATTGGATTCGCAAGATTGGTTAAAAACCCTAATTGGATTAGAATAAGTCGATTGATGACCAAAATAACCTAAATGTTCAACGAATGACACAAACGCACTTATTGGATGCACAAGATTGGTTAAAAACCCTAATTGGATTCGACTAAGCCTAGGGAGGACGAAAATGACCTAAATGTTCAACCAATGACACAAACGCACTTATTGGATGCACTAGTTTGGTTAAAAAACCTTATTGGATTAGAATAAGCCTAAGGAGGGCGAAAATGATCTAAATGTTCAACCAATGAAACAAAATCACTTATTGGATGCTCAAAATTGGTTAAAACCCTAATTGGATTAGAATAAGCCTAGGGAGGACGAAAATGACCTAAATGTTCAACCAATGATACAAAATCACTTATTGGATGCACAAGATTGGTCAAAAATCCTAATTGGATTAGAATACGCCTAGAGAGGACGAAAATGACCTAAATGTTTAAACAATGACACAAAATCACTTACTGGATGCACAACATTGGATAAAATCCCTAATTGGATTAGAATAAGCGTAGGGAGGACGAAAATGACCTAAATGCTCAACCAATGATACAAAATCAATTATTGGATGCACAAGATTGGTTAAAATCCTAGTTGGATAAGAATAAATCAACGGATGACGAAAATGACCTAAATGTTCAAACAATGACACAAACGCACTAATTGGATGCATAAGATTGATTAAAACTCTAATTTGATTAGAATAAGCATAGGGAGGATGAAAATGACCTAAATGTTCAACCAATGATACAAAATTCCTTATTGGATGCACAAGAATGGTTATAAACCCTAATTGGATTAGAATAAGCCTTGGGAGGACGAAAATGACCTAAATGTTCAAGCAATGACACAAAATCAGTTATTCAATGCACAAGATTGGTTAAAAACCCTAATTGGATTAGAATAAGCCTAGATAGGACGAAAATGACCTAAATTTTAAACCAATGACACAAACACACTTATTGGATGCAAAAGAATGGTTAAAAACCCTATTTGGATTAGAATAAGTAGAAGGATGACGAAAATGACCTAAATGTTCAACCAATGACACAAAATCACTTATTAGATGCACAAGATTGGTTAAGAACCCTAATTGGATTAGAATAAGCCTAGGGAGGACAAAAATGACCTAAATGTTCAACCAATGACACAAAATCACTTATTGAATACACAAAATTGGTTAAAAACCCTTAGTGGATTAGAATAAGATTTGGAAAGACGAAAATGACCTAAATGTTCAACCAATGACACAAAATCACTTATTGGATGCACAAGATTGTTTAAAAACCCAAATTGAATTAGAATAAGCCTAGAGAGGACGAAAATGACGTAAATAATAAACCAATGACACAAACGCACTTATTGGATGCAAAAGAATGGTTAAAGACTCTATTTGGATTAGAATAAGTAGAAGGATGACGAAAATGACCTAAATGTTCAACCTATGACACAAACGCACTTATTGGATGCACAATATTGGTTAAAAATTGTAAATGGATTAGAATAAGCCTAGGGAGGACGAAAATGACCTAAATGTTCAACCAATGACACAAAATCACTTATTGGATGCACAAGATTGGTTAAAAACCCTAATTGGATTAGAATAAGCCTAGGGAGGACGAAAATGACCTTAATGTTCAACTAATGACACTAAATCACTTAATGGATGCACAAGATTGGTTAAAAATCCTTATTGGATTAGAATAAGCCTAGCGAGGACGAAAATGACCTAAATTTTAAACCAATGACACAAAATCACTTATTGTATGCACAAAATTGGTTAAAAACCCTAATTGGATTAGAATAAGCCTATGGAGGACACAAATGACCTAAATATACAACCAATGACACAAAATCACTTATTCGATACAGAAAATAGGTTAAAAACCCTAATTGGATTGGAATAAGCCTTGGATAGACGAAAATGACCTAACTATTCAACAAATAACACAAAATCACTAATTGGATGCACAAGATTGGTTAAAAACCCTAATTGGATTAGAATAAGCCTAGGGAGGACGAAAACAACCGATATGTTCAACCAATGACACAAACGCACTTATTGGATGCAGAAGAGTGGTTAAAAACCCTAATTGATTTAGAATAAGCCTATAGAGGTAAAAATGACCTAAATGTTCAACCAATGACACAAAATCACTTATTGGATGCTCAAGATTGGTTAAAAACCCTAATTGGATTAGAATAAGTTGATGGATGACGAAAGTGACCTAAATGTTCAACCAATGAACCAAAATCACTTATTGGATGCACAAGATTGGCTAAGAACCCTAATTGGATTAGAATGAGCCTAGAGAGGAAGAAAATGAACTAAATGTCCAACCAATGATACAAAATCACTTATTGGATGCTCAAGATTGGTTAAAAACCCTAATTGGATTAGAATAAGCCTAGAGTGGACGAAAATGACCTAAATGTTTAACCAATGACACAAAATCACTTTTTGGATGCACAAGATTGGTTAAAAACTCTAATTGGATTATAATAAGCCTGTGGAGGAAGAAGATGACCTAAATGTTAAACCAATGACACAAACGCACCTATTGGATGCACAAGATTGGTTAAAAACCCTAATTGGATAAGAATAAGTCGATAGATGACGAAAATAACCTAAATTTTCAACAAATGATACAAACGCACTTATTGGATGCACAATATTGGTTAAAAACTGTAATTGGATTAGAATAAGCCTAGGAAGGACGAAATTGACCTAAATGTTCAACCAATGACACAAAATCACTTATTGGATGCACAAGATTGGTTAAAAACCCTAATTGGATTAGAATAAGCCTAGGGAGCACGAAAATGACCTAAATGTTTAACCTATGACACAAACACACTTATTGGATGCACAATATTTGTTAAAAACTGTAATTGGATTAGAATAAGCCTAGAGAGGACGAAAATGACCTAAATGTTTAACCAATGACACAGAATCACTCATTGGATGCACAAGATTAGTTAAAAACCCTAATTGGATAAGAATAAGTCGATAGATGACGAAAATAACCTAAATTTTCAACAAATAAAACAAATGCACAAGATTGGTTAAAAACCGTAAATGGATTAGAATAAGCCTAGGGAGGACGAAAATGACGTAAATGTTAAACCAATGACACAAACGCACTTATTGGATGCACAAGATTGGTTAAAAACCCTAATTGGATTAGAATAAGCCTAGGGAAGACAAAAATGACCTAAATGTTCAACCAATGACACAAAATCACTTATTGGATACACAAAATTGGTTAAAAACCCTAATTGGATTAGAATAAGACTTGGAAAGACGAAAATGACCTAAATGTTTAACCAATGACACCAAATCACTTACTGGTTGCACAAGATTTGTTAAAATCCCAAATTGAATTAGAATAAGCCTAGAGAGAACGAAAATGACCTAAATATTAAACCAATGACACAAACGCACTTATTGGATTCACAAGATTGGTCAAAAACCCTAATTGGATTAGAATAAGTGGATTGATGACGAAAATGACCTAAATGTTCAACCAATGACACAAACGCTCTTATTGGATGCACAAGATTGGTTAAAAACCCTAATTTGATTAGAATAAGCCTAGGGAGGACGAAAATGACCTAAATGTTCAACTAATGACACAAAATCACTTATTGGATATACAAGATCGGTTAAAAACCTAAATTGGATTAGAACAAGCGTTGGGAGGACGGAAATGACCTAAATGTTCAAGCAATGACACAAAATCACTTATTGGATGCACAAGATTGGTTGAAAACCCTAATTGGATTAGAATAAGCCTAGAGAGGAAGAAAATGACCTAAATGTTAAACCAATGACACAAACACACTTATTGGATGCAAAAGAATGGTTAAAGAATCTATTTGGATTAGAATAAGTAGAAGGATGACGAAAATGACCTAAATGTTCAACCTATGACACAAACGCACTTATTGGATGCACAATATTGGTTAAAAATTGTAAATGGATTAGAATAAGCCTAGGGAGGACGAAAATGACCTAAATGTTCAACCAATGACACAAAATCACTTATTGGATGCACAAGATTGGTTAAAAACTCTAATTGGATTAGAATAAGCCTAGGGAGGAAGAAAATGACCTAAATGTTAAACGAATGACACAAACGTACTTATTGGATGCACAAGATTGGTTAAGAACCCTAATTGGATTAGAATAAGTCGATAGATGACGAAAATAACCTAAATGTCCAACGAATGACACAAACGCACTTATTGGATGCAGAATATTGGTTAAAAACCCTAATTGGATTAGAACAACCCTATAGAGGACGAAAATGACCTAAATGTTCAACCAATGACACAAAATCACTTATTGGATGCACAAGATCGGTTAAAAACCTAAATTGGATTAGAATAAGCCTTGGGAGGACGGAAATGACCTATATGTTCAAGCAATGACACAAAATCACTTATTGGATGCACAAGATTGGTTAAAAACCCAAATTGAATTAGAATAAGCCTAGAGAGGACAAAAATGACCTAAATATTAAACCAATGACACAAACGCACTTATTGGATTCGCAAGATTGGTTAAAAACCCTAATTGGATTAGAATAAGTCGATTGATGACCAAAATAACCTAAATGTTCAACGAATGACACAAACGCACTTATTGGATGCACAAGATTGGTTAAAAACCCTAATTGGATTCGACTAAGCCTAGGGAGGACGAAAATGACCTAAATGTTCAACCAATGACACAAACGCACTTATTGGATGCACTAGTTTGGTTAAAAAACCTTATTGGATTAGAATAAGCCTAAGGAGGGCGAAAATGATCTAAATGTTCAACCAATGAAACAAAATCACTTATTGGATGCTCAAAATTGGTTAAAACCCTAATTGGATTAGAATAAGCCTAGGGAGGACGAAAATGACCTAAATGTTCAACCAATGATACAAAATCACTTATTGGATGCACAAGATTGGTCAAAAATCCTAATTGGATTAGAATACGCCTAGAGAGGACGAAAATGACCTAAATGTTTAAACAATGACACAAAATCACTTACTGGATGCACAACATTGGATAAAATCCCTAATTGGATTAGAATAAGCGTAGGGAGGACGAAAATGACCTAAATGCTCAACCAATGATACAAAATCAATTATTGGATGCACAAGATTGGTTAAAATCCTAGTTGGATAAGAATAAATCAACGGATGACGAAAATGACCTAAATGTTCAAACAATGACACAAACGCACTAATTGGATGCATAAGATTGATTAAAACTCTAATTTGATTAGAATAAGCATAGGGAGGATGAAAATGACCTAAATGTTCAACCAATGATACAAAATTCCTTATTGGATGCACAAGAATGGTTATAAACCCTAATTGGATTAGAATAAGCCTTGGGAGGACGAAAATGACCTAAATGTTCAAGCAATGACACAAAATCAGTTATTCAATGCACAAGATTGGTTAAAAACCCTAATTGGATTAGAATAAGCCTAGATAGGACGAAAATGACCTAAATTTTAAACCAATGACAGAAACGCATTTATTGGATGCAAAAGATTGGTTAAAAACCCTAATTGGATTAGAATAAGTCGATAGATGACCAAATTAACCTAAATGTTCAACGAATGAAACAAACACACTTATTGGATGCACAAGATTGGTTAAAAACCCTAATTGGATTAGAATAAGCCTAGGGAGGCTAAAATGACCTAAATGTTCAACCAATGACACAAACGCACTTATTGGATGCACTAGATTGGTTAAAAACCCTAATTGGATTAGAATAAGCCTAGAGAGGACGAAAATGACCTAAATGTTAAACCAATGACACAAACACACTTATTGGATGCAAAAGAATGGTTAAAAACCCTATTTGGATTAGAATAAGTAGAAGGATGACGAAAATGACCTAAATGTTCAACCTATAACACAAACGCACGTATTGGATGCACAATATTGGTTAAAAACTGTAATTGGATTAGAATAAGGCTAGGGAGGACGAAAATGACCTAAATGTTCAACCAATGACACAAAATCACTTATTCGATGCACAAGATTGGTTAAAAACCCTAATTGGATTAGAATAAGCCTAGGGAGGACGAAAATGACCTAAATGTTCAACCAATGACACAAAATCACTTAATGGATGCACAAGATTGGTTAAAAACCCTAATTGGATTAGAATAAGCCTAGCGAGGACGAAAATGACCTAAATGTTAAACCAATGACACAAAATCACTTATTGTATGCCCAAAATTGGTTAAAAACCCTAATTGGATTAGAATAAGCCTACGGAGGACACAAATGACCTAAATATTCAACCAATGACACAAAATCACTTATTGTATACCGAAATTTTTTTAAAAACCCTAATTGGATTGGAATGAGCCTTGGAAGGACAAAAATGACCTAACTGTTCAACCAATAACACAAAATCACTTATTGGATGCAGAAGTATGGTTAAAAACCCTAATTCGATTAGAATAAGACTTGGAAAGACGAAAATGACATAAATGTTCAACCAATGACACAAAATCACTTACCGGATGCACAAGATTGGTTAAAAACCATAATTGAATTAAAATAAGCCTAGAGAGGACGGAAGTGACCTAAATATTAAACCAATGACACAAACGCACTTATTGGATTCACAAGATTGGTTAAAAACCCTAATTGGATTAGAATAAGTGGATGGATGACGAAAATGACCTAAATGTTCAACCAATGACACAAACGCTCTTATTGGATGCACAAGATTGGTTAAAAACCCTGATTGGATTAGAATAAGCCTAGGGAGGACAAAAATGGCCTAAATGTTCAACCAATGAACCAAAATCACTTATTGGATGCACAAGATTGGTTAAAAACCCTAATTAGATTAGAATAAGCCTAGGTAGGACGAAAATGACCTAAATGTTCAACCAATGATACAAAATCACTTATTGGATGCACAAGATTGGTTAAAAACCCTAATTGGATTAGAATAAGCCTAGGGAGGACGAAAATGACCTAAATAATCAACCAATGACACAAAATCACTTAATGGATGCACAAGATTGGTTAAAAACCCTAATTGGATTAGAATAAGTTGATGGATGACGAAAATGACCTAATTGTTGAACCAATGATTCAAAATCACTTATTGGATGCACAAGATTGGTTAAAAACCCTAATTGGATTAGAATAAGTTGATGGATGACGAAAATGACCTAAATGTTCAACCAATGAACCAAAATCACTTATTGGATGCACAAGATTGGTTAAAATCCCTAATTGGATTAGAATAAGCCTAGGGAGGACGAAAACGACCTAAATGTTTAACCAATGACACAAAATCACTTACTAGATGCACAAGATTGGATAAAATCCCTAATTGGATTAGAATAAGCCTAGGGAGGTCGAAAAGGACCTAAATGTTCAACCAATGATACAAAATCAATTATTGGATGCACAAGATTGGTTAAAATACTAATTGGATTAGAATACGCCTAGAGAGGACGAAAATGACCTAAATGTTTAACCAATGACACAAAATCACTTATTGGATGCACAAGATTGGATAAAAACTCTAATTGGATTAGAATAAGCCTAGGGAGGAAGAAAATGACCTAAATGTTAAACGAATGACACAAACGTACTTATTGGATGCACAAGATTGGTTAAGAACCCTAATTGGATTAGAATAAGTCGATAGATGACGAAAATAACCTAAATGTCCAACGAATGACACAAACGCACTTATTGGATGCAGAATATTGGTTAAAAACCCTAATTGGATTAGAACAACCCTATAGAGGACGAAAATGACCTAAATGTTCAACCAATGACACAAAATCACTTATTGGATGCACAAGATCGGTTAAAAACCTAAATTGGATTAGAATAAGCCTTGGGAGGACGGAAATGACCTATATGTTCAAGCAATGACACAAAATCACTTATTGGATGCACAAGATTGGTTAAAAACCCAAATTGAATTAGAATAAGCCTAGAGAGGACAAAAATGACCTAAATATTAAACCAATGACACAAACGCACTTATTGGATTCGCAAGATTGGTTAAAAACCCTAATTGGATTAGAATAAGTCGATTGATGACCAAAATAACCTAAATGTTCAACGAATGACACAAACGCACTTATTGGATGCACAAGATTGGTTAAAAACCCTAATTGGATTCGACTAAGCCTAGGGAGGACGAAAATGACCTAAATGTTCAACCAATGACACAAACGCACTTATTGGATGCACTAGTTTGGTTAAAAAACCTTATTGGATTAGAATAAGCCTAAGGAGGGCGAAAATGATCTAAATGTTCAACCAATGAAACAAAATCACTTATTGGATGCTCAAAATTGGTTAAAACCCTAATTGGATTAGAATAAGCCTAGGGAGGACGAAAATGACCTAAATGTTCAACCAATGATACAAAATCACTTATTGGATGCACAAGATTGGTCAAAAATCCTAATTGGATTAGAATACGCCTAGAGAGGACGAAAATGACCTAAATGTTTAAACAATGACACAAAATCACTTACTGGATGCACAACATTGGATAAAATCCCTAATTGGATTAGAATAAGCGTAGGGAGGACGAAAATGACCTAAATGCTCAACCAATGATACAAAATCAATTATGGGATGCACAAGATTGGTTAAAATCCTAGTTGGATGAGAATACGCCTAGAGAGGACGAAAATGACTTAAATGTTAAACCAATGGCACAAACACACTTATTGGATGCAAAAGAATGGTTAAAAACCCTATTTGGATTAGAATAAGTAGAAGGATGACGAAAATGCCCTAAATGTTCAACCAATGACACAAAATCACTTATTAGATGCACAAGATTGGTTAAGAACCCTAATTGGATTAGAATAAGTCGATAGATGACGAAAATAACCTAAATGTTCAATGAATGACACAAAAGCACTTATTGGATGCACAAGATTGGTTAAAAACCCTAATGGGATTAGAATAAGCCTAGGGAGGACAAAAATGACCTAAATGTTCAACCAATGACACAAAATCACTTTTGGATACACAAAATTGGTTAAAAACCCTCATTGGATTAGAATAAGACTTGGAAAGACGAAAATGACCTAATTGTTCAACCAATGACACAAAATCACTTATTGGATGCACAAGATTGGTTAAAAACCCAAATTGAATTAGAATAAGCCTAGAGAGGACGAAAATGACGTGAATATCAAAACAATGACACAAACGCACTTATTGGATTCACAAGATTGGTTAAAAACCCTAATTGGATTAGAATAAGTCGATTGATGACCAAAATAACCTAAATGTTCAACGAATGACACAAACGCACTTATTGGATGCACAAGATTGGTTAAAAACCCTAATTGGATTCGAATAAGCCTAGGGAGGACGAAAATGACCTAAATGTTCAACCAATGACACAAACGCACTTATTGGATGCACTAGTTTGGTTAAAAAACCTTATTGGATTAGAATAAGCCTAAGGAGGGCGAAAATGATCTAAATGTTCAACCAATGAAACAAAATCACTTATTGGATGCTCAAAATTGGTTAAAACCCTAATTGGATTAGAATAAGCCTAGGGAGGACGAAAATGACCTAAATGTTCAACCAATGATACAAAATCACTTATTGGATGCACAAGATTGGTCAAAAATCCTAATTGGATTAGAATACGCCTAGAGAGGACGAAAATGACCTAAATGTTTAAACAATGACACAAAATCACTTACTGGATGCACAACATTGGATAAAATCCCTAATTGGATTAGAATAAGCGTAGGGAGGACGAAAATGACCTAAATGCTCAACCAATGATACAAAATCAATTATTGGATGCACAAGATTGGTTAAAATCCTAGTTGGATAAGAATAAATCAACGGATGACGAAAATGACCTAAATGTTCAAACAATGACACAAACGCACTAATTGGATGCATAAGATTGATTAAAACTCTAATTTGATTAGAATAAGCATAGGGAGGATGAAAATGACCTAAATGTTCAACCAATGATACAAAATTCCTTATTGGATGCACAAGAATGGTTATAAACCCTAATTGGATTAGAATAAGCCTTGGGAGGACGAAAATGACCTAAATGTTCAAGCAATGACACAAAATCAGTTATTCAATGCACAAGATTGGTTAAAAACCCTAATTGGATTAGAATAAGCCTAGATAGGACGAAAATGACCTAAATTTTAAACCAATGACAGAAACGCATTTATTGGATGCAAAAGATTGGTTAAAAACCCTAATTGGATTAGAATAAGTCGATAGATGACCAAATTAACCTAAATGTTCAACGAATGAAACAAACACACTTATTGGATGCACAAGATTGGTTAAAAACCCTAATTGGATTAGAATAAGCCTAGGGAGGCTAAAATGACCTAAATGTTCAACCAATGACACAAACGCACTTATTGGATGCACTAGATTGGTTAAAAACCCTAATTGGATTAGAATAAGCCTAGAGAGGACGAAAATGACCTAAATGTTAAACCAATGACACAAACACACTTATTGGATGCAAAAGAATGGTTAAAAACCCTATTTGGATTAGAATAAGTAGAAGGATGACGAAAATGACCTAAATGTTCAACCTATAACACAAACGCACGTATTGGATGCACAATATTGGTTAAAAACTGTAATTGGATTAGAATAAGCCTAGGGAGGACGAAAATGACCTAAATGTTCAACGAATGACACAAACACACTTATTGGATGCACAAGATTGGTTAAAAACCCTAATTGGATTAGAATAAGCCTAGGGAGGACGAAAATGACCTAAATGTTCAACCAATGACACAAACGCACTTATTGGATGCACAAGATTGGTTAAAAAACCTTATTGGATTAGAATAAGCCTAAGGTGGGCGAAAATGATCTAAATGTTCAACCAATTAAACCAAATCACTTATTGGATGCTCAAGATTGGTTAAAAACCCTAATTGGATTAGAATAAGTTGATGGATGACGAAAATGACCTAAATGATCAACCAATGAACCAAAATCACTTATTGGATGCACAAGATTGGTTAAAAACCATAATTGGATTAGAATAAGCCTAGGGAGGACGAAAATGACCTAAATGTTTAACCAATGATACAAAATCACTTATTGGATACAGAAAATTGGTTGAAAACCCTAATTGGATTAGAATACGACTAGAGAGGACGAAAATGACCTAAATGTTTAACCAATGACACAAAATCACTTATTGGATGCACAAGATTAGATAAAATCCCTAAATGGATTAGAATAAGCCTACGGAGTATGAAAATGACCTAAATGTTCAACCAATAATACAAAATCACTTATTGGATGCACAAGATTGGTTAAAATCCTATTTGGATGAGAATACGCCTAGAGGGGACAAAAATGACCTAAATGTTTAACCAATGACACAAAATCACTTATTGGAAGCACAAATGACACAAACGTACTTATTGGATGCACAAGATTGGTTAAGAACCCTAATTGGAATAGAATAAGTTGATAGATGACGAAAATAACCTAAATGTTCAACGAATGACACAAACGCACTTATTGGATGCAGAAGATTGGTTAAAAACCCTAATTGGATTAGAATAAGCCTATAGAGGACGAAAATGACCTAAATGTTCAACCAATGACACAAAATCACTTATTGGATGCACAGGATCGCTTAACCTAAATTGGATTAGAATAAGCCTTGGGAGGACGGAAATGACCTAAATGTTCAAGCAATGACACCAAATCACTTATTGGATGCACAAGATTGGTTAAAAACCCTAATTGGATTAGAATAAGCCTAGAGAGGACGAAAATGACCTAAATGTTAAACCAATGACCGAAACACACTTATTGGATGCAAAAGAATGGTTAAAAACCCTATTTGGATTAGAATAAGTAGAAGGATGACGAAAATGACCTAAAAGTTCAACCTATAACACAAACGCACGTATTGGATGCACAATATTGGTTAAAAACTGTAATTGGATTAGAATAAGCCTAGGGAGGACGAAAATGACCTAAATGTTCAACCAATGACTCAAAATCACTTATTGGATGCACAAGATTGGTTAAAAACCCTAATTGGATTAGAATAAGCCTAGGGAGGACGAAAATGACCTAAATGTTCAACCAATGACACAAAATCACTTAATGGATGCACAAGATTGGTTAAAAACCCTAATTGGACTAGAATAAGCCTAGCGAGAACGAAAATGACCTAAATGTTAAACCAATGACACAAAATCACTTATTGTATGCACAAAATATGTTAAAAACCCTAATTGGATTAGAATAAGCCTAGGGAGGACAAAAACGACTTAAATGTTCAACCAATGACACAAACACACTTATTGGATACAGAAGATTGGTTAAAAACCCTAATTGGATTAGAATAAGCCTAGAGAGGACAAAAATGACCTAAATATTAAACCAATGACACAAACGCACTTATTGGATTCACAAGATTGGTTAAAAACCCTAATTGGATTAGAATAAGTGGATGGATGACGAAAATAACCTAAATGTTCAACCAATGACACAAACGATCTTATTGGATGCGCAAGATTGGTTAAAAACCTTGATTGGATTAGAATAAGCCTAGGGAGGACGAAAATGACCTAAATTTAGAACCAATGACACAAAATAACTTATTGGATGCACAAGATTAGTTAAAAACCCTAATTGGATTAGAATAAGCCTTCGGAGGACGAAAATGACCTAAATGTTCAACCAATGAACCAAAATCACTTATTGGATGCGCAAGATTGGTTAAAAACCCTAATTAGATTAGAATAAGCCTAGGGAGGACAAAAATGACCTAAATGTTCAACCAATGATACAAAATCACTTATTGGATGCACAAGATTGGTTAAAAACCCTAATTGGATTAGAATAAGCCTAGAGAGGACGAAAATAACCTAAATGTTTAACGAATGACACAAACGCACTTATTGGATGCACAAGATTGGTTAAAAACCCTAATTGGATTAGAATAAGTCGATAGATGACCAAAATAACCTAAATGTTCAACGAATGAAACAAACGCACTTATTGGATGCACAAGATTGGTTAAAAACCCTAATTGGATTAGAATAAGCCTAGGGAGAACGAAAATGACCTAAATGTTCAACCAATGACACAAACGCACTTATTGGATGCACTAGATTGGTTAAAAACCCTAATTGGATTAGAATAAGCCTAGAGAGGACTAAAATGACCAAAATGTTAAACCAATGACACAAACACACTTATTGGTTGCAAAAGAATGGTTAAAAACTCTATTTGGATTAGAATAAGTAGAAGGATGACGAAAATGACCTAAATGTTCAACCTATAACACAAACGCACGTATTGGATGCACAATATTGGTTAAAAACTGTAATTGGATTAGAATAAGCCTAGGGAGGACGAAAATGACCAAAATGTTCAACCAATGACACAAAATCACTTATTGGTTGCACAAGATTGGTTAAAAACCCTAATTGGATTAGAATAAGCCTAGGGAGGACGAAAATGACCTAAATGTTCAACCAATGACACAAAATCACTTAATGGATGCACAAGATTGGTTAAAAACCCTAATTGGATTAGAATAAGCCTAGCGAGGACGAAAATGACCTAAATTTTAAACCAATGACACAAAATCACTTATTGTATGCACAAAATTGGTTAAAAACCCTAATTGGATTAGAATAAGCCTAGGGAGGGCAAAAACGACCCAAATGTTCAACCAATGATACAAACGCACTTATTGGATACAGAAGATTGGTTAAAAACCCTAATTGGATTAGAATAAGCCTAGAGAGGACGAAAATGACCTAAATGTTCAACCAATGACACAAAATCACTTATTGGATACACAAAATTGCTTAAAAACCCTAATTGGATTAGAATAAGACTTAAGAAGACGAAAATGACCTAAATGTTCAACCAATGACACAAAATCACTTACCGGATGCACAAGATTGGTTAAAAACCCAAATTGAATTAGAATAAGCCTAAGGAGGACGAAAATGACCTAAATGTTAAACCAATGACACAAACGCACTTATTGGATTCACAAGATTGGTTAAAAACCCTAATTGGATTAGAATAAGTGGATGGATGACGAAAATGACGTAAATGTTCAACCAATGACACAAACAATCTTATTGGATTCACAAGATTGGTTAAAAACCCTAATTGGATTAGAATAAGTGGATGGATGACGAAAATGACCTAAATGTTCAACCAATGACACAAACAATCTTATTGGATGCGCAAGATTGGTTAAAAACCTTGATTGGATTAGAATAAGCCTAGGGAGGACGAAAATGACCTAAATTTTGAACCAATGACACAAAATAACTTATTGGATGCACAAGATTGGTTAAAAACCCTAATTGGATTAGAATAAGCCTAGGGAGGACGAAAATGACCTAAATGTTCAACCAATGAACCAAAATCACTTATTGGATGCGCAAGATTGGTTAAAAACCCTAATTAGATTCGAATAAGCCTAGGGAGGACGAAAATGACCTAAATGTTCAACCAATGATACAAAATCACTTATTGGATGCACAAGATTGGTTAAAAACCCTAATTGGATTAGAATAAGCCTAGAGAGGACGAAAATGACCTAAATGTTAAACCAATGACACAAACGCACTTATTGGATGCACAAGATTGGTTAAAAACCCTAATTGGATTAGAATAAGTCGATAGATGACCAAAATAACCTAAATGTTAAACGAATGACACAAACGCACTTATTGGATGCACAAGATTTGTTAAAAACCCTAATTGTAATAGAATAAGTTGATGGATGACGAAAATGACATAAATGTTAAACCAATGAACCAAAATCACTTATTGGATGCACAAGATTGGTTAAAAACCATAATTGGATTAGAATAAGCATAGGGAGGACGAAAATAACCTCAATGTTCAACCAATGATATAAAATCACTTATTGGATACAAAAAATTGGTTAAAAACCCTAATTGGATTGGAATAAACCTTGGAAGGACGAAAATGACCTAACTGTTCAACCAATAACACAAAATCACTTATTGGATGCACAAGATTGGTTAAAACCCTAATTGGATTAGAATAAGCCTAGGGAGGATGAAAACGACCCAAATGTTCAACCAATGACACAAACGCACATATTGAATGCACAAGATTGGTTAAAATCCCTAATTGGATAAGAATAAATCAAC
>JBBPBP010000003.1:22224049-22235193 GCA_037974735.1 Cicer chorassanicum
CCTTGGAAGGACGAAAATGACCTAACTGTTCAACCAATAACACAAAATCACTTATTGGATGCACAAGATTGGTTAAAACCCTAATTGGATTAGAATAAGCCTAGGGAGGATGAAAACGACCCAAATGTTCAACCAATGACACAAACGCACATATTGAATGCACAAGATTGGTTAAAATCCCTAATTGGATAAGAATAAATCAACAGATGACGAAAATGACCTAAATGTTCAAACAATGACACAAACGCACTAATTGGATGCATAAGATTGATTAAAACTCTAATTTGATTAGAATAAGCATAGGGAGGACGAAAATGACCTAAATGTTCAACCAATGATACAAAATCCCTTATTGGATGCACAAGAATGGTTATAAACCCTAATTGAATTAGAATAAGCCTTGGGAGGACGAAAATGACCTAAATGTTCAAGCAATGACACAAAATCACTTATTGGATGCGCAAGATTGGTTAAAAACCCTAATTAGATTCGAATAAGCCTAGGGAGGACGAAAATGACCTAAATGTTCAACCAATGATACAAAATCACTTATTGGATGCACAAGATTGGTTAAAAACCCTAATTGGATTAGAATAAGCCTAGAGAGGACGAAAATGACCTAAATGTTAAACCAATGACACAAACGCACTTATTGGATGCACAAGATAGGTTAAAAACCCTAATTGGATTAGAATAAGTCGATAGATGACCAAAATAACCTAAATGTTAAACGAATGACACAAACGCACTTATTGGATGCACAAGATTTGTTAAAAACCCTAATTGTAATAGAATAAGTTGATGGATGACGAAAATGACCTAAATGTTAAACCAATGAACCAAAATCACTTATTGGATGCACAAGATTGGTTAAAAACCATAATTGGATTAGAATAAGCATAGGGAGGACGAAAATAATCTAAATGTTCAACCAATGATATAAAATCACTTATTGGATACAGAAAATTGGTTAAAAACCCTAATTGGATTGGAATAAGCCTTGGAAGGACGAAAATGACCTAACTGTTCAACCAATAACACAAAATCACTTATTGGATGCACAAGATTGGTTAAAACCCTAATTGGATTAGAATAAGCCTAGGGAGGATGAAAACGACCCAAATGTTCAACCAATGACACAAACGCACATATTGAATGCACAAGATTGGTTAAAATCCCTAATTGGATAAGAATAAATCAACGGATGACGAAAATGACCTAAATGTTCAAACAATGACACAAACGCACTAATTGGATGCACAAGAATGGTTATAAACCCTAATTGGATTAGAATAAGCCTTGGGAGGACGAAAATGACCTAAATGTTCAAGCAATGACACAAAATCAGTTATTCGATGCACAAGATTGGTTAAAAACCCTAATTGGATTAGAATAAGCCTAGAGAGGACGAAAATGACCTAAATTTTAAACCAATGACAGAAACGCATTTATTGGATGCAAAAGATTGGTTAAAAACCCTAATTGGATTAGAATAAGTCGATAGATGACCAAAATAACCTAAATGTTCAACGAATGAAACAAACACACTTATTGGATGCACAAGATTGGTTAAAAACCCTAATTGGATTAGAATAAGCCTAGGGAGGCTAAAATGACCTAAATGTTCAACCAATGACACAAACGCACTTATTGGATGCACTAGATTGGTTAAAAACCCTAATTGGATTAGAATAAGCCTAGAGAGGACGAAAATGACCTAAATGTTAAACCAATGACACAAACACACTTATTGGATGCAAAAGAATGGTTAAAAACCCTATTTGGATTAGAATAAGTAGAAGGATGACGAAAATGACCTAAATGTTCAACCTATAACACAAACGCACGCATTGGATGCACAATATTGGTTAAAAACTGTAATTGGATTAGAATAAGCCTAGGGAGGAAGAAAATGACCTAAATGTTCAACCAATGACACAAAATCACTTATTGGATGCACAAGATTGGTTAAAAACCCTAATTGTATTAGAATAAGCCTAGGGAGGACGAAAATGACCTAAATGTTCAACCAATGACACAAAATCACTTAAGGGATGCACAAGATTGGTTAAAAACCCGAATTGGATTAGAATAAGCCTAGGGAGGACAAAAACGACCCAAATGTTCAACCAATGACACAAACGCACTTATTGGATGCAGAAGATTGGTTAAAAACCCTAATTGGATTAAATTAAGCCTAGAGAGGACGAAAATGACCTATATGTTCAACCAATGACACAAAATCACTTATTGAATACACAAAATTGGTTAAAAACCCTAATTGGATTAGAATAAGACTTGGAAAGACGAAAATGACCTAAATGTTCAACCAATGACACAAAATCACTTACCGGATGCACAAGATTGGTTAAAAACCCAAATTGAATTAGAATAAGCCTAGGGAGGACGAAAATGACCTAAATGTTAAACCAATGACACAAACGCACTTATTGGATTCAAAAGATTGGTTAAAAACCCTAATTGGATTAGAATAAGTGGATGGATGACGAAAATGACCTAAATGTTCAACCAATGACACAAACGATCTTATTGGATGCGCAAGATTGGTTAAAAACCCTGATTGGATAAGAGTAAGCCTAGGGAGGACGAAAATGACCTAAATTTTGAACCAATGACATAAAATAAGTTATTGGATGCACAAGATTGATTAAAAACCCTAATTGACTAAGAATAAGCCTAGGGAGGACGAAAATGACCTAAATGTTCAACCAATGAACCAAAATCACTTATTGGATGCACAAGATTGGTTAAAAACCCTAATTAGATTAGAATAAGCCTAGGGAGGACGAAAATGACCTAAATGTTCAACCAATGATACAAAATCACTTATTGGATGCACAAGATTGGTTAAAAACCCTAATTGGATTAGAATAAGCCTAGAGAGGACGAAAATGACCTAAATGTTAAACCAATGACACAAACGCACTTATTAGATGCACAATTTTGGTTAAAAACCCTAATTGGATTAGAATAAGTCGATAGGTGACCAAAATAACCTAAATGTTCAACGAATGACACAAACGCACTTATTGGATGCACATGATTGGTTAAAAACCCTAATTGGATTAGAATAAGTTGATGGGTGACGAAAATGACCTAAATGTTAAACCAATGAACCAAAATCACTTATTGGATGCACAAGATTGGTTAAAAACGCTAATTGGATTAGAATAAGCCTAGCGAGAACGAAAACGACCCAAATGTTCAACCAATGACACAAACGCACTTATTGAATGCACAAGATTGGTTAAAATCCCTAATTGGATAAGAATAAATCAACGGATGACGAGAATGACCTAAATGTTCAACCAATGACACAAACGCACTAATTGGATGCATAAGATTGATTAAAACTCTAATTGGATTAGAATAAGCCTAGGGAGGACGAAAATGACCTAAATGTTCAACCAATGATACAAAATCACTTATTGAATACACAAAATTGGTTAAAAACCCTAATTGGATTAGAATAAGACTTGGAAAGACGAAAATGACCTAAATGTTCAACCAATGACACAAAATCACTTACCGGATGCACAAGATTGGTTAAAAACCCAAATTGAATTAGAATAAGCCTAGGGAGGACGAAAATGACCTAAATGTTATACCAATGACACAAACGCACTTATTGGATTCACAAGATTGGTTAAAATCCCTAATTGGATTAGAATAAGTGGATGGATGACGAAAATGACCTAAATGTTCAACCAATGACACAAACGATCTTATTGGATGCGCAAGATTGGTTAAAAACCCTGATTGGATAAGAGTAAGCCTAGGGAGGACGAAAATGACCTAAATTTTGAACCAATGACATAAAATAACTTATTGGATGCACAAGATTGGTTAAAAACCCTAATTGACTAAGAATAAGCCTAGGGAGGACGAAAATGACCTAAATGTTCAACCAATGAACCAAAATCACTTATTGGATGCACAAGATTGGTTAAAAACCCTAATTGGATTAGAATAAGCCTAGAGAGGACGAAAATGACCTAAATGTTAAACCAATGACACAAACGCACTTATTGGATGCACAAGATTGGTTAAAAACCCTAATTGGATTAGAATAAGTCGATAGGTGACCAAAATAACCTAAATGTTCAACGAATGACACAAACGCACTTATTGGATGCACAAGATTGGTTAAAACCCTAATTGGATTAGAATAAGCCTAGGGAGGATGAAAACGACCCAAATGTTCAACCAATGACACAAACGCACATATTGAATGCACAAGATTGGTTAAAATCCCTAATTGGATAAGAATAAATCAACGGATGACGAAAATGACCTAAATGTTCAAACAATGACACAAACGCACTAATTGGATGCATAAGATTGATTAAAACTCTAATTTGATTAGAATAAGCATAAGGAGGACGAAAATGACCTAAATGTTCAACCAATGATACAAAATCCCTTATTGGATGCACAAGAATGGTTATAAACCCTAATTGGATTAGAATAAGCCTTGGGAGGACGAAAATGACCTAAATGTTCAAGCAATGACACAAAATCAGTTATTCGATGCACAAGATTGGTTAAAAACCCTAATTGGATTAGAATAAGCCTAGAGAGGACGAAAATGACCTAAATTTTAAACCAATGACAGAAACGCATTTATTGGATGCAAAAGATTGGTTAAAAACCCTAATTGGATTAGAATAAGTCGATAGATGACCAAAATAACCTAAATGTTCAACGAATGAAACAAACACACTTATTGGATGCACAAGATTGGTTAAAAACCCTAATTGGATTAGAATAAGCCTAGGGAGGCTAAAATGACCTAAATGTTCAGCCAATGACACAAACGCACTTATTGAATGCACTAGATTGGTTAAAAACCCTAATTGGATTAGAATAAGCCTAGAGAGGACGAAAATGACCTAAATGTTAAACCAATGACACAAACACACTTATTGGATGCAAAAGAATGGTTAAAAACCCTATTTGGATTAGAATAAGGAGAAGGATGACGAAAATGACCTAAATGTTCAACCTATAACACAAACGCACGTATTGGATGCACAATATTGGTTAAAAACTGTAATTGGATTAGAATAAGCCTAGGGAGGACGAAAATGACCTAAATGTTCAACCAATGACACAAAATCACTTATTGGATGCACAAGATTGGTTAAAAACCCTAATTGGATTAGAATAAGCCTAGGGAGGACGAAAATGACCTTAATGTTCAACCAATGACACAAAATCACTTATTGGATACACAAGATTGGTTAAAAACCCTAATTGGATTAGAATAAGCCTAGGGAAGTTGAAAAATGACCTAAATGTTCAATCAATGACACAAAATCACGTATTGGATGCACAAGATTGGTTAAAAACCCTGATTGGATTAGAATACGCATAGGGAGGACGAAAATGACCTTAATGTTAAGCCAATGACACAAAATCACTTATTGGATGCACAAGATTGGTAAAGAACCCTAATTGGATTAGAATAAGCCTAGGAAGGACGAAAATGACCTAAATGTTCAACCAATGACACAAAATCACTAAGTGGATGCACAAGATTGGTTCAAAACCCTAATTGGATTAGAATAAGCCTAGGGAGGACGAAAATGACCTAAATGTTCAACCAATGACACAAAATCACTTATTGGATGCACAAGATTGGTTAAAAACCCTAATTGGATTAGAATAAGCCTAGGGAGGACGAAAATGACCTAAATGTTCAACCAATGACACAAACGCACTTATTGGATGCAGAAGATTGGTTAAAAACCCTAATTGGGTTAGAATAAGCCTATTGAGGACGAAAATGACCTAAATGTTCAACCATTGACAAAAAATCACTTATTGGATGCACAAGATTGGTTAAAAACCCTAATTGGATTAGAATAGGCCTAGGGAGGACGAAAATGACCTAAATGTTCAACCAATGACACAAACGCACTTATTGGATGCAGAAGATTGGTTAAAAACCCTAATCGGATTAGAATAAGCTTATGGAGGACGAAAATGACCTAAATGTTCAACTAATGACACAAAATCACTAATTGGATGCACAAGATTGGTTAAAAACCGTAATTGGATTAGAATAGGCCTAGGGAGGACGAAAATGTATTAAATGTTAAACCAATGACACAAACGCACTTATTGGATGCAGAAGATTGGTTCAAAACCCTAATTGGATTAGAATAAGCCTATTGAGGACGAAAATGACCTAAATGTTCAACCAATGACACAAAATCACTTATTGGATGCACAAGATTGGTTAAAAACCCTAATTGGATTAGAATAAGCCTAGGGAGGACGAAAATGACCTAAATGTTCAACCAATGACACAAAATCACTTATTGGATGCACAAGATTGGTTAAAACCCCTAATTGGAAGAGAATAAGCCTAGGGGGGACGAAAATGACCTAAATGTTCAATCAATGACAAAAACGTACTTATTGGATGCACAAGATTGGTTAAAAACCCTAATTGGATGAGAATAATCCTAGGGAGGACGAAAATGACGTAAATATTCAACCAATGACACAAAATCACTTATTGGATGCACAAGATTGGTTAAAAACCCTAATCGGAAGAGAATAAGCCTAAGGAGGACGAAAATGACCTAAATGTTCAACCAATGACACAAAATCACTTATTGGATGCACAAGATTGGTTAAAAACCCTAATTGGATTAGAATAAGCCTAGGGAGGACGAAAATGACCTAAATGTTCAACCAATGACACAAAATCACTTATTGGATGCACAAGATTGGTTAAAAATCCTAATTGGATTAGAATAAGCCTAGGGAGGACGAAAATGACCTAAATGTTCAACCAATGACACAAAATCACTTATTGGATGCACAAGATTGGTTAAAAACCCTAATTGTATTAGAATAAGCCTAGGGAGGACGAAAATGACCTAAATGTTCAACCAATGACACAAAATCACTTAAGGGATGCACAAGATTGGTTAAAAACCCGAATTGGATTAGAATAAGCCTAGGGAGGACAAAAACGACCCAAATGTTCAACCAATGACACAAACGCACTTATTGGATGCAGAAGATTGGTTAAAAACCCTAATTGGATTAAATTAAGCCTAGAGAGGACGAAAATGACCTATATGTTCAACCAATGACACAAAATCACTTATTGAATACACAAAATTGGTTAAAAACCCTAATTGGATTAGAATAAGACTTGGAAAGACGAAAATGACCTAAATGTTCAACCAATGACACAAAATCACTTACCGGATGCACAAGATTGGTTAAAAACCCAAATTGAATTAGAATAAGCCTAGGGAGGACGAAAATGACCTAAATGTTAAACCAATGACACAAACGCACTTATTGGATTCACAAGATTGGTTAAAAACCCTAATTGGATTAGAATAAGTGGATGGATGACGAAAATGACCTAAATGTTCAACCAATGACACAAACGATCTTATTGGATGCGCAAGATTGGTTAAAAACCCTAATTGACTAAGAATAAGCCTAGGGAGGACGAAAATGACCTAAATGTTCAAACAATGACACAAACGCACTAATTGGATGCATAAGATTGATTAAAACTCTAATTTGATTAGAATAAGCATCGGGAGGACGAAAATGACCTAAATGTTCAACCAATGATACAAAATCCCTTACTGGATGCACAAGAATGGTTATAAACCCTAATTGGATTAGAATAAGCCTTGGGAGGACGAAAATGACCTAAATGTTCAAGCAATGACACAAAATCAGTTATTCGATGCACAAGATTGGTTAAAAACCCTAATTGGATTAGAATAAGCCTAGAGAGGACGAAAATGACCTAAATTTTAAACCAATGACAGAAACGCATTTATTGGATGCAAAAGATTGGTTAAAAACCCTAATTGGATTAGAATAAGTCGATAGATGACCAAAATAACCTAAATGTTCAACGAATGAAACAAACACACTTATTGGATGCACAAGATTGGTTAAAAACCCTAATTGGATTAGAATAAGCCTAGGGAGGCTAAAATGACCTAAATGTTCAACCAATGACACAAACGCACTTATTGGATGCACTAGATTGGTTAAAAACCCTAATTGGATTAGAATAAGCCTAGAGAGGACGAAAATGACCTAAATGTTAAACCAATGACACAAACACACTTATTGGATGCAAAAGAATGGTTAAAAACCCTATTTGGATTAGAATAAGTAGAAGGATGACGAAAATGACCTAAATGTTCAACCTATAACACAAACGCACGTATTGGATGCACAATATTGGTTAAAAACTGTAATTGGATTAGAATAAGCCTAGGGAGGACGAAAATGACCTAAATGTTCAACCAATGACACAAAATCACTTATTGGATGCACAAGATTGGTTAAAAACCCTAATTGGATTAGAATAAGCCTAGGGAGGACGAAAATGACCTAAATGTTCAACCAATGACACAAAATCACTTAAGGGATGCACAAGATTGGTTAAAAACCCTAATTGGATTAGAATAAGCCTAGCGAGGACGAAAATGACCTAAATGTTAAACCAATGACACAAAATCACTTATTGGATACAGAAAATTGGTTAAAAACCCTAATTGGATTGAAATGAGCATTGGATGGACAAAAATGACCTAACTGTTCAACCAATAACACAAAATCACTTATTGGATGCACAAGATTGGTTAAAAACCCGAATTGGATTAGAATAAGCCTAGGGAGGACAAAAACGACCCAAATGTTCAACCAATGACACAAACGCACTTATTGGATGCAGAAGATTGGTTAAAAACCCTAATAGGATGAAATTAAGCCTAGAGAGGACGAAAATGACCTATATGTTCTACCAATGACACAAAATCACTTATTGAATACACAAAATTGGTTAAAAACCCTAATTAGATTAGAATAAGACTTGGAAAGACGAAAATGACCTAAATGTTCAACCAATGACACAAAATCACTTACCGGATGCACAAGATTGGTTAAAAACCCAAATTGAATTAGAATAAGCCTAGGGAGGACGAAAATGACCTAAATGTTAAACCAATGACACAAACGCACTTATTGGATTCACAAGATTGGTTAAAAACCCTAATTGGATTAGAATAAGTGGATGGATGACGAAAATGACCTAAATGTTCAACCAATGACACAAACGATCTTATTGGATGCGCAAGTATGGTTAAAAACCCTGATTGGATAAGAGTAAGCCTAGGGAGGACGAAAATGACCTAAATTTTGAACCAATGACATAAAATAAGTTATTGGATGCACAAGATTGATTAAAAACCCTAATTGACTAAGAATAAGCCTAGGGAGGACGAAAATGACCTAAAAGTTCAACCAATGAACCAAAATCACTTATTGGATGCACAAGATTGGTTAAAAACCCTAATTAGATTAGAATAAGCCTAGGGAGGACGAAAATGACCTAAATGTTCAACCAATGATACAAAATCACTTATTGGATGCACAAGATTGGTTAAAAACCCTAATTGGATTAGAATAAGCCTAGAGAGGACGAAAATGACCTAAATGTTAAACCAATGACACAAACGCACTTATTGGATGCACAAGATTGGTTAAAAACCCTAATTGGATTAGAATAAGTCGATAGGTGACCAAAATAACCTAAATGTTCAACGAATGACACAATAGCACTTATTGGATGCACAAGATTGGTTAAAAACCCTAATTGGATTAGAATAAGTTGATGGATGACGAAAATGACCTAAATGTTAAACCAATGAACCAAAATCACTTATTGGATGCACAAGATTGGTTAAAAACGCTAATTGGATTAGAATAAGCCTAGCGAGGACGAAAACGACCCAAATGTTCAATCAATGACACAAACGCACTTATTGAATGCACAAGATTGGTTAAAATCCCTAATTGGATAAGAATAAATCAACGGATGACGAAAATGACCTAAATGTTCAACCAATGACACAAACGCACTAATTGGATGCATAAGATTGATTAAAACTCTAATTGGATTAGAATAAGCCTAGGAAGGACGAAAATGACCTAAATGTTCAACCAATGATACAAAATCCGTTGTTGGATGCACAAGAATGGTTATAAACCCTAATTGGATTAGAATAAGCCTAGGGAGGACGAAAATGACCTAAATGTTCAAGCAATGACACAAAATCACTTATTCGATGCACAAGATTGGTTTAAAACCCTAATTGGATTAGAATAAGCCTAGAAAGGACGAAAATGACCTAAATTTTAAACCAATGACAGAAACGCATTTATTGGATGCACAAGATTGGTTAAAAACCCTAATTGGATTAGAATAAGTCGATAGATGACCAAAATAACCTAAATGTTCAACGAATGAAACAAACGCACTTATTGGATGCACAAGATTGGTTAAAAACCCTAATTGGATTAGAATAAGCCTAGGGAGGACGAAAATAACCTAAATGTTTAACCAATGACACAAAATCACATATTGGATGCACAAGATTGGATTAAAACTCTAATTGGATTAGAATAAGCCTATGGAGGAAGAAAATGACCTAAATGTTAAACGAATGACACAAACGTACTTATTGGATGCACAAGATTGGTTTAGAATCCTAATTGGATTAGAATAAGTCGATAGATGACGAAAATAACCTAAATGTTCAACGAATGACACAAACGCACTTATTGTATGCAGAAGATTGGTTAAAAACCCTAAATGGATTAGAATAAGCCTATAGAGGACGAAAATGACCTAAATGTTCAACCAATGACACAAAATCACTTATTGGATGCACAAGATGGGTTAAAAACCTAAATTGGATTAGAATAAGGCTTGGGAGGATGGAAATAACCTAAATGTTCAAGCAATGTCACAAAATCACTTATTGGATGCACAAGATTGGTTAAAAACCCTAATTGGATTAGAATAAGCCTAGATAGGACGAAAATGACCTAAATGTTAAACCAATGACACAATCACACTTATTGGATGCAAAAGAATGGTTAAAAACCCTATTTGGATTAGAATAAGTAGAAGGATGACGAAAATGACCTAAATGTTCAACCTATAACACAAACGCACTTATTGGATGCACAATATTGGTTAAAAACTGTAATTGGATTAGAATAAGCCTAGGGAGGACGAAAATGACCTAAATGTTCAACCAATGACACAAAATCACTTA
>JBBPBP010000003.1:22235538-22253416 GCA_037974735.1 Cicer chorassanicum
ACGAAAATGACCTAAATGTTAAACCAATGACACAATCACACTTATTGGATGCAAAAGAATGGTTAAAAACCCTATTTGGATTAGAATAAGTAGAAGGATGACGAAAATGACCTAAATGTTCAACCTATAACACAAACGCACTTATTGGATGCACAATATTGGTTAAAAACTGTAATTGGATTAGAATAAGCCTAGGGAGGACGAAAATGACCTAAATGTTCAACCAATGACACAAAATCACTTACCGGATGCACAAGATTGGTTAAAAACCCAAATTGAATTAGAATAACCCTAGGGAGGACACAAATGACCTAAATGTTAAACCAATGACACAAACGCACTTATTGGATTCACAAGATTGGTTAAAAACCCTAACTGGATTAGAATAAGTGGATGGATGACGAAAATGACCAAAATGTTCAACCAATGACACAAACGATCTTATTGGATGCGCAAGATTGGTTAAAAACCCTGATTGGATAAGAGTAAGCCTAGGGAGGACGAAAATGACCTAAATTTTGAACCAATGACATAAAATAACTTATTGGATGCACAAGATTGGTTAAAAACCCTAATTGACTAAGAATAAGCCTAGGGAGGACGAAAATGACCTAAATGTTCAAACAATGACACAAACGCACTAATTGGATGCATAAGATTGATTAAAACTCTAATTTGATTAGAATAAGCATCGGGAGGACGAAAATGACCTAAATGTTCAACCAATGATACAAAATCCCTTACTGGATGCACAAGAATGGTTATAAACCCTAATTGGATTAGAATAAGCCTTGGGAGGACGAAAATGACCTAAATGTTCAAGCAATGACACAAAATCAGTTATTCGATGCACAAGATTGGTTAAAAACCCTAATTGGATTAGAATAAGCCTAGAGAGGACGAAAATGACCTAAATTTTAAACCAATGACAGAAACGCATTTATTGGATGCAAAAGATTGGTTAAAAACCCTAATTGGATTAGAATAAGTCGATAGATGACCAAAATAACCTAAATGTTCAACGAATGAAACAAACACACTTATTGGATGCACAAGATTGGTTAAAAACCCTAATTGGATTAGAATAAGCCTAGGGAGGCTAAAATGACCTAAATGTTCAACCAATGACACAAACGCACTTATTGGATGCACTAGATTGGTTAAAAACCCTAATTGGATTAGAATAAGCCTAGAGAGGACGAAAATGACCTAAATGTTAAACCAATGACACAAACACACTTATTGGATGCAAAAGAATGGTTAAAAACCCTATTTGGATTAGAATAAGTAGAAGGATGACGAAAATGACCTAAATGTTCAACCTATAACACAAACGCACGTATTGGATGCACAATATTGGTTAAAAACTGTAATTGGATTAGAATAAGCCTAGGGAGGACGAAAATGACCTAAATGTTCAACCAATGACACAAAATCACTTATTGGATGCACAAGATTGGTTAAAAACCCTAATTGGATTAGAATAAGCCTAGGGAGGACGAAAATGACCTAAATGTTCAACCAATGACACAAAATCACTTAAGGGATGCACAAGATTGGTTAAAAACCCTAATTGGATTAGAATAAGCCTAGCGAGGACGAAAATGACCTAAATGTTAAACCAATGACACAAAATCACTTATTGGATACAGAAAATTGGTTAAAAACCCTAATTGGATTGAAATGAGCATTGGATGGACAAAAATGACCTAACTGTTCAACCAATAACACAAAATCACTTATTGGATGCACAAGATTGGTTAAAAACCCGAATTGGATTAGAATAAGCCTAGGGAGGACAAAAACGACCCAAATGTTCAACCAATGACACAAACGCACTTATTGGATGCAGAAGATTGGTTAAAAACCCTAATAGGATGAAATTAAGCCTAGAGAGGACGAAAATGACCTATATGTTCAACCAATGACACAAAATCACTTATTGAATACACAAAATTGGTTAAAAACCCTAATTGGATTAGAATAAGACTTGGAAAGACGAAAATGACCTAAATGTTCAACCAATGACACAAAATCACTTACCGGATGCACAAGATTGGTTAAAAACCCAAATTGAATTAGAATAAGCCTAGGGAGGACGAAAATGACCTAAATGTTAAACCAATGACACAAACGCACTTATTGGATTCACAAGATTGGTTAAAAACCCTAATTGGATTAGAATAAGTGGATGGATGACGAAAATGACCTAAATGTTCAACCAATGACACAAACGATCTTATTGGATGCGCAAGATTGGTTAAAAACCCTAATTGACTAAGAATAAGCCTAGGGAGGACGAAAATGACCTAAATGTTCAAACAATGACACAAACGCACTAATTGGATGCATAAGATTGATTAAAACTCTAATTTGATTAGAATAAGCATCGGGAGGACGAAAATGACCTAAATGTTCAACCAATGATACAAAATCCCTTATTGGATGCACAAGAATGGTTATAAACCCTAATTGGATTAGAATAAGCCTAGGGAGGACGAAAATGACCTAAATGTTCAAGCAATGACACAAAATCAGTTATTCGATGCACAAGATTGGTTAAAAACCCTAATTGGATTAGAATAAGCCTAGAGAGGACGAAAATGACCTAAATTTTAAACCAATGATAGAAACGCATTTATTGGATGCACAAGAATGGTTATAAACCCTAATTGGATTAGAATAAGCCTAGGGAGGACGAAAATGACCTAAATGTTCAAGCAATGACACAAAATCAGTTATTCGATGCACAAGATTGGTTAAAAACCCTAATTGGATTAGAATAAGCCTAGGGAGGACGAAAATAACCTAAATGTTTAACCAATGACACAAAATCACTTATTGGATGCACAAGATTGGATTAAAACTCTAATTGGATTAGAATAAGCCTATGGAGGAAGAAAATGACCTAAATGTTAAACGATTGACACAAACGTACTTATTGGATGCACAAGATTGGTTAAGAATCCTAATTGGATTAGAATAAGTCGATAGATGACTGTAAGATCAGATGTGCACCTAAGAGGGGGGGGGGGTGAATTAGGTGTTTGGTTATTTTGATTGTTTTTAAAATTATCGTAATTGATTTTTGCGCTTATGGATAGTGAACAATAATGTAAATGGCAGTAATGTAAAGAACACCAAAAGATTTATCCTGGTTCCCCTAATCACCAAGGGTACGTCCAGTCCTCTTGCACACCACAAGAGATTTTCTTCACTATCTTTCAGAATATGTACAAGTCCTCACCCTGGGACCTTGGCTACAATCTTCTAACAAATTTCCAAAGATAGAACACAGCTATCTTAAATACAGCACTTCAAAGAAAGTACAACTTTCTTTTACAAACACTTTGTCGTTATTGATAAGAATATCGGAATAGAATGAAGGTAGAATAATTCAAGATCTATTCAAGTACTTTTGAGAACCTTAAGGATATGACAATGATATGCAAGTACTTGAATTTCTGAAAAAGACTTCGAAAAATTTAGAAAATTTTGTTCAAAGTCTTTGAAGTTGTAAAATTGAATTGGTAATTTGAAAATGAAGTTATGACCTATTTATAGTCCTCAAACAACTCTTTAAATTCGTGGCCTTTGATCCAAGAGGTTTGAGAATGAATTGCAATGTTTTAAATTGAATTCAAAGCTGAAAAATTGCATTGGTTGCTGTTGTATTCGACTACCATATATCTGTATTTGAATACAGCTTGTTGCAACGTTAAAAATTTTCAAACATATCACTGTGTAGTCGAATACAGATGAGATGGCCAACTCTCTAACTTAGCCATTTTTCTGATCTGTATTCGAATACAAGATGTCTGTATTCGAATACAACTTGTTGTAACGTTGAAAATTTTTCAAATTTCACTGTGTAGTCGAATACAGATGAGATGGCCAACTCTCTGACTTAGCCATTTTTATCTGTATTCGAATACACATTAGTTGTATTCGATTACAACATGATTTTTAGTCAAAAATAAAGATTTTATCATTTTGAAAATATTATTGGGGACTTAGAAAAATAGTGTTAATGCATATGCAAAGTAATTTAGGTTCTCATGTATTTGAATTATGACTTGAATTATTTTACCTTTATATAATCTATTTATTTCATCAAGGGATGTTTGAGGGATTCTTCTTCTTGTTGTTGTGTCACCATTGGTCTTTGTGTATAATCAAAAAACGTATTTTTACATTCTCCCCCTTTTTGATTATGACAAAACCAGCTGTTGTTGTTGACAACTCCCCCGTAATGTAGGCGTAGTATACTCCCCCGTAATAGATGCAAACATCTGTGGTTGAGTACCTACAGATAAAGCTTACCGGACAACAACAAGCAATAACATACACAAAAGTTCTCCCCCTTTTGACATGATCAAAAAGAAGAATTCCAACAGTAGGAAAGAAATAGATTGACAGATCAGATGAGAGGCAAATAAGCAGAGATAATCATAAAAGTCATTGATTCATGAAGTCATAAAAACATAAAGTCATAAAAAGTCATACAAGCATAGAGTCATAAAGATAATACAACCAATACGGAAACAACGATTACATCTGAAACAAAACAGTAGGAAGGTCAAGCCTAGGAACACATGAAAACGAGCTAAAACCTAGGAAACTACGTACAATCTCAGCGACGATCCGGGGGTAGATGGAAGTGATCAAGTTTGTCAGCGATGATACACATCTCGTGGACTAGGCTGTCGTGATTAGTAGCGATAGTGGATTCGAGAGCCTGAAAGCGAGCATCGACCGAAGTGGTAAATCCGGAGAAGCTGGTCTGAAGAGAATCAAGCCGATCCATAATCATACGATTAGTAACTTGATCATCATCAGATGCAGGATCGTCAGCAGCATCATCTAGAGGAGCACTAGCAGAGGCCTGACTGATATCACTCTGATGGATGTATTTTTGCAGTGATTCACTCCAAACTATTTTCATGCTAGGAAGAACACTCAAGTCGAGCAGATTATCCTTAGTGACGGTATATACAACCTCCTCAGAAAAATCTACCCCAAAATGTTCAAGGATGCGAGAAACTTCTCTAGCATAGGGCAATCCAGCAGCTTCACGGGATACAAACATGACGGACTTAACGAAGTATGCCCAGTTAAGAGAAAGTCCTTCATTCATGAAGTAAAGAATCTGAAGTTCAAATTCAGAGAGTTGAGAGTAGTTACCGGCCTTAGGTACCAGAATGTAACTCAAGAAGTAGTGAAGCAATCGGAAGTCGACAGTGAGGTTTCCAACACTAAATCGCTGTCTCGCAAACGTGGAGCTAGCCTGAAGTTGCTTACGTTCTATGGTCAGTTTATCAAAGCGACACAGAGCCGCATAAGCATCATGTTTTGAAATATTATGCCATTTGCACAGATTGGTTGGACTGAGTTTCTGGCCGACATCAGGTATTTGCAAAATGGTACCAATAGTATGAGAATCAAGCTCAATAGTGATTCCCTTGACACGTGAAATTAACATTTTGCCATCCCGACGAAGATTGCAATAAAAGACTCGAACCAAATCAGGATAAATCGGACCTTTGTAAGTAATAAAGTCCTCAACTTGTTGAGCCCTAAGTAAATCCGGAAATTTAAAGGCAGAGAAAGAATCTAAAGTACCGATCTTTGGAATGATGAGCCTTTTGTCGGAGTACAGTGTGCGAAACCGGGTAATTTCCTCAGGAGAATGCAGAAGACGAGATAAGTCCGTGACGCTGATGCTCTTCGAGCGACGCTTGGAAGGACCTAAGCTTGCATGCTTGGTGCGAGGTCCACGCTTGCGTGCGTTTTCAACAGAGGTGGAGAGGTTTGACATTTTGTTGAAGGTTGTAGGATGCGACTTCGAAACTGAGATGTAGTTCGAAAGGAAGATTAGAAACCTTGACCACTGATGACAGAATCAATTGATTCGCGAAGCTGAGATGGAAGATGTTGAAATCGCGAAGCAGGATTTTAGGGTTCTGGAGGTCGCAAATTTGAATTTGGGGGTTTAGGGTTCGTGGTTTTGCGAATCGGAATGAAGGAGAAGAAGAATTTCGCAAATGAGTGAAGGAATTTAGGGTTGTGGAAAGACAAGCTTTAATGAACGGAGCTGTTCTTGAGGGTGATTCGCAGATTGAAAAATGGAGTTCGCAGAGGAAGAAGACGAGTTCGCAGAGAAGGAATGAGTTGTATTCGGCTACTGACTGTCACTGCTTTATATATGACAGAAAATTTTTAACCTGTAGTCGAATACAGGAAATTGGTAATCGAATACAGATTTCCAGAATTATCTGTATTCGAATACAATCTGATTGTATTCGGCTACGAGTTCCAGTTTTTGAAAATAGTCATAATTTTATTTGGCAGATCATCATACAAACGTCATATAATCACATAAATGACATGTAAGCATAGTCAACTAAATTCTAAGATGTGAAAACAAGTATTGAACATATTGAGAACATTTTTATTCAAATAGTCAACTAAATTCAAATAGCATGAAAACATGTGAAGACAAGAGTTAAGCCATACCTTTGCCCTGATGATAGCAGTTTACCTGACGTTTAAAGATCGCTTTCACTTAAGATGCCGAGTTCGCGTCGTATTTTGAAAAAGGAGTCTTTAGGAAGTGGTTTAGTGAAGATGTCCGCAAGTTGGTTATGTGTATCCACAAAGGTTACTTCAACATTGCCTTTAAGCACATGATCACGCAGAAAGTGATGTCGTATATCAATGTGTTTGGTCCGAGAATGCATGATTGGATTCTTTGAAATATTGATTGCACTAGTGTTGTCGCATCGTAGCGGAATGCATCCAAGATCAATTCCATAATCACATATTTGTTGCTTGAGCCATAAGATTTGTGCACAACAACTGCCTGCTGCTATGTATTCTTCTTCAGCAGTACTAAGTGCGACACACGCTTGCTTTTTACAGGACCAAGATACTAGTGCATTGCCCAGTACATGACACGTGCCGCTTGTGCTTTTTCGGTCTGTTTTACATCCTGCATAATCTGAATCTGAATATCCAACGAGGCTACAGATGCTACCTTTAGGATACCATAGTCCAACATTGATGGTGCCTTTTAAGTATTTCATGATTCGTTTGACTGCTACAAGATGTGATTCTTTCGGATCTGCTTGAAATCTTGCACATAGACAAACACTAAACATGATATCTGGCCGACTGGCCGTTAGATATAACAAAGAACCAATCATACCTCGATATTTTGAAATATCTACAGATGCACCAGTTTCATCTTTATCAACATATGTTCCGGAGCCCATGGGAGTTGCACTCTCCTTGCATTTTTCAATGTCAAATCTTTTCAGCAGTTCTTTGCAATATTTTGCTTGATTGATAAAGATGCCATGCTTGAGTTGCTTGATGTGAAGACCAAGAAAATAGTTTAATTTTCCCATCATGGACATTTCAAATTCGCCTTGCATCATCAATGAGAATTCTTCACATATTGCGTTATTTGTTGAACCGAATATGATATCGTCAACATAAATTTGGACTAACAAGGTGTGACCATTATTTCGTTTAATAAACAATGTCTTATCAACCTTTCCCTTTTCAAAACCTCTTTCACACAGGAAGGCACTCAATCTGTCGTACCAAGCTCTTGGTGCTTGTTTTAGACCATAGAGAGCTTTCCTTAGTTTGAAAACATGTGTAGGATTCTTGAAGTCTTCAAAGCCGGGTGGTTGCTTGACATATACTTCTTCATTGATGTATCCATTTAAAAATGCGCTTTTCACATCCATCTGAAATAATTCAAAATTCATAGAGCAGGCATAAGCAAGTAGTAACCGTATTGCTTCTAACCTTGCGACCGGAGCAAATGTTTCATCAAAATCGATTCCTTCTTCCTGATTGTATCCTTGGGCGACAAGTCTTGCTTTGTTGCGGACAACTATACCATTTTCGTCAAGTTTATTTTTAAATACCCATTTGGTGCCAATGATGTGTTTGTCACCTGGATTAGGAACAAGTTCCCATACTTCATTTCTTTCGAATTGGTTAAGCTCTTCTTGCATTGCAAGTATCCACTGATCATCTTTTAGTGCTTCACCAACTTTGGAAGGTTCGATTTGTGAAACAAATGCCATGTTTAAACATGCATCTTGCAGTTTGAGTCTGGTTGTAACTCCTTTGTTGATATCACCAATGATGTTATCAATCGGGTGATATCGATGGGTTCTCCATTCCTTTGGGAGTTCATTGGTTTCCTCTTCCATGTCGACTTCATTTTCTGGACTCGGTTGATCATTTGGATCTTCTTTACGTGGATCACTACTTTCAACATCATCATCATCAAAAGAAATAGCTTTTTCCTCTTTCGAGGGGTTAGTTTCATCAAAAGTAACATGTATTGATTCTTCTACAATTAAAGTTCTTTTATTAAAGATCCTAAAAGCTTTACTAGATAATGCATACCCAATAAATATACCTTCATCTGCCTTTTCATCAAATTTTCCAAGATTATCTTTTCCATTATTTAGCACAAAACACTTGCATCCAAAGATGTGGAAGTGAGAGATGTTAGGCTTTCTACCTTTGTATAGTTCATATGGAGTCTTCTTAAGAAGTGGCCGAATGTTAACTCTGTTAGTAACATAGCATGCCGTGTTTACTGCATCTGCCCAAAAATACTTTGGTAGATTTGAGTCACTTAACATTGTTCTTGCAAGTTCTATCAAGGACCTGTTCTTTCTCTCAACAACCTCATTTTGTTGAGGTGTTCTTGGTGCAGAAAAATTATGAAAAATTCCATTTTCCTCACAGAATTTTTCAAATAAAGTATTTTGAAATTCTCTACCATGATCACTTCGAATTGATACAATCTTGGATGATTGTTCATTTTGGACTAGTTTGGCGTAATTTTTAAAAGCTTTAAAAGCTTCATTTTTATTTGCCAAGAACAAGGTCCATGTGTACCTTGAAAAGTCATCAACAATAACTAGTCCGTATGAATTTCCACCAAGACTTTTAGTTCTTGATGGACCAAACAAATCCATGTGTATCAATTGAAGTGGTCTTGTAGTAGATATAACATTTATGGCTTTAAAAGAAGTTTTCGTTTGTTTACCTTTTTGGCATGCATCACATAATTTATCCTTGACAAATTTCATTTTTGGTAATCCGACAACAAGATCATGTTTGACTAGTTTGTTTAAATGATCCATGTGAATATGGGCAATTCTTTTGTGCCATAACCATGCATCATTGTTGTCGCTTACCAAAAGACATTTCATTTTCAAGGATAAATCATCTAAATTAAGTATGAAAATATTCTTGAAACGTTTACCGATAAATTTAATTTCACTTGTTGCTGCATTTTGAATGATGCACTCTTCCTTGTTGAAGACTATCTTGTGTCCTTTGTCACATAACTGGCTGATGCTTATCAAATTGTGCTTTAGGCCTTCAACATAAAGAACATCTTCAATTGTTGGAGAAGGTGCTTTTCCAATTTTTCCAATGCCTAGGATCTTTCCTTTGTTATTATCTCCATATACTACATGTCATTTCGATTCAAGGGTCAATGCTGAAAATTTTGTTATGTCTCCCGTCATGTGTTTAGAACACCCACTATCTAAGTACCATAAGTTTGAAGCATTTTGTGAGCATCCCTGCAAAATTGAAATCAGATTTTATTAGGTACCCAAAGTGCTTTGGGTCCTTGGGGGTTAGTGCCTTTCTTGACCCATATACAATGGCCTTTGGGAATGCTAATATTTCTTACATGACAAGTATTTGGTGTGTGTCCATAGATACCACAATATGAGCAAATAGGAATTTTACTTGTGTATGTATGACGCTTATTGTTAATAAACTTTCCTTTATGTGAATGTTCTTTTTGTACAAATGTCATGTTTCTTAAATTTGTTTGAGTGCTTGATTTAACAAAAATGGTCTTACTAGTGCTTGGTTTATCAAATTTAGAAAATCCAATACCACTCTTATCATTAGAATATCTTTGCATGTTTAAAACATTTTCTAATCCTATATGTCCTTTTTCATATCTTTCTATTACTCTATTTAGTTGAGTAATTTTGAATGAAAGTGAATCACATTTATTACATGAAGAATTTTGCTTAGAATTTTCAGCATCTTTTTCCATAAGATTAATTTTTTCTTTAAGATATAAGATTTCTTTCTTTTGAGTTGATACTTGTTTAAACAAATTTTTACATTCAGCAAGAAGTTCCTTTATTGCATTTTGTGCTTCATTGTATTCTATATCTAATTCATGATTATATGGAAGATTGTTTGAGTTACTAACCTCTTCATCATCGGAGTGATGTGACGCCATTAGTGCAACGTTTGCGCATTCATCGCTTTCAGTTTCTGATGTTGAACTTATGTCGTTATCTTCCCATGCGATATAAGCTTTCTTGAAATCTTTTCTTTTGCCGCCACTCTTCTTGATGAGATCTGGACAGTCTGCTTTAATATGTCCTTGTTTTCCACATTCAAAGCATGTGAAGTTTTGGTTGGTCGTGCTATCTCTCTTTCTGAAGTTTTTCTTCTTGAAACTTCTGTTATTTTTGAGAAATTTGCCGAATTTCTTGACAAGGAGATTGATGTTTTCGTCGTCATCAGAAATATCTTCTTTGACTGCTTCCTTTGATTCGGTCATTAGAGCAATATTTTTGCTTTTCTTTTCTTGGGTTTCATTTTGCTCTAATCGTCCAAGTTCTATTTCATGCTCTTGTAGTTTTCCAAATAATGCAGAAAGTGACATTTTGGACAAACTCTTCTTTTCTGATATAGCAGTCACCTTTGGTTGCCATGCCCCCGTTAGTGATCGTAATACTTTCAGATTCAATTCATCATTTGAGAAGACCTTTCCGAGGGCTGTCAGATGATTTGTCAAGTGGGAGAATCGTTTCTGCATGTCTAGTATGGTTTCTCCAGGCTGCATGCGAAACAATTCATATTCTTGAGAAAGTGTGTTTAGTTTGGATCTTTTTACCTCTATGGTGCCTTCATGGGTTACTTCCAATGTATCCCATATTTCCTTGGCGGTTTTACAGTGAGATATGCGGAAGAATTCGTCCATACCAAGTGCCGATTGTAGAATGTTTTTAGCCTTTTTATCAAATAGCACTTTTCTTTTATCGTCATCGGTCCAAGAGTTCTTTATTTTAATTTCCTCTTTGTTGTTGATGACCGTTGTTGGAATGTATGGACCATTTTCGACAGCATCCCATATTTCGTCTCCCTGTGCCTCAAGATATGCTTGCATACGGATTTTCCAAAAGTCGTAATGTTCACCGACGAAACATGGAGGTTTGGTACTGCTGCCTCCGTCTCTGAAAACTGGTAGTGCGGAAGCCATTAGTTGTTTGATCAAGGAGTAATTTACCTTGAACCAGCTCTGATACCAATTGTAAGATCAGATGTGCACCTAAGAGGGGGGGGGGGTGAATTAGGTGTTTGGTTATTTTGATTGTTTTTAAAATTATCGTAATTGATTTTTGCGCTTATGGATAGTGAACAATAATGTAAATGGCAGTAATGTAAAGAACACCAAAAGATTTATCCTGGTTCCCCTAATCACCAAGGGTACGTCCAGTCCTCTTGCACACCACAAGAGATTTTCTTCACTATCTGTCAGAATATGTACAAGTCCTCACCCTGGGACCTTGGCTACAATCTTCTAACAAATTTCCAAAGATAGAACACTGCTATCTTAAATACAGCACTTCAAAGAAAGTACAACTTTCTTTTACAAACACTTTGTCGTTATTGATAAGAATATCGGAATAGAATGAAGGTAGAATAATTCAAGATCTATTCAAGTACTTTTGAGAACCTTAAGGATATGACAATGATATGCAAGTACTTGAATTTCTGAAAAAGACTTAGAAAAATTTAGAAAATTTTGTTCAAAGTCTTTGAAGTTGTAAAATTGAATTGGTAATTTGAAAATGAAGTTATGACCTATTTATAGTCCTCAAACAACTCTTTAAATTCGTGGCCTTTGATCCAAGAGGTTTGAGAATGAATTGCAATGTTTTAAATTGAATTCAAAGCTGAAAAATTGCATTGGTTGCTGTTGTATTCGACTACCATATATCTGTATTCGAATACAGCTTGTTGCAACGTTAAAATTTTTCAAACATATCACTGTGTAGTCGAATACAGATGAGATGGCCAACTCTCTGACTTAGCCATTTTTTTTATCTGTATTCGAATACAAGATGTCTGTATTCGAATACAACTTGTTGTAACGTTGAAATTTTTTCAAATTTCACTGTGTAGTCGAATACAGATGAGATGGCCAACTCTCTGACTTAGCCATTTTTATCTGTATTCGAATACACATTAGTTGTATTCGATTACAACATGATTTTTAGTCAAAAATAAAGATTTTATCATTTTGAAAATATTATTGGGGACTTAGAAAAATAGTGTTAATGCATATGCAAAGTAATTTAGGTTCTCATGTATTTGAATTATGACTTGAATTATTTTACCTTTATATAATCTATTTATTTCATCAAGAGAGGTTTGAGGGATTCTTCTTTTTGTTGCTGTGTCACCATTGGTCTTTGTGTATAATCAAAAAACGTATTTTTACAATGACGAAAATAACCTAAATGTTCAACGAATGACACAAACGCACTTATTGTATGCAGAAGATTGGTTAAAAACCCTAATTGGATTAGAATAAGCCTATAGAGGACGAAAATGACCTAAATGTTCAACCAATGACACAAAATCACTTATTGGATGCACAAGATGGGTTAAAAACCTAAATTGGATTAGAATAAGGCTTGGGAGGACGGAAATAACCTAAATGTTCAAGCAATGTCACAAAATCACTTATTGGATGCACAAGATTGGTTAAAAACCCTAATTGGATTAGAATAAGCCTAGATAGAACGAAAATGACCTAAATGTTAAACCAATGACACAATCACACTTATTGGATGCAAAAGAATGGTTAAAAACCCTATTTGGATTAGAATAAGTAGAAGGATGACGAAAATGACCTAAATGTTCAACCTATAACACAAACGCACTTATTGGATGCACAATATTGGTTAAAAACTGTAATTGGATTAGAATAAGCCTAGGGAGGACGAAAATGACCTAAATGTTCAACCAATGACACAAAATCACTTATTGGATGCACAAGATTGGTTAAAAACCCTAATTGGATTAGAATAAGCCTAGGGAGGACGAAAATGACCTAAATGTTCAACTAATAACACAAAATCACTTATTGGATGTACAAGATTGGTTAAAAACCCTAATTGGATTAGAATAAGCCTAGGGAGGACGAAAACGACCCAAATGTTCAACCAATGACACAAACGCACTTATTGGATGCAGACGATTGGTTAAAAACCCTAATTGGATTAGAATAAGCCTAGAGAGGACGGAAATGACCTAAATGTTCAAACAATGACACAAAATCACTTACCAGATGCACAAGATTGGTTAAAAACCCAAATTGAATTAGAATAAGCCTAGAGAGGACGAAAATGACCTAAATATTAAACCAATGACACAAACGCACTTATTGGATTCACAAGATTGGTTAAAAACCCTAATTGGATTAGAATAAGACTTGGAAAGACGAAAATGACCTAAATGTTCAACCAATGACACAAACGATCTTATTGGATGCGCAAGATTGGTTAAAAACCCTGATTGGATTAGAATAAGCCTAGGGAGCACGAAACCGACCTAAATTTTGAACCAATGACACAAAATCACTTATTGGATGCACAAGATTGGTTAAAAACCCTAATTGGATTAGAATAAGCCTAGGGAGAACGAAAATGACCTAAATGTTCAACCAATGAACCAAAATCACTTATTGGATGCACAAGATTGGTTAAAAACCCTAATTAGATTAGAATAAGCCTAGGGAGGACGAAAATGTCCTAAATGTTCAACCAATGATACAAAATATCTTATTGGATGCACAAGATTGGTTAAAAACCCTAATTGGATTAGAATAAGCCTAGAGAGGACGAAAATGACCTAAATGTTAAACCAATGACACAAACGCACTTATTGGATGCACAAGATTGGTTAAAAACCCTAAATGGATTAGAATAAGTCGATAGATGACCAAAATAACCTAAATGTTCAACGAATGACACAACGCACGTATTGGATGCACAAGATTGGTTAAAAACCCTAATTGGATTAGAAAAAGCCTAGGAGGACGAAAATAACCTAAATGTTCAACCAATGACACAAACGCACTTATTGGATGCACTAGATTGGTTAAAAAACCTTTTTGGATTAGAAACAGCCTAAGGAGGGCGAATATGACCTTAATGTTCAACCAATGAAACAAAATTACTTATTGGATGCTCAAGATTGGTTAAAAACCCTAATTGGATTAGAATAAGTTGATGGATGACGAAAATGACCTAAATGTTCAACCAATGAACCAAAATCACTTATTGGATGCACAAGATTGGATAAAATCCTAATTGGATTAGAATACGCCTAGAGAGGACGAAAATGACCTAAATGTTTAACCAATGACACAAAATCGCTTATTGGATGCACAAGATTGGATAAAAACTCTAATTGGATTAGAATAAGCCTAGGGAGGAAGAAAATGACCTAAATGTTAAACGAATGACACAAACGTACTTATTGGATGCACAAGATTGGTTAAGAACCCTAATTGGATTAGAATAAGTCGATAGAATACGAAAATAACCTAAATGTTCAACGAATTGCACAAACGCACTTATTGGATGCAGAAGATTGGTTAAAAACCTTAATTGGATTAGAATAAGCCTATAGAGGACGAAAATGACCTAAATGTTCAACCAATGACACAAAATCACTTATTGGATGCACAAGATCGGTTAAAAACCTAAATTGTATTAGAATAAGCCTTGGGAGGACTGAAATGACCTATATGTTCAAGCAATGACACAAAATCACTTATTGGATGCACAAGATTTGTTAAAAACCCTAATTGGATTAGAATAAGCCTAGAGAGGACGAAAATGACTTAAATGTTAACCCAATGACACAAACACACTTATTGGATGCAAAAGAATGGTTAAAAACCCTATTTGGATTAGAATAAGTAGAAGGATGACGAAAATAACCTAAATGTTCAACGAATGACACAAACGCACTTATTGGATGCACAAGATTGGTTAAGAACCCTAATTGGATTAGAATAAGTCGATAGATGACGAAAATAACCTAAATGTTCAATGAATGACACAAAAGCACTTATTGGATGCACAAGAATGGTTAAAAACCATAATGGGATAAGAATAAGCCTAGGGAGGACAAAAATGACCTAAATGTTCAACCAATGACACAAAATCACTTATTGGATACACAAAATTGGTTAAAAACCCTAATTGGATTAGAATAAGACTTGGAAAGACGAAAAATGACCTAAATAATCAACCAATGACACAAAATCACTTATTGAATGCACAAGATTGGTTAAAAACCCAAATTGAATTAGAATAAGCCTAGAGAGGACGAAAATGACCTAAATGTTTAACCAATGACACAAAATCACTTACTGGATGCACAAGATTGGATAAAATCCCTAAATGAATTAGAATAAGTCGATAGATGACCAAAATAACCTAAATGTTCAACGAATGACACAAACGCACTTATTGGATGCACAAGATTTGTTAAAAACCCTAATTGGATTAGAATAAGACTAGGGAGGTCCAAAATGACCTAAATGTTCAACCAATGACACAAACGCACTTATAGGATGCACTAGATTGGTTAAAAAACCTTATTGGATTAGAATAAGCCTAAGGAGGGCGAAAATGATCTAAATGTTCAACCAATGAAACAAAATCACTTATTGGATGCTCAAGATTGGTTAAAAACCCTAACTGAATTAATATAAGTTGATGGATGACGAAAATGACCTAATTGTTAAACCAATGCACCAAAATCACTTATTGGATGCACAAGATTGGTTAAAAAGCATAATTGGATTAGAATAAGCCTAGGGAGGACGAAAATGACCTAAATGTTCAACCAATGACACAAAATCACTTATTGGATACTGAAAATTGGTTAAAAACCCTAATTGGATTAGAATAAGCCTAGGGAGGACGAAAACGACCCAAATGTTCAACCAATGACACAAACGCACTTATTGGATGCACAAGATTGGTTAAAATCCCTAATAGGATAAGAATAAATCAACGGATGACGAAAATGACCTAAATGTTAAACCAATGACACAAACGCACTTATTGGATGCATAAGATTGGTTAAAACTCTAATTGGATTAGAATAAGCCTAGGGAGGAGGAAAATGACCTAAATGTTCAACCAATGATTCAAAATCCCTTATTGGATGCACAAGAATGGTTATAAACCCTAATTGGATTAGAATAAGCCTAAGGAGGACGAAAATGATCTAAATGTTCAACCAATGACACAAAATCACTTATTCGATGCACAAGATTGGTTAAAAACCCTAATTGGATTAATATAAGTTGATGGATGACGAAAATGACCTAAATGTTCAACCAATGAACCAAAAATCACTTATTGGATGCACAAGATTGGTTAAAAACCCTAATTAGATTACAATAAGCCTAGGGAGGACGAAAATGACCTAAATGTTCAACCAATGAACCAAAATCACTTATTGGATGCACAAGATTGGTTAAAAACCCTAATTAGATTAGAATAAGCCTAGGGAGGACGAAAATGACCTAAATGTTCAACCAATGATACAAAATCACTTATAGGATGCACAAGATTGGTTAAAAACCCTGATTGGATTAGAATAAGCCTAGAGAGGACAAAAATGACCTAAATGTTAAACCAATGACACAAACGCACTTATTGGATGCACAAGATTGGTTAAAAACCCTAAATGGATTAGAATAAGTCGATAGATGACCAAAATAACCTAAATGTTCAACGAATGACACAAACGCACTTATTGGATGCACAAGATTGGTTGAAAACCCTAATTGGATTAGAATAAGCCTAGGAGGACGAAAATAACCTAAATGTTCAACCAATGACACAAACGCACTTATTGGATGCACTAGATTGGTTAAAAAACCTTTTTGGATTAGAATAAGCCTAAGGAGGGCGAAAATGACCTTAATGTTCAACCAATGAAACAAAATCACGTATTGGATGCTCAAGATTGGTTAAAAACCCAAATTGGATTAGAATAAGTTGATGGATGACGAAAATGACCTAAATGTTAAACCAATGAACCAAAATCACTTATTGGATGCACAAGATTGGTTAAAAACCAAAATTGGATTAGAATAAGCCTAGGGAGGACGAAAATGACCTAAATGTTCAACCAATGACACAAAATCAATTATTGGATACTGAAAATTGGTTAAAAACGCTAATTGGATTAGAATAAGCCTAGGGAGGACGAAAACGACCCAAATGTTCAACCAATGACATAAACGCACTTATTGGATGCACAAGATTGGTTAAAAACCCTAATTGGATTAGAATAAGCCTAGAGAGGACGAAAATGACTTAAATGTTAACCCAATGACACAAACACACTTATTGGATGCAAAAGAATGGTTAAAAACCCTATTTGGATTAGAATAAGCCTAAGGAGGGCGAAAATGACCTTAATGTTCAACCAATGAAACAAAATCACTTATTGGATGCTTAAGATTGGTTAAAAACCCTAATTGGATTAGAATAAGTTGATGGATGACGAAAATGACCTTAATGTTAAACCAATGAACCAAAATCACTTATTGGATGCGCAAGATTGGTTAAAAACCCTAATTGGATTAGAATAAGCCTTGGGAGGACGAAAATGACCTAAATGTTCAAGCAATGACACAAAATCACTTATTCGATGCACAAGATTGGTTAAAAACCCTAATTGGATTAGAATAAGCCTA
>JBBPBP010000003.1:22253601-22281578 GCA_037974735.1 Cicer chorassanicum
AAACCCTAATTGGATTAGAATAAGCCTTGGGAGGACGAAAATGACCTAAATGTTCAAGCAATGACACAAAATCACTTATTCGATGCACAAGATTGGTTAAAAACCCTAATTGGATTAGAATAAGCCTATAGAGGAAGAAAATGACCTAAATTTTAAACAAATGACAGAAACGCATTTATTGGATGCACAAGATTGGTTAAAAACCCTAATTTGATTAGAATAAGTCGATAGATGACCAAAATAACCTAAATGTTCAACGAATGACACAAACGCACTTATTGGATGCACAAGATTGGTTAAAAACCCTAATTGGATTAGAATAAGACTAAGGAGTTCGAAAATGACCTAAATGTTCAACCAATGACACAAACGCACTTATAGGATGCACTAGATTGGTTAAAAAACCTTATTGGATTAGAATAAGCCTAAGGAGGGCGAAAATGATCTAAATGTTCAACCAATGAAACAAAATCACTTATTGGATGCTCAAGATTGGTTAAAAACCCTAACTGAATTAATATAAGTTGATGGATGACGAAAATGACCTAATTGTTAAACCAATGCACCAAAATCACTTATTGGATGCACAAGATTGGTTAAAAAGCATAATTGGATTAGAATAAGCCTAGGGAGGACGAAAATGACCTAAATGTTCAACCAATGACACAAAATCACTTATTGGATACTGAAAATTGGTTAAAAACCCTAATTGGATTAGAATAAGCCTAGGGAGGACGAAAACGACCCAAATGTTCAACCAATGACACAAACGCACTTATTGGATGCACAAGATTGGTTAAAATCCCTAATAGGATAAGAATAAATCAACGGATGACGAAAATGACCTAAATGTTAAACCAATGACACAAACGCACTTATTGGATGCATAAGATTGGTTAAAACTCTAATTGGATTAGAATAAGCCTAGGGAGGAGGAAAATGACCTAAATGTTCAACCAATGATTCAAAATCCCTTATTGGATGCACAAGAATGGTTATAAACCCTAATTGGATTAGAATAAGCCTAAGGAGGACGAAAATGATCTAAATGTTCAACCAATGACACAAAATCACTTATTCGATGCACAAGATTGGTTAAAAACCCTAATTGGATTAATATAAGTTGATGGATGACGAAAATGACCTAAATGTTCAACCAATGAACCAAAAATCACTTATTGGATGCACAAGATTGGTTAAAAACCCTAATTAGATTACAATAAGCCTAGGGAGGACGAAAATGACCTAAATGTTCAACCAATGAACCAAAATCACTTATTGGATGCACAAGATTGGTTAAAAACCCTAATTAGATTAGAATAAGCCTAGGGAGGACGAAAATGACCTAAATGTTCAACCAATGATACAAAATCACTTATAGGATGCACAAGATTGGTTAAAAACCCTGATTGGATTAGAATAAGCCTAGAGAGGACAAAAATGACCTAAATGTTAAACCAATGACACAAACGCACTTATTGGATGCACAAGATTGGTTAAAAACCCTAAATGGATTAGAATAAGTCGATAGATGACCAAAATAACCTAAATGTTCAACGAATGACACAAACGCACTTATTGGATGCACAAGATTGGTTGAAAACCCTAATTGGATTAGAATAAGCCTAGGAGGACGAAAATAACCTAAATGTTCAACCAATGACACAAACGCACTTATTGGATGCACTAGATTGGTTAAAAAACCTTTTTGGATTAGAATAAGCCTAAGGAGGGCGAAAATGACCTTAATGTTCAACCAATGAAACAAAATCACGTATTGGATGTTCAAGATTGGTTAAAAACACAAATTGGATTAGAATAAGTTGATGGATGACGAAAATGACCTAAATGTTAAACCAATGAACCAAAATCACTTATTGGATGCACAAGATTGGTTAAAAACCAAAATTGGATTAGAATAAGCCTAGGGAGGACGAAAATGACCTAAATGTTCAACCAATGACACAAAATCACTTATTGGATACTGAAAATTGGTTAAAAACCCTAATTGGATTAGAATAAGCCTAGGGAGGACGAAAACGACCCAAATGTTCAACCAATGACATAAACGCACTTATTGGATGCACAAGATTGGTTAAAAACCCTAATTGGATTAGAATAAGCCTAGAGAGGACGAAAATGACTTAAATGTTAACCCAATGACACAAACACACTTATTGGATGCAAAAGAATGGTTAAAAACCCTATTTGGATTAGAATAAGCCTAAGGAGGGCGAAAATGACCTTAATGTTCAACCAATGAAACAAAATCACTTATTGGATGCTCAAGATTGGTTAAAAACCCTAATTGGATTAGAATAAGTTGATGGATGACGAAAATGACCTAAATGTTAAACCAATGAACCAAAATCACTTATTGGATGCGCAAGATTGGTTAAAAACCATAATTGGATTAGAATAAGCCTAGGGAGGACGAAAATGACCTAAATGTTCAACCAATGACACAAAATCACTTCTTGGATACTGAAAATTGGTTTAAAACCCTTATTTGATTAGAATAAGCCTAGGGAGGACGAAAACGACCCAAATGTTCAACCAATGACACAAACGCACTTATTGGATGCACAAGATTGGTTAAAATCCCTAATTGGATAAGAATAAATCAACGGATGACGAAAATGACCTAAATGTTCAACCAATGACACAAACACACTTATTGGATCCACTAGATTGGTTAAAAAACCTTATTGGATTTGAATAAGCCTAAGGAGGGCGAAAATGATCTAAATGTTCAACCAATGAAACAAAATCACTTATTGGATGCTCAAGATTGGTTACAAACCCTAATTGGATTAATATAAGTTGATGGATGACGAAAATGTCCTAAATGTTCAACCAATGAACCAAAATCACTTATTGGATGCCCAAGATTGGTTAAAAACCCTAATTGGATTAGAATAAGCCTAGGGAGGAAGAAAATGACCTAAATGTTCAACCAATGAACCAAAATCACTTATTGGATGCACAAGATTGGTTAAAAACCCTAATTAGATTAGAATAAGCTTAGGGAGGACGAAAATGACCTAAATGTTCAACCAATGATACAAAATCAATTATTGGATGCACAAGATTGGTTAAAAACCCTAAATGGATTAGAATAAGCCTAGAGAGGACGAAAATGACCTAAATGTTAAACCAATGACACAAACGCACTTATTGGATGCACAAGATTGGTTAAAAACCCTAAATGGATTAGAATAAGTCGATAGATGACCAAAATAACCTAAATGTTCAACGAATGACACAAACGCACTTATTGGATGCACAAGATTGGTTAAAAACCCTAATTGGATTAGAATAAGCCTAGGAGGACGAAAATAACCTAAATGTTCAACCAATGACACAAACGCACTTATTGGATGCACTAGATTGGTTAAAAAACCTTTTTGGATTAGAATAAGCCTAAGGAGGGCGAAAATGACCTTAATGTTCAACCAATGAAACAAAATCACGTATTAGATGCTCAAGATTGGTTAAAAACCCAAATTGGATTAGAATAAGTTGATGGATGACGAAAATGACCTAAATGTTAAACCAATGAACCAAAATCACTTATTGGATGCACAAGATTGGTTAAAAACCAAAATTGGATTAGAATAAGCCTAGGGAGGACGAAAATGACCTAAATGTTCAACCAATGACACAAAATCACTTATTGGATACTGAAAATTGGTTAAAAACCCTAATTGGATTAGAATAAGCCTAGGGAGGACGAAAACGACCCAAATGTTCAACCAATGACATAAACGCACTTATTGGATGCACAAGATTGGTTAAAAACCCTAATTGGATTAGAATAAGCCTAGAGAGGACGAAAATGACTTAAATGTTAACCCAATGACACAAACACACTTATTGGATGCAAAAGAATGGTTAAAAACCCTATTTGGATTAGAATAAGCCTAAGGAGGGCGAAAATGACCTTAATGTTCAACCAATGAAACAAAATCACTTATTGGATGCTTAAGATTGGTTAAAAACCCTAATTGGATTAGAATAAGTTGATGGATGACGAAAATGACCTTAATGTTAAACCAATGAACCAAAATCACTTATTGGATGCGCAAGATTGGTTAAAAACCCTAATTGGATTAGAATAAGCCTTGGGAGGACGAAAATGACCTAAATGTTCAAGCAATGACACAAAATCACTTATTCGATGCACAAGATTGGTTAAAAACCCTAATTGGATTAGAATAAGCCTATAGAGGAAGAAAATGACCTAAATTTTAAACAAATGACAGAAACGCATTTATTGGATGCACAAGATTGGTTAAAAACCCTAATTTGATTAGAATAAGTCGATAGATGACCAAAATAACCTAAATGTTCAACGAATGACACAAACGCACTTATTGGATGCACAAGATTGGTTAAAAACCCTAATTGGATTAGAATAAGACTAAGGAGTTCGAAAATGACCTAAATGTTCAACCAATGACACAAACGCACTTATAGGATGCACTAGATTGGTTAAAAAACCTTATTGGATTAGAATAAGCCTAAGGAGGGCGAAAATGATCTAAATGTTCAACCAATGAAACAAAATCACTTATTGGATGCTCAAGATTGGTTAAAAACCCAAGTTGGATTAGAATAAGTTGATGGATGACGAAAATGACCTAAATGTTAAACCAATGAACCAAAATCACTTATTGGATGCACAAGATTGGTTAAAAACCAAAATTGGATTAGAATAAGCCTAGGGAGGACGAAAATGACCTAAATGTTCAACCAATGACACAAAATCACTTATTGGATACTGAAAATTGGTTAAAAACCCTAATTGGATTAGAATAAGCCTAGGGAGGACGAAAACGACCCAAATGTTCAACCAATGACATAAACGCACTTATTGGATGCACAAGATTGGTTAAAAACCCTAATTGGATTAGAATAAGCCTAGAGAGGACGAAAATGACTTAAATGTTAACCCAATGACACAAACACACTTATTGGATGCAAAAGAATGGTTAAAAACCCTATTTGGATTAGAATAAGCCTAAGGAGGGCGAAAATGACCTTAATGTTCAACCAATGAAACAAAATCACTTATTGGATGCTCAAGATTGGTTAAAAACCCTAATTGGATTAGAATAAGTTGATGGATGACGAAAATGACCTAAATGTTAAACCAATGAACCAAAATCACTTATTGGATGCGCAAGATTGGTTAAAAACCATAATTGGATTAGAATAAGCCTAGGGAGGACGAAAATGACCTAAATGTTCAACCAATGACACAAAATCACTTCTTGGATACTGAAAATTGGTTTAAAACCCTTATTTGATTAGAATAAGCCTAGGGAGGACGAAAACGACCCAAATGTTCAACCAATGACACAAACGCACTTATTGGATGCACAAGATTGGTTAAAATCCCTAATTGGATAAGAATAAATCAACGGATGACGAAAATGACCTAAATGTTCAACCAATGACACAAACGCACTTATTGGATGCATAAGATTGGTTAAAACTCTAATTGGATTAGAATAAGCCTAGGGAGGACGAAAATGACCTAAATTTTCAACCAATGATTCAAAATCCCTTATTGGATGCACAAGAATGGTTATAAACCCTAATTGAATTAACATAAGCCTTGGGAGGACGAAAATGACCTAAATGTTCAAGCAATGACACAAAATCACTTATTCGATGCACAAGATTGGTTAAAAACCCTAATTGGATTAGAATAAGCCTATAGAGGACGAAAATGACCTAAATTTTAAACAAATGACAGAAACGCATTTATTGGATGCACAAGATTGGTTAAAAACCCTAATTTGATTAGAATAAGTCGATAGATGACCAAAATAACCTAAATGTTCAACGAATGACACAAACGCACTTATTGGATGCACAAAATTGGTTAAAAACCCTAATTGGATTAGAATAAGCCTAGGGAGGACGAAAATGACCTAAATGTTCAACCAATGACACAAAAGCACTTATTGGATCCACTAGATTGGTTAAAAAACCTTATTGGATTTGAATAAGCCTAAGGAGAGCGAAAATGATCTAAATGTTCAACCAATGAAACAAAATCACTTATTGGATGCTCAAGATTGGTTACAAACCCTAATTGGATTAATATAAGTTGATGGATGACGAAAATGACCTAAATGTTCAACCAATGAACCAAAATCACTTATTGGATGCACAAGATTGGTTAAAAACCCTAATTGGATTAGAATAAGCCTAGGGAGGACGAAAATGACCTAAATGTTCAACCAATGAACCAAAATCACTTATTGGATGCACAAGATTGGTTAAAAACCCTAATTAGATTAGAATAAGCCTAGGGAGGACGAAAATGACCTAAATGTTCAACCAATGATACAAAATCACTTATTGGATGCACAAGATTGGTTAAAAACCCTGATTGGATTAGAATAAGCCTAGAGAGGACGAAAATGACCTAAATGTTAAACCAATGACACAAACGCACTTATTGGATGCACAAGATTGGTTAAAAACCGTAAATGGATTAGAATAAGTCGATAGATGACCAAAATAACCTAAATGTTCAACGAATGACACAAACGCACTTATTGGATGCACAAGATTGGTTGAAAACCCTAATTGGATTAGAATAAGCCTAGGAGGACGAAAATAACCTAAATGTTCAACCAATGACACAAACGCACTTATTGGATGCACTAGATTGGTTAAAAAACCTTTTTGGATTAGAATAAGCCTAAGGAGGGCGAAAATGACCTTAATGTTCAACCAATGAAACAAAATCACGTATTGGATGTTCAAGATTGGTTAAAAACACAAATTGGATTAGAATAAGTTGATGGATGACGAAAATGACCTAAATGTTAAACCAATGAACCAAAATCACTTATTGGATGCACAAGATTGGTTAAAAACCAAAATTGGATTAGAATAAGCCTAGGGAGGACGAAAATGACCTAAATGTTCAACCAATGACACAAAATCACTTATTGGATACTGAAAATTGGTTAAAAACCCTAATTGGATTAGAATAAGCCTAGGGAGGACGAAAACGACCCAAATGTTCAACCAATGACATAAACGCACTTATTGGATGCACAAGATTGGTTAAAAACCCTAATTGGATTAGAATAAGCCTAGAGAGGACGAAAATGACTTAAATGTTAACCCAATGACACAAACACACTTATTGGATGCAAAAGAATGGTTAAAAACCCTATTTGGATTAGAATAAGCCTAAGGAGGGCGAAAATGACCTTAATGTTCAACCAATGAAACAAAATCACTTATTGGATGCTCAAGATTGGTTAAAAACCCTAATTGGATTAGAATAAGTTGATGGATGACGAAAATGACCTTAATGTTAAACCAATGAACCAAAATCACTTATTGGATGCGCAAGATTGGTTAAAAACCCTAATTGGATTAGAATAAGCCTTGGGAGGATGAAAATGACCTAAATGTTCAAGCAATGACACAAAATCACTTATTCGATGCACAAGATTGGTTAAAAACCCTAATTGGATTAGAATAAGCCTATAGAGGACGAAAATGACCTAAATTTTAAACAAATGACAGAAACGCATTTATTGGATGCACAAGATTGGTTAAAAACCCTAATTTGATTAGAATAAGTCGATAGATGACCAAAATAACCTAAATGTTCAACGAATGACACAAACGCACTTATTGGATGCACAAAATTGGTTAAAAACCCTAATTGGATTAGAATAAGCCTAGGGAGGACGAAAATGACCTAAATGTTCAACCAATGACACAAAAGCACTTATTGGATCCACTAGATTGGTTAAAAAACCTTATTGGATTTGAATAAGCCTAAGGAGAGCGAAAATGATCTAAATGTTCAACCAATGAAACAAAATCACTTATTGGATGCTCAAGATTGGTTACAAACCCTAATTGGATTAATATAAGTTGATGGATGACGAAAATGACCTAAATGTTCAACCAATGAACCAAAATCACTTATTGGATGCACAAGATTGGTTAAAAACCCTAATTGGATTAGAATAAGCCTAGGGAGGACGAAAATGACCTAAATGTTCAACCAATGATACAAAATCACTTATTGGATGCACAAGATTGGTTAAAAACCCTGATTGGATTAGAATAAGCCTAGAGAGGACGAAAATGACCTAAATGTTAAACCAATGACACAAACGCACTTATTGGATGCACAAGATTGGTTAAAAACCGTAAATGGATTAGAATAAGTCGATAGATGACCAAAATAACCTAAATGTTCAACGAATGACACAAACGCACTTATTGGATGCACAAGATTGGTTGAAAACCCTAATTGGATTAGAATAAGCCTAGGAGGACGAAAATAACCTAAATGTTCAACCAATGACACAAACGCACTTATTGGATGCACTAGATTGGTTAAAAAACCTTTTTGGATTAGAATAAGCCTAAGGAGGGCGAAAATGACCTTAATGTTCAACCAATGAAACAAAATCACGTATTGGATGCTCAAGATTGGTTAAAAACCCAAATTGGATTAGAATAAGTTGATGGATGACGAAAATGACCTAAATGTTAAACCAATGAACCAAAATCACTTATTGGATGCACAAGATTGGTTAAAAACCAAAATTGGATTAGAATAAGCCTAGGGAGGACGAAAATGACCTAAATGTTCAACCAATGACACAAAATCACTTATTGGATACTGAAAATTGGTTAAAAACCCTAATTGGATTAGAATAAGCCTAGGGAGGACGAAAACGACCCAAATGTTCAACCAATGACATAAACGCACTTATTGGATGCACAAGATTGGTTAAAAACCCTAATTGGATTAGAATAAGCCTAGAGAGGACGAAAATGACTTAAATGTTAACCCAATGACACAAACACACTTATTGGATGCAAAAGAATGGTTAAAAACCCTATTTGGATTAGAATAAGCCTAAGGAGGGCGAAAATGACCTTAATGTTCAACCAATGAAACAAAATCACTTATTGGATGCTCAAGATTGGTTAAAAACCCTAATTGGATTAGAATAAGTTGATGGATGACGAAAATGACCTTAATGTTAAACCAATGAACCAAAATCACTTATTGGATGCGCAAGATTGGTTAAAAACCCTAATTGGATTAGAATAAGCCTTGGGAGGATGAAAATGACCTAAATGTTCAAGCAATGACACAAAATCACTTATTCGATGCACAAGATTGGTTAAAAACCCTAATTGGATTAGAATAAGCCTATAGAGGACGAAAATGACCTAAATTTTAAACAAATGACAGAAACGCATTTATTGGATGCACAAGATTGGTAAAAAACCCTAATTTGATTAGAATAAGTTGATAGATGACCAAAATAACCTAAATGTTCAACGAATGACACAAACGCACTTATTGGATGCACAAGATTGGTTAAAAACCATAATTGGATTAGAATAAGACTAGGGAGGTCGAAAATGACCTAAATGTTCAACCAATGACACAAACGCACTTATAGGATGCACTAGATTGGTTAAAAAACCTTATTGGATTAGAATAAGCCTAAGGAGGGCGAAAATGATCTAAATGTTCAACCAATGAAACAAAATCACTTATTGGATGCTCAAGATTGGTTAAAAACCCTAACTGGATTAATATAAGTTGATGGATGACGAAAATGACCTAAATGTTAAACCAATGAACCAAAATCACTTATTGGATGCACAAGATTGGTTAAAAACCATAATTGGATTAGAATAAGCCTAGGGAGGACGAAAATGACCTAAATGTTCAACCAATGACACAAAATCACTTATTGGATACTGAAAATTGGTTAAAAACCCTAATTGGATTAGAATAAGCCTAGGGAGGACGAAAACGACCCAAATGTTCAACCAATGACACAAACGCACTTATTGGATGCACAAGATTGGTTAAAATCCCTAATTGGATAAGAATAAATCAACGGATGAAGAAAATGACCTAAATGTTCAACCAATGACACAAACGCACTTATTGGATGCATAAGATTGGTTAAAACTCTAATTGGATTAGAATAAGCCTAGGGAGGACGAAAATGACCTAAATGTTCAACCAATAATTCAAAATCCCTTATTGGATGCACAAGAATGGTTATAAACCCTAATTGGATTAGAATAAGCCTTGGGAGGACGAAAATGATCTAAATGTTCAACCAATGACACAAAATCACTTATTCGATGCACAAGATTGGTTAAAAACCCTAATTGGATTAATATAAGTTGATGGATGACGAAAATGACCTAAATGTTCAACCAATGAACCAAAACCACTTAATGGATGCACAAGATTGGTTAAAAACCCTAATTGGATTAGAATAAGCCTAGGGAGGACGAAAATGACCTAAATGTTCAACCAATGAACCATAATCACTTATTGGATGCACAAGATTGGTTAAAAACCCTAATTAGATTAGAATAAGCCTAGGGAGGACGAAAATGACCTAAATGTTCAACCAATGATACAAAATCACTTATTGGATGCACAAGATTGGTTAAAAACCCTGATTGGATTAGAATAAGCCTAGAGAGGACGAAAATGACCTAAATGTTAAACCAATGACACAAACGCACTTATTGGATGCACAAGATTGGTTATAAACCCTAAATGGATTAGAATAAGTTGATAGATGACCAAAATAACCTAAATGTTCAACGAATGACACAAACGCACTTATTGGATGCACAAGATTGGTTAAAAACCCTAATTGGATTAGAATAAGCCTAGGAGGACGAAAATAACCTAAATGTTCAACCAATGACACAAACGCACTTATTGGATGCACTAGATTGGTTAAAAAACCTTTTTGGATTAGAATAAGCCTAAGGAGGGCGAAAATGACCTTAATGTTCAACCAATGAAACAAAATCACGTATTAGATGCTCAAGATTGGTTAAAAACCCAAATTGGATTAGAATAAGTTGATGGATGACGAAAATGACCTAAATGTTAAACCAATGAACCAAAATCACTTATTGGATGCACAAGATTGGTTAAAAACCAAAATTGGATTAGAATAAGCCTAGGGAGGACGAAAATGACCTAAATGTTCAACCAATGACACAAAATCACTTATTGGATACTGAAAATTGGTTAAAAACCCTAATTGGATTAGAATAAGCCTAGGGAGGACGAAAACGACCCAAATGTTCAACCAATGACATAAACGCACTTATTGGATGCACAAGATTGGTTAAAAACCCTAATTGGATTAGAATAAGCCTAGAGAGGACGAAAATGACTTAAATGTTAACCCAATGACACAAACACACTTATTGGATGCAAAAGAATGGTTAAAAACCCTATTTGGATTAGAATAAGCCTAAGGAGGGCGAAAATGACCTTAATGTTCAACCAATGAAACAAAATCACTTATTGGATGCTCAAGATTGGTTAAAAACCCTAATTGGATTAGAATAAGTTGATGGATGACGAAAATGACCTAAATGTTAAACCAATGAACCAAAATCACTTATTGGATGCGCAAGATTGGTTAAAAACCATAATTGGATTAGAATAAGCCTAGGGAGGACGAAAATGACCTAAATGTTCAACCAATGACACAAAATCACTTCTTGGATACTGAAAATTGGTTAAAAACGCTTATTTGATTAGAATAAGCCTAGGGAGGACGAAAACGACCCAAGTGTTCAACCAATGACACAAACGCACTTATTGGATGCACAAGATTGGTTAAAATCCCTAATTGGATAAGAATAAATCAACGGATGACGAAAATGACCTAAATGTTCAACCAATGACACAAACGCACTTATTGGATGCATAAGATTGGTTAAAACTAAAATTGGATTAGAATAAGCCTAGGGAGGACGAAAATGACCTAAATTTTCAACCAATGATTCAAAATCCCTTATTGGATGCACAAGAATGGTTATAAACCCTAATTGAATTAGAATAAGCCTTGGGAGGACGAAAATGACCTAAATGTTCAAGCAATGACACAAAATCACTTATTCGATGCACAAGATTGGTTAAAAACCCTAATTGGATTAGAATAAGCCTATAGAGGACGAAAATGACCTAAATTTTAAACAAATGACAGAAACGCATTTATTGGATGCACAAGATTGGTTAAAAACCCTAATTTGATTAGAATAAGTCGATAGATGACCAAAATAACCTAAATGTTCAACGAATGACACAAACGCACTTATTGGATGCACAAAATTGGTTAAAAACCCTAATTGGATTAGAATAAGCCTAGGGAGGACGAAAATGACCTAAATGTTCAACCAATGACACAAACGCACTTATTGGATCCACTAGATTGGTTAAAAAACCTTATTGGATTTGAATAAGCCTAAGGAGGGCGAAAATGATCTAAATGTTCAACCAATGAAACAAAATCACTTATTGGATGCTCAAGATTGGTTACAAACCCTAATTGGATTAATATAAGTTGATGGATGACGAAAATGACCTAAATGTTCAACCAATGAACCAAAATCACTTATTGGATGCACAAGATTGGTTAAAAACCCTAATTGGATTAGAATAAGCCTAGGGAGGACGAAAATGACCTAAATGTTCAACCAATGATACAAAATCACTTATTGGATGCACAAGATTGGTTAAAAACCCTAATTGGATTAGAATAAGCCTAGAGAGGACGAAAATGACCTAAATGTTAAACCAATGACACAAACGCACTTATTGGATGCACAAGATTGGTTAAAAACCCTAAATGGATTAGAATAAGTCGATAGATGACCAAAATAACCTAAATGTTCAACGAATGACACAAACGCACTTATTGGATGCACAAGATTGGTTAAAAACCCTAATTGGATTAGAATAAGCCTAGGAGGACGAAAATAACCTAAATGTTCAACCAATGACACAAACGCACTTATAGGATACACAAGATTGGTTAAAAAACCTTTTTGGATTAGAATAAGCCTAAGGAGGGCGAAAATGACCTTAATGTTCAATCATAAAACAAAATCACTTATTGGATGCTCAAGATTTGTTAAAAACCCTAATTGGATTAGAATAAGTTGATGGATGACGAAAATGACCTAAATGTTAAACCAATGAACCAAAATCACTTATTGGATGCACAAGATTGGTTAAAAACCATAATTGGATTAGAATAAGCCTAGGGAGGACGAAAATGACCTAAATGTTCAACCAATGACACAAAATCACTTATTGGATACAGAAAATTGGTTAAAAACCCTAATTGGATTAGAATAAACCTAGGGAGGACGAAAACGACCCAAATGTTCAACCAATGACACAAACGCACTTATTGGTTGCACAAGATTGGTTAAAATCCCTAATTGGATAAGAATAAATCAACGGATGACGAAAATGACCTAAATGTTCAACCAATGACACAAACGCACTTATTGGATGCATAATATTGGTCAAAACTCTAATAGGATTAGAATAAGCCTAGGGAGGACGAAAATGACCTAAATGTTCAACCAATGATTCAAAATCCCTTATTGGATGCACAATAATGGTTATAAACCCTAATTGGATTAGAATAAGCCTTGGGAGGACGAAAATGACCTAAATGTTCAAGCAATGACACAAAATAACTTATCCGATGCACAAGATTGGTTAAAAACCCTAATTGGATTAGAATAAGCCTAGAGAGGACGAAAATGAACTAAATATTAAATCAATGACACAAACGCATTATTGGATTCACAAGATAGGTTAAAAACCCTAATTGGATTAGAATAAGTCGATAGATGACCAAAATAACCTAAATGTTCAACGAATGACACAAACACACATATTGGATGCACAAGATTGGTTAAAAACACTAATTGGTTTAGAATAAGCCTATGGAGGACGAAAATGACCTAAATGTTCAACCAATGACACAAACGCACTTATTGGATGCACTAGATTGGTTAAAAAACCTTATTGGATTAGAATAAGCCTAAGGAGGGCGAAAAATGACCTAAATGTTCAACCAATGAAACAAAATCACTTATTGGATGCACAAGATTGGTTAAAAACCCTAATTGGATTAGAATAAGCCTAGGGAGGACGAAAATGACCTAAATGTTCAACCAATGATACAAAATCACTTATTGGATGCACAAGATTGGTATAAAACCCTAATTGGATTAGACTAAGCCTAGAGAGGACGAAAATGACCTTAATGTTTACCCAATGACAAAAAATCACTTATTGGATGCACAAGATTGGATAAAAACTCTAATTGGATTCGAATAAGCCTAGGGAGGAAGAAAATGACCTAAATGTTAAACCAATGACACAAACGCACTTATTGGATGCACAAGATTGGTTAAGTACCCTAATTGGATTAGAATAAGTCGATAGATGACGAAAATAACCTAAATGTTCAACGAATGACACAAACGCACTTATTGGATACACAAGATTGGTTAAAAACCCTAATTGGATTAGAATAAACCTAGGAACGACAAAAATGACCTAAATGTTCAACCAATGACACAAAATCACTTATTGGATGCACAAAATTGGTTAAAAACCCAAATTGAATTAGAATAAGCCTAGAGAGGACGAAAATGACCTAAATGTTTAACCAATGACACAAACGCACTTATTGGATTCACAAGATTGGTTAAAAACCCTAATTGGATTAGAATAAGTCGATAGATGACCAAAATAACCTAAATGTTCAACGAATGACACAAACGCACTTATTGGATGCACAAGATTGGTTAAAAACACTAATTGGATTAGAATAAGCCTATGGAGGACGAAAATGACCTAAATGTTCAACCAATGACACAAACGCACTTATTGGATGCACTAGATTGGTTAAAAAACCTTATTGGATTAGAAGAAGCCTAAGGAGGGCGAAAATGATCTAAATGTTCAACCAATGAAACAAAATCACTTATTGGATGCTCAAGATTGGTTAGAAACACTAATTGGATTAATATAAGTTGATGGATGACGAAAATGACCTAAATGTTCAACCAATGAACCAGAATCACTTATTGGATGCACAAGATTGGTTAAAAGCCCTAATTGGATTGGAATAAGCCTAGGGAGGACAAAAATGACCTAAATGTTCAACCAATGATACAAAATCACTTATTGGATGCACAAGATTGGTTAAAAACCCTAATTGGATTAGAATACGCCTTGAGAGGACGAAAATGACCTAAATGTTTAACCAATGACACAAAATCACTTATTGGATGCACAAGATTGGATAAAAACCCTAATTGGATTAGAATAAGCCTAGAGAGGACGAAAATGACCTAAATTTTAAACCAATGACAGAAACGCATTTATTGGATGCACAAGATTGGTTAAAAACCCTAATTGGATTAGAATAAGTCGATAGATTACCAAAATAACCTAAATGTTCAACGAATGACACAAACGCACTTATTGGATGCACAAGATTGGTTAAAAACCCTAATTGGATTAGAATAAGCCTAGGGAGGACGAAAATGACCTAAATGTTCAACCAATGACACAAACGCACTTATTGGATGCACTAGATTGGTTAAAAAACCTTATTGGATTAGAAGAAGCCTAAGGAGGGCGAAAATGATCTAAATGTTCAACCAATGAAACAAAATCACTTATTGGATGCTCATGATTGGTTAGAAACACTAATTGGATTAATATAAGTTGATGGATGACGAAAATGACCTAAATGTTCAACCAATGAACCAAAATCACTTATTTGATGCACAAGATTGGTTAAAAGCCCTAATTGGATTGGAATAAGCCTAGGGAGGACAAAAATGACCTAAATGTTCAACCAATGATACAAAATCACTTATTGGATGCACAAGATTGGTTAAGAACCCTAATTGGATTAGAATACGCCTAGAGAGGACGAAAATGACCTAAATGTTTAACCAATGACACAAAATCACTTATTTGATGCACAAGATTGGTTAAAAACCTAAATTGTATTAGAATAAGCCTAGAGAGGACGAAAATGAACTAAATATTAAATCAATGACACAAACGCATTATTGGATTCACAAGATAGGTTAAAAACCCTAATTGGATTAGAATAAGTCGATAGATGACCAAAATAACCTAAATGTTCAACGAATGACACAAACACACATATTGGATGCACAAGATTGGTTAAAAACACTAATTGGTTTAGAATAAGCCTATGGAGGACGAAAATGACCTAAATGTTCAACCAATGACACAAACGCACTTATTGGATGCACTAGATTGGTTAAAAAACCTTATTGGATTAGAATAAGCCTAAGGAGGGCGAAAAATGACCTAAATGTTCAACCAATGAAACAAAATCACTTATTGGATGCACAAGATTGGTTAAAAACCCTAATTGGATTAGAATAAGCCTAGGGAGGACGAAAATGACCTAAATGTTCAACCAATGATACAAAAACACTTATTGGATGCACAAGATTGGTATAAAACCCTAATTGGATTAGAATAAACCTAGGAACGACAAAAATGACCTAAATGTTCAACCAATGACACAAAATCACTTATTGGATGCACAAAATTGGTTAAAAACCCAAATTGAATAAGAATAAGCCTAGAGAGGACGAAAATGACCTAAATGTTTAACCAATGACACAAACGCACTTATTGGATTCACAAGATTGGTTAAAAACCCTAATTGGATTAGAATAAGTCCATAGATGACCAAAATAACCTAAATGTTCAACGAATGACACAAACGCACTTATTGGATGTACAAGATTGGTTAAAAACACTAATTGGATTAGAATAAGCCTATGGAGGACGAAAATGACCTAAATGTTCAACCAATGACACAAACGCACTTATTGGATGCACTAGATTGGTTAAAAAACCTTATTGGATTAGAATAAGCCTAAGGAGGGCGAAAATGACCTAAATGTTCAACCAATGAAACAAAATCACTTATTGGATGCACAAGATTGGTTAAAAACCTTAATTGGATTAGAATAAGCCTAGGGGGGACGAAAATGACCTAAATGTTCAACCAATGATACAAAATCACTTATTGGATGCACAAGATTGGTTAAAAACCCTAATTGGATTAGAATAAGCCTAGGGAGGACGAAAATGACCTAAATGTTCAACCAATGATACAAAATCACTTATTGGATGCACAAGATTGGTTAAAAACCCTAATTGGATTAGAATAAGCCTAGAGAGGACGAAAATGACCTAAATGTTTACCCAATGACACAAAATCACTTATTGGATGCACAAGATTGGATAAAAACTCTTATTGGATTCGAATAAGTCTAGGGAGAAAGAAAATGACCTAAATGTTAAACCAATGACACAAACACACTTATTGGATGCACAAGATTGGTTAAGAACCCTAATTTGATTAGAATAAGTCGATAGATGCAAAAATAACCTAAATGTTCAACGAATGACACAAACGCACTTATTGGATGCACAAGATAGGTTAAAAACCCTAATTGGATTAGAATAAGCCTAGGGAGGACAAAAATGACCTAAATGTTCAACCAATGACACAAAATCACTTATTGGATACACAAAATTGGTTAAAAACCATAATTGGATTAGAATAAGACTTGGAAAGACGAAAATGACCTAAATGTTCAACCAATGAAACAAAATCACTTATTGGATGCTCAAGATTGGTTAAAAACCCTAATTGGATTAGAATAAGTTGATGGATGACGAAAATGACCTAAATGTTAAACCAATGAACCAAAATCACTTATTGGATGCGCAAGATTGGTTAAAAACCATAATTGGATTAGAATAAGCCTAGGGAGGACGAAAATGACCTAAATGTTCAACCAATGACACAAAATCACTTCTTGGATACAGAAAATTGGTTAAAAACCCTTATTTGATTAGAATAAGCCTAGGGAGGACGAAAACGACCCAAATGTTCAACCAATGACACAAACGCACTTATTGGATGCACAAGATTGGTTAAAATCCCTAATTGGATAAGAATAAATCAACGGATGACGAAAATGACCTAAATGTTCAACCAATGACACAAACACACTTATTGGATCCACTAGATTGGTTAAAAAACCTTATTGGATTTGAATAAGCCTAAGGAGGGCGAAAATGATCTAAATGTTCAACCAATGAAACAAAATCACTTATTGGATGCTCAAGATTGGTTACAAACCCTAATTGGATTAATATAAGTTGATGGATGACGAAAATGTCCTAAATGTTCAACCAATGAACCAAAATCACTTATTGGATGCCCAAGATTGGTTAAAAACCCTAATTGGATTAGAATAAGCCTAGGGAGGAAGAAAATGACCTAAATGTTCAACCAATGAACCAAAATCACTTATTGGATGCACAAGATTGGTTAAAAACCCTAATTAGATTAGAATAAGCTTAGGGAGGACGAAAATGACCTAAATGTTCAACCAATGATACAAAATCAATTATTGGATGCACAAGATTGGTTAAAAACCCTAAATGGATTAGAATAAGCCTAGAGAGGACGAAAATGACCTAAATGTTAAACCAATGACACAAACGCACTTATTGGATGCACAAGATTGGTTAAAAACCCTAAATGGATTAGAATAAGTCGATAGATGACCAAAATAACCTAAATGTTCAACGAATGACACAAACGCACTTATTGGATGCACAAGATTGGTTAAAAACCCTAATGGGATTAGAATAAGCCTAGGAGAACGAAAATAACCTAAATGTTCAACCAATGACACAAACGCACTTATAGGATACACAAGATTGGTTAAAAAACCTTTTTGGATTAGAATAAGCCTAAGGAGGGCGAAAATGACCTTAATGTTCAACCATAAAACAAAATCACTTATTGGATGCTCAAGATTTGTTAAAAACCCTAATTGGATTAGAATAAGTTGATGGATGACGAAAATGACCTAAATGTTAAACCAATGAACCAAAATCACTTATTGGATGCGCAAGATTGGTTAAAAACCATAATTGGATTAGAAGAAGCCTAGGGAGGACGATAATGACCTAAATGTTCAACCAATGACACAAAATCACTTCTTGGATACTGAAAATTGGTTAAAAACCCTTATTTGATTAGAATAAGCCTAGGGAGGACGAAAACGACCCAAATGTTCAACCAATGACACAAACGCACTTATTAGATGCACAAGATTGGTTAAAATCCCTAATTGGATAAGAATAAATCAACGGATGACGAAAATGACCTAAATGTTCAACCAATGACTATTGGATGCATAAGATTGGTTAAAACTCTAATTGGATTAGAATAAGCCTAGGGAGGACGAAAATGACCTAAATTTTCAACCAATGATTCAAAATCCCTTATTGGATGCACAAGAATGGTTATAAACCCTAATTGAATTAGAATAAGCCTTGGGAAGACGAAAATGACCTAAATGTTCAAGCAATGACACAAAATCACTTATTCGATGCACAAGATTGGTTAAAAACCCTAATTGGATTAGAATAAGCCTATAGAGGACGAAAATGACCTAAATTTTAAACAAATGACAGAAACGCATTTATTGGATGCACAAGATTGGCTAAAAACCCTAATTTGATTAGAATAAGTCGATAGATGACCAAAATAACCTAAATGTTCAACGAATGACACAAACGCACTTATTGGATGCACAAAATTGGTTAAAAACCCGAATTGGATTAGAATAAGCCTAGGGAGGACGAAAATGACCTAAATGTTCAACCAATGACACAAACGCACTTATTGGATCCACTAGATTGGTTAAAAAACCTTATTGGATTTGAATAAGCCTAAGGAGGGCGAAAATGATCTAAATGTTCAACCAATGAAACAAAATCACTTATTGGATGCTCAAGATTGGTTACAAACCCTAATTGGATTAATATAAGTTGATGGATGACAAAAATGACCTAAATGTTCAACCAATGAACCAAAATCACTAATTGGATGCACAAGATTGGTTAAAAACCCTAATTGGATTAGAATAAGCCTAGGGAGGACGAAAATGACCTAAATGTTCAACGAATGAACCAAAATCACTTATTGGATGCACAAGATTGGTTAAAAACCCTAATTAGATTAGAATAAGCCTAGGGAGGACGAAAATGACCTAAATGTTCAACCAATGATACAAAATCAATTATTGGATGCACAAGATTGGTTAAAAACCCTAAATGGATTAGAATAAGCCTAGAGAGGACGAAAATGACCTAAATGTTAAACCAATGACACAAACGCACTTATTGGATGCACAAGATTGGTTAAAAACCCTAAATGGATTAGAATAAGTCGATAGATGACCAAAATAACCTAAATGTTCAACGAATGACACAAACGCACTTATTGGATGCACAAGATTGGTTAAAAACCCTAATTGGATTAGAATAAGCCTAGGAGTACGAAAATAACCTAAATGTTCAACCAATGACACAAACGCACTTATTGGATACACTAGATTGGTTAAAAAACCTTTTGGATTAGAATAAGCCTAAGGAGGGCGAAAATGACCTTAATGTTCAACCAATAAAACAAAATCACTTATTGGATGCTCAAGATTTGTTAAAAACCCTAATTGGATTAGAATAAGTTGATGGATGACGAAAATGACCTAAATGTTAAACCAATGAACCAAAATCACTTATTGGATGCACAAGATTGGTTAAAAACCATAATTGGATTAGAATAAGCCTAGGGAGGACGAAAATGACCTAAATGTTCAACCAATGACACAAAATCACTTATTGGATACAGAAAATTGGTTAAAAACCCTAATTGGATTTGAATAAGCCTAGGGAGGACGAAAACGACCCAAATGTTCAACCAATGACACAAACGCACTTATTGGTTGCACAAGATTGGTTAAAATCCCTAATTGGATAAGAATAAATCAACGGATGACGAAAATGACCTAAATGTTCAACCAATGACACAAACGCACTTATTGGATGCATAATATTGGTTAAAACTCTAATAGGATTAGAATAAGCCTAGGGAGGACGAAAATGACCTATATGTTCAACCAATGATTCAAAATCCCTTATTGGATGCACAAGAATGGTTATAAACCCTAATTGGATTAGAATAAGCCTTGGGAGGACGAAAATGACCTAAATGTTCAAGCAATGACAAAAAAATCACTTATTCGATGCACAAGATTGGTTAAAAACCCTAATTGGATTAGAATAAGCCTAGAGAGGACGAAAATGACCTAAATTTTAAACCAATGACAGAAACGCATTTATTGGATGCACAAGATTGGTTAAAAACCCTAATTGGATTAGAATAAGTCGATAGATTACCAAAATAACCTAAATGTTCAACGAATGACACAAACGCACTTATTGGATGCACAACATTGGTTAAAAACCCTAATTGGATTAGAATAAGCCTAGGGAGGACGAAAATGACCTAAATGTTCAACCAATGACACAAACGCACTTATTGGATGCACTAGATTGGTTAAAAAACCTTATTGGATTAGAATAAGCCTAAGGAGGGCGAAAATGATCTAAATGTTCAACCAATGAAACAAAATCACTTATTGGATGCTCAAGATTGGTTAGAAACACTAATTGGATTAATATAAGTTGATGGATGACGAAAATGACCTAAATGTTCAACCAATGAACCAAAATCACTTATTGGATGCACAAGATTGGTTAAAAACCCTAATTGGATTGGAATAAGCCTAGGGAGGACAAAAATGACCTAAATGTTCAACCAATGATACAAAATCACTTATTGGATGCACAAGATTGGTTAAAAACCCTAATTGGATTAGAATACGCCTAGAGAGGACGAAAATGACCTAAATGTTTAACCAATGACACAAAATCACTTATTGGATGCACAAGATTGGATAAAAACTCTAATTGGATTAGAATAAGCCTAGGGAGGAAGAATATGACCTAAATGTTAAACCAATGACCCAAACGTACTTATTGGATGCTCAAGATTGGTTAAGAACCCTAATTGGATTAGAATAAGTCGATAGATGACGAAAATAACGTAAATGTTCAATAAATGACACAAAAGCACATATTGGATGCACAAGATTGGTTAAAAACCCTAATTGGATTAGAATAAGCCTAGGGAGGACAAAAATGACCTAAATGTTCAACCAACGACACAAAATCACTTATTGGATACACAAAATTGGTTAAAAACCCTAATTGGATTAGAATAAGACTTGGAAAGACGAAAATGACCTAAATGTTCAACCAATGACACAAAATCACTTATTGGATGCACAAGATTGGTTAAAAACCCAAATTGAATTTGAATAAGCCTAGAGTGGACGATAATGACCTAAATAATGAACCAATGACACAAACGCACTTATTGGATTCACAAGATTGGTTAAAAACCTTAATTGGATTAGAATAAGTCGATAGATGACCAAAATAACCTAAATGTTCAACGAATGACACAAACGCACTTATTGGATGCACAAGATTGGTTAAAAACACTAATTGGATTAGAATAAGCCTATGGAGGACGAAAATGACCTAAATGTTTAACCAATGAACCAAAATCACTTATTGGATGCACAAGATTGGTTAAAATTCCTAATTGGATTAGAATAAGCCTAGGGAGGACGAAAATGACCTAAATGTTCAACCAATGAACCAAAATCACTTATTGGATGCACAAGATTGGTTAAAAAGCCTAATTAGATTAGAATAAGCCTAGGGAGGACGAAAATGACCTAAATGTTCAACCAATGATACAAAATCAATTATTGGATTCACAAGATTAGTTAAAAACCCTAAATGGATTAGAATAAGCCTAGAGAGGACGAAAATGACCTAAATGTTAAACCAATGACACAAACGCACTTATTGGATGCACAAGATTGGTTAAAAACCCTAAATGGATTAGAATAAGTCGATAGATGACCAAAATAACCTAAATGTTCAACGAATGACACAAACGCACTTATTGGATGCACAAGATTGGTTAAAAACCCTAATTGGATTAGAATAAGCCTAGGAGGACGAAAATAACCTAAATGTTCAACCAATGACACAAACACACTTATTGGATGCACTAGATTGGTTAAAAAACCTTTTTGGATTAGAATAAGCCTAAGGAGGGCGAAAATGACCTTAATGTTCAAACAATAAAACAAAATCACTTATTGGATGCTCAAGATTGGTTAAAAACCCTAATTGGATTAGAATAAGTTGATGGATGACGAAAATGACCTAAATGTTAAACCAATTAACCAAAATCACTTATTGGATGCACAAGATTGGTTAAAAACCATAATTGGATTAGAATAAGCCTAGGGAGGACGAAAATGACCTAAATGTTCAACCAATGACACAAAATCACTTATTGGATACAGAAAATTGATTAAAAACCCTAATTGGATTAGAATAAGCCTAGGGAGGACGAAAACGACCCAAATGTTCAACCAATGACACAAACGCACTTATTGGTTGCACAAGATTGGTTAAAATCCCTAATTGGATAAGAATAAATCAACGGATGACGAAAATGACCTAAATGTTCAACCAATGACACAAACGCACTTATTGGATGCATAATATTGGTTAAAACTCTAATAGGATTAGAATAAGCCTAGGGAGGACGAAAATGACCTAAATGTTCAACCAATGATTCAAAATCCCTTATTGGATGCACAAAAATGGTTATAAACCCTAATTGGATTAGAATAAGCCTTGGGAGGACGAAAATGACCTAAATGTTCAAGCAATGACACAAAATCACTTATTCGATGCACAAGATTGGTTAAAAACCCTAATTGGATTAGAATAAGCCTAGAGAGGACGAAAATGACCTAAATTTTAAACCAATGACAGAAACGCATTTATTGGATGCACAAGATTGGTTAAAAACCCTAATTGGATTAGAAAAAGCCTAAGGAGGGCGAAAATGATCTAAATGTTCAACCAATGAAACAAAATCACTTATTGGGTGCTCAAGATTGGTTAGAAACACTAATTGGATTAATATAAGTTGATGGATGACGAAAATGACCTAAATGTTCAACCAATGAACCAAAATCACTTATTGGATGCACAAAATTGGTTAAAAGCCCTAATTGGATTGGAATAAGCCTAGGGAGGACAAAAATGACCTAAATGTTCAACCAATGATACAAAATCAATTATTGGATTCACAAGATTGGTTAAAAACCCTAAATGGATTAGAATAAGCCTAGAGAGGACGAAAATGACCTAAATGTTAAACCAATGACACAAACGCACTTATTGGATGCACAAGATTGGTTAAAAACCCTAAATGGATTAGAATAAGTCGATAGATGACCAAAATAACCTAAATGTTCAACGAATGACACAAACGCACTTATTGGATGCACAAGATTGGTTAAAAACCCTAATTGGATTAGAATAAGCCTAGGAGGACGAAAATAACCTAAATGTTCAACAAATGACACAAACGCACTTATTGGATGCACTAGATTGGTTAAAAAACCTTTTTGGATTAGAATAAGCCTAACGAGGGCGAAAATGACCTTAATGTTCAACCAATAAAACAAAATCACTTATTGGATGCTCAAGATTGGTTAAAAACCCTAATTGGATTAGAATAAGTTGATGGATGACGAAAATGACCTAAATGTTAAACCAATGAACCAAAATCACTTATTGGATGCACAAGATTGGTTAAAAACCATAATTGGATTAGAATAAGCCTAGGGAGGACGAAAATGACCTAAATGTTCAACCAATGACACAAAATCACTTATTGGATACAGAAAATTGGTTAAAAACCCTAATTGGATTAGAATAAGCCTAGGGAGGACGAAATTGACCCAAATGTTCAACCAATGATTCAAAATCCCTTATTGGATGCACAAGAATGGTTATAAACCCTAATTGGATTAGAATAAGCCTTGGAAAGACGAAAATGACCTAAATGTTCAACCAATGACACATAATCACTTATTGGATGCACAAGATTGGTTAAAAACCCAAATTGAATTAGAATAAGCCTAGAGAGGACGAAAATGACCGAAATAATAAACCAATGACACAAACGCACTTATTGGATTCACAAGATTGGTTAAAAACCCTAATTGGATTAGAATAAGTCGATAAATGACCAAAATAACCTACATGTTCAACGAATGACACAAACGCACTTATTGGATGCACAAGATTGGTTAAAAACCTTAATTGGATTAGAATAAGCCTAGGGAGGACGAAAATGACCTAAATGTTCACCCAATGACACAAACGCACTTATCGGATGCACTAGATTGGTTAAAAAACCTTATTGGATTAGAATAAGCCTAAGAAGGGCAAAATGACCTAAATGTTCAACCAATGAAACAAAATCACTTATTGGATGCTCAAGATTGGTTAAAAACCCTAATTGGATTAGAATAAGTTGATGGATGACGAAAATGACCTAAATGTTCAACCAATGAACCAAAATCACTTATTGGATGCACAAAATTGGTTAAAAGCCCTAATTGGATTGGAATAAGCCTAGGGAGGACAAAAATGACCTAAATGTTCAACCAATGATACAAAATCAATTATTGGATTCACAAGATTGGTTAAAAACCCTAAATGGATTAGAATAAGCCTAGAGAGGACGAAAATGACCTAAATGTTAAACCAATGACACAAACGCACTTATTGGATGCACAAGATTGGTTAAAAACCCTAAATGGATTAGAATAAGTCGATAGATGACCAAAATAACCTAAATGTTCAACGAATGACACAAACGCACTTATTGGATGCACAAGATTGGTTAAAAACCCTAATTGGATTAGAATAAGCCTAGGAGGACGAAAATAACCTAAATGTTCAACAAATGACACAAACGCACTTATTGGATGCACTAGATTGGTTAAAAAACCTTTTTGGATTAGAATAAGCCTAAGGAGGGCGAAAATAACCTTAATGTTCAACCAATAAAACAAAATCACTTATTGGATGCTCAAGATTGGTTAAAAACCCTAATTGGATTAGAATAAGTTGATGGATGACGAAAATGACCTAAATGTTAAACCAATGAACCAAAATCACTTATTGGATGCACAAGATTGGTTAAAAACCATAATTGGATTAGAATAAGCCTAGGGAGGACGAAAATGACCTAAATGTTCAACCAATGACACAAAATCACTTATTGGATACAGAAAATTGGTTAAAAACCCTAATTGGATTAGAATAAGCCTAGGGAGGACGAAATTGACCCAAATGTTCAACCAATGATTCAAAATCCCTTATTGGATGCACAAGAATGGTTATAAACCCTAATTGGATTAGAATAAGCCTTGGAAAGACGAAAATGACCTAAATGTTCAACCAATGACACAAAATCACTTATTGGATGCACAAGATTGGTTAAAAACCCAAATTGAATTAGAATAAGCCTAGAGAGGACGAAAATGACCGAAATAATAAACCAATGACACAAACGCACTTATTGGATTCACAAGATTGGTTAAAAACCCTAATTGGATTAGAATAAGTCGATAAATGACCAAAATAACCTACATGTTCAACGAATGACACAAACGCACTTATTGGATGCACAAGATTGGTTAAAAACCCTAATTGGATTAGAATAAGCCTAGGGAGGACGAAAATGACCTAAATGTTCACCCAATGACACAAACGCACTTATCGGATGCACTAGATTGGTTAAAAAACCTTATTGGATTAGAATAAGCCTAAGAAGGGCAAAATGACCTAAATGTTCAACCAATGAAACAAAATCACTTATTGGATGCTCAAGATTGGTTAAAAACCCTAATTGGATTAGAATAAGTTGATGGATGACGAAAATGACCTAAATGTTCAACCAATGAACCAAAATCACTTATTGGATGCACATGATTGGTTAAAAACCCTAATTGGATTAGAATAAGCCTAGGAAGGACGAAAATGACCTAAATGTTCAACCAATGATACAAAATCACTTATTGGATGCACAAGATTGGTTAAAAACCCTAATTGGATTAGAATAAGCCTAGAGAGGACGAAAATGACCTAAATGTTTAACCAATGACACAAAATCACTTATTGGATGCACAAGATTGGTTAAAAACCCTAATTGGATTAGAATAAGCCTAGGAAGGACGAAAATGACCTAAATGTTCAACCAATGATACAAAATCACTTATTGGATGCACAAGATTGGTTAAAAACCCTAATTGGATTAGAATAAGCCTAGAGAGGACGAAAATGACCTAAATGTTCAACCAATGACACAAAATCACTTATTGGATACAGAAAATTGGTTAAAAACCCTAATTGGATTTGAATAAGCCTAGGGAGGACGAAAACGACCCAAATGTTCAACCAATGACACAAACGCACTTATTGGTTGCACAAGATTGGTTAAAATCCCTAATTGGATAAGAATATATCAACGGATGACGAAAATGACCTAAATGTTCAACCAATGACACAAACGCACTTATTAGATGCATAATATTGGTTAAAACTCTAATAGGATTAGAATAAGCCTAGGGAGGACGAAAATGACCTATATGTTCAACCAATGATTCAAAATCCCTTATTGGATGCACAAGAATGGTTATAAACCCTAATTGGATTAGAATAAGCCTTGGGAGGACGAAAATGACCTAAATGTTCAAGCAATGACAAAAAAATCACTTATTCGATGCACAAGATTGGTTAAAAACCCTAATTGGATTAGAATAAGCCTAGAGAGGACGAAAATGACCTAAATTTTAAACCAATGACAGAAACGCATTTATTGGATGCACAAGATTGGTTAAAAACCCTAATTGGATTAGAATAAGTCGATAGATTACCAAAATAACCTAAATGTTCAACGAATGACACAAACGCACTTATTGGATGCACAACATTGGTTAAAAACCCTAATTGGATTAGAATAAGCCTAGGGAGGACGAAAATGACCTAAATGTTCAACCAATGACACAAACGCACTTATTGGATGCACTAGATTGGTTAAAAAACCTTATTGGATTAGAATAAGCCTAAGGAGGGCGAAAATGATCTAAATGTTCAACCAATGAAACAAAATCACTTATTGGATGCTCAAGATTGGTTAGAAACACTAATT
>JBBPBP010000003.1:22283819-22314007 GCA_037974735.1 Cicer chorassanicum
ATTGGTTAAAAACCCTAATTGGACGAGAATAAGCCTTGGGAGGACGAAAATGACATAAATGTTCAACCAATGACACAAAATAACTTATTGGATGCACAAGATTGGTTAAAAACCCTTATTGGACGAGAATAAGCCTAGGGAGGACGAAAATGACCTTAATGTTCAACCAATGACACAAATGTACTTATTGGATGCACAAGATTGGTTAAAAACCCTAATTTGCCGAGAATAAGCCTTGGGAGGATGAAAATGACCTAAATGTTCAACCAATGACACCAATGTACTTATTGGATGCACAAGATTGTTTAAAAACCCTACTTGGACGAGAATAAGCCTTGGGAGGACGAAAATGACCTAAATGTTCAACCAATGACACAAATGTACTTATCGGATTCACAAGATTGGTTAAAAACCCTAATTGGACGAGAATAAGCCTTGGGAGGAAGAAAATGACCTAAATGTTCAACTAATGACACAAAATCACTTATTGGATGCACAAGATTGGTTAAAAACCCTAATTGGACGAGAATAAGCCTAGGGAGGACGAAAATGACCTAAATGTTCAACCAATGACACAAATGTACTTATTGGATGCACAAGATTGGTTAAAAACCCTAATTGGACGAGAATAAGCCTTGGGAGAACTGAAATGACCTAAATGTTCAATCAATGACACAAAATCACTTATTGGATGCACAATATTGGTTAAAAACCCTAATTGGACGAGAATAAGCCTTGGGAGGACGAAAATGACCTAAATGTTCAACCAATGACACAAAATCACTTATTGGATGCACAAGATTGGTTAAAACCCCTAATTGGACGAGAATAAGCCTTGGGAGGACGAAAATGATCAAAATGTTCAACCAATGACACAAAATCACTTGTTGGGTGCACAAGATTGGTTAAAAACCCTAATTGGACGAGAATAAGCATTCGGAGGACGAAAATGACCTAAATGTTCAACCAATGACACAAATGTACTTATTGGATGCACAAGATTGGTAAAAAACCCTAATTGGACGAGAATAAGCATTGGGAGGACGAAAATGACCTAAATGTTCAACCAATGACACAAATGTACTTATTGAATGCACAAGATTGGTTAAAAACCCTAATTGGACGAGAATAAGCCTTGGGAGGACGAAAATGACCTAAATGTTCAACCAATGACACAAATGTACTTATTGGATGCACAAGATTGGTTTAAAACCCTAATTGGACGAGAATAAGCCTTGGGAGGACGAAAATGACTTAAATGTTCAACCAATGACACAAATGTACTTATTGGATGCACAAGATTGGTTAAAAACCCTAATTGGACGAGAATAAGCCTTGGGAGGACGAAAATGACCTAAATGTTCAACCAATGACACAAATGTACTTATTGGATGCACAAGATTGGTTAAAAACCCTAATTGGACGAGAATAAGCCTTGGGAGGACGAAAATGACCTAAATGTTCAACCAGCGACACAAAATCACTTATTGGATGCACAAGATTGGTTAAAAACTCTAATTGGACGAGAATAATCCGTGGGAGGACGAAAATGACCTAAATGTTCAACCAATGACACAAATGTACTTATTGGATGCACAAGATTGGTTAAAAACCCTAATTGGACGAGAATAAGCCTTGGGAGGACGAAAATGACCTAAATGTTCAACCAAGGACACAAAATCACTTATTGGATGCACAAGATTGGTAAAGAACCCTAATTGGACGAGAATAAGCCTTAAGATGACGAAAATGTCCTAAATGTTCAACCAATGACACAAAATCACTTATTGGATGCACAAGATTGGTTAAAAACCCTAATTGGACGAGAATAAGCCTAGGGAGGACGAAAATGACCTAAATGTTCAACCAATGACACAAATGTACTTATTGGATGCACAAGATTGGTTAAAACCCCTAATTGGACGAGAATAAGCCTTAGGAGGACGAAAATGACCTAAATGTTCAACCAATGACACAAAATCACTTATTGGATGCACAAGTTTGGTTAAAACCCCTAATTGGACGAGAATAAGCCTTGGGAGGACGAAAATGATCTAAATGTTCAACCAATGACAGAAAATCACTTATTGGATGCACAAGATTGGTTAAAAACCCTAATTGGACGAGAATAAGCATTGCGAGGACGAAAATGACCTAAATGTTCAACCAATGACACAAAATCACTTATTGGATGCACAAGATTGGTTAAAAACCCTAATTGGACGAGAATAAGCCTAAGGAGGACGAAAATGACCTAAATGTTCAACCAATGACACAAATGTACTTATTGGATGCACAAGATTGGTTAAAAACCCTAATTGGATGAGAATAAGCCTAAGGAGGACGAAAATGACCTAAATGTTCAACCAATGACACAAAATCACTTATTGGATGCACAAGATTGGTTAAAAACCCTAATTGGATTAGAATAAGCCTAGGGAGGACGAAAATGACCTAAATGTTCAACCAATGATACAAAATCACTTATTGGATGCACAAGATTGGTTAAAAACCCTAATTGGATTAGAATAAGCCTAGAGAGGACGAAAATGACCTAAATGTTTACCCAATGACACAAAATCACTTATTGGATGCACAAGATTGGATAAAAACTCTAATTGGATTCGAATAAGCCTAGTGAGGAAGAAAATGACCTAAATGTTAAACCAATGACACAAACACACTTATTGGATGCACAAGATTGGTTAAAAACCCTAGTTTGATTAGAATAAGTCGATAGATGCAAAAATAACTTAAATTTTCAACGAATGACACAAACGCACTTATTGGATGCACAAGATAGGTTAAAAACCCTAATTGGATTAGAATAAGCCTAGGGAGGACAAAAATGACCTAAATGTTCAACCAATGACACAAAATCACTTATTGGATACACAAAATTGGTTAAAAACCATAATTGGATTAGAATAAGACTTGGAAAGACGAAAATGACCTAAATGTTCAACCAATGAAACAAAATCACTTATTGGATGCTCAAGATTGGTTAAAAACCCTAATTGGATTAGAATAAGTTGATGGATGACCAAAATAACCGAAATGTTCAACGAATGAAACAAACGCACTTATTGGATGCACAAGATTGGTTAAAAACCCTAATTAGATTGGAATAAGCCTAGAGAGGACGAAAATGACCTAAATGTTAAACCAATGACACAAACGTAGTTATTGGATGCACAAGATTGGTTAAAAACTCTAATTGGATTAGAATAAGTCGATAGATGACCAAAATAACCTAAATAATCAACGAATGACACAAACACACTTATTGGATGCACAAGATTGGTTAAAAACCCTAATTGGATTAGAATAAGCCCAGGGAGGACGAAAATGACCAAAATGTTCAACCAATTACACAAACGCTTTTATTGGATGCACTAGATTGGTTAAAAAACCTTATTGGATTAGAATAAGCCTAAGGAGGGCGAAAATGACCTAAATGTTAAACAATTGAAACAAAATCACTTATTGGATGCTCAAGATTGGGTAAAAACCCTAATTGGATTAGAATAAGTTGATGGATGACGAAAATGACCTAAATGTTCAACCAATGAACCAAAATCACTTATTGGATGCACAAGATTGGTTAAAAACCCTAATTGGATTGGATTAAGCCTAGGGAGGACGAAAATGACCTAAATGTTCAACCAATGATAAAAATCACTTATTGGATGCACAAGATTGGTTAAAAATCCTAATTGGATTTGAATACGCATAGAGAGGACGAAAATGACCTAAATGTTTAACCAATGACACAAAATCACTTATTGGATGCACAAGATTGGATAAAAATTCTAATTGAATTAGAATAATCCTAGGGAGAAAGAAAATGACCTCAATGTTAAACCAATGACACAAACGTACTTATTCGATGCACAAGATTGTTTAAGAACCCTAATTGGATTAGAATAAGTCGATAGATGACAAAAATGACCTAAATGTTTAACCAATGACACAAAATCACTTATTGGATACACAAAATTGGTTAAAAACCCTAATTGGATTAGAATAAGACTTGGAAAGACGAAAATGACCTAAATGTTCAACCAATGACACAAAATCACTTATTGGATGCACAAGATTGGTTAAAAACCCAAATTGAATTAGAATAAGCCTAGAGAGGACGAAAATGACCTAAATATTAAACCAATGACACAAACGAACTTATTGGATTCACAAGATTGGTTAAAAACCCTAATTGGATTAGAATAAGTCATTAGATGACCAAAATAACCTAAATGTTCAACGAATGACACAAACGCACTTATTGGATGCACAAGATTGGTTAAAAACCCTAATTGGATTAGAATAAGCCTAGGGAGGACGAAAATGACCTAAATGTTCAACCAATGACACAAACGCACTTATTGGATGCACTAGATTGGTTAAAAAACCTTATTGGATTAGAATAAGCCTAAGGAGGGCGAAAATGATCTAAATGTTCAACCAATGAAACAAAATCACTTATTGGATGCTCAAGATTGGTTAGAAACACTAATTGGATTAATATAAGTTGATGGATGACGAAAATGACCTAAATGTTCAACCAATGAACCAAAATCACTTATTGGATGCACAAGATTGGTTAAAAACCCTAATTGGATTGGAATAAGCCTAGGGAGGACAAAAATGACCTAAATGTTCAACCAATGATACAAAATCACTTATTGGATGCACAAGATTGGTTAAAAACCCTAATTGGATTAGAATACGCCTAGAGAGGACGAAAATGACCTAAATGTTTAACCAATGACACAAAATCACTTATTGGATGCACAAGATTGGATAAAAACTCTAATTGGATTAGAATAAGCCTAGGGAGGAAGAATATGACCTAAATGTTAAACCAATGACCCAAACGTACTTATTGGATGCTCAAGATTGGTTAAGAACCCTAATTGGATTAGAATAAGTCGATAGATGACCAAAATAACCTAAATGTTCAACGAATGACACAAACGCACTTATTGGATGCACAAGATTGGTTAAAAACCCTAATTGGATTAGAATAAGCCTAGGAGGACGAAAATAACCTAAATGTTCAACAAATGACACAAACGCACTTATTGGATGCACTAGATTGGTTAAAAAACCTTTTTGGATTAGAATAAGCCTAAGGAGGGCGAAAATGACCTTAATGTTCAACCAATAAAACAAAATCACTTATTGGATGCTCAAGATTGGTTAAAAACCCTAATTGGATTAGAATAAGTTGATGGATGACGAAAATGACCTAAATGTTAAACCAATGAACCAAAATCACTTATTGGATGCACAAGATTGGTTAAAAACCATAATTGGATTAGAATAAGCCTAGGGAGGACGAAAATGACCTAAATGTTCAACCAATGACACAAAATCACTTATTGGATACAGAAAATTGGTTAAAAACCCTAATTGGATTAGAATAAGCCTAGGGAGGACGAAATTGACCCAAATGTTCAACCAATGATTCAAAATCCCTTATTGGATGCACAAGAATGGTTATAAACCCTAATTGGATTAGAATAAGCCTTGGAAAGACGAAAATGACCTAAATGTTCAACCAATGACACAAAATCACTTATTGGATGCACAAGATTGGTTAAAAACCCAAATTGAATTAGAATAAGCCTAGAGAGGACGAAAATGACCAAAATAATAAACCAATGACACAAACGCACTTATTGGATTCACAAGATTGGTTAAAAACCCTAATTGGATTAGAATAAGTCGATAAATGACCAAAATAACCTACATGTTCAACGAATGACACAAACGCACTTATTGGATGCACAAGATTGGTTAAAAACCCTAATTGGATTAGAATAAGCCTAGGGAGGACGAAAATGACCTAAATGTTCACCCAATGACACAAACGCACTTATCGGATGCACTAGATTGGTTAAAAAACCTTATTGGATTAGAATAAGCCTAAGAAGGGCAAAATGACCTAAATGTTCAACCAATGAAACAAAATCACTTATTGGATGCTCAAGATTGGTTAAAAACCCTAATTGGATTAGAATAAGTTGATGGATGACGAAAATGACCTAAATGTTCAACCAATGAACCAAAATCACTTATTGGATGCACATGATTGGTTAAAAACCCTAATTGGATTAGAATAAGCCTAGGAAGGACGAAAATGACCTAAATGTTCAACCAATGATACAAAATCACTTATTGGATGCACAAGATTGGTTAAAAACCCTAATTGGATTAGAATAAGCCTAGAGAGGACGAAAATGACCTAAATGTTTAACCAATGACACAAAATCACTTATTGGATGCACAAGATTGGTTAAAAACCCTAATTGGATTAGAATAAGCCTAGGAAGGACGAAAATGACCTAAATGTTCAACCAATGATACAAAATCACTTATTGGATGCACAAGATTGGTTAAAAACCCTAATTGGATTAGAATAAGCCTAGAGAGGACGAAAATGACCTAAATGTTCAACCAATGACACAAAATCACTTATTGGATACAGAAAATTGGTTAAAAACCCTAATTGGATTTGAATAAGCCTAGGGAGGACGAAAACGACCCAAATGTTCAACCAATGACACAAACGCACTTATTGGTTGCACAAGATTGGTTAAAATCCCTAATTGGATAAGAATAAATCAACGGATGACGAAAATGACCTAAATGTTCAACCAATGACACAAACGCACTTATTGGATGCATAATATTGGTTAAAACTCTAATAGGATTAGAATAAGCCTAGGGAGGACGAAAATGACCTATATGTTCAACCAATGATTCAAAATCCCTTATTGGATGCACAAGAATGGTTATAAACCCTAATTGGATTAGAATAAGCCTTGGGAGGACGAAAATGACCTAAATGTTCAACCAATGACACAAACGCACTTATTGGATCCACTAGATTGGTTAAAAAACCTTATTGGATTTGAATAAGCCTAAGGAGGGCGAAAATGATCTAAATGTTCAACCAATGAAACAAAATCACTTATTGGATGCTCAAGATTGGTTACAAACCCTAATTGGATTAATATAAGTTGATGGATGACAAAAATGACCTAAATGTTCAACCAATGAACCAAAATCACTAATTGGATGCACAAGATTGGTTAAAAACCCTAATTGGATTAGAATAAGCCTAGGGAGGACGAAAATGACCTAAATGTTCAACGAATGAACCAAAATCACTTATTGGATGCACAAGATTGGTTAAAAACCCTAATTAGATTAGAATAAGCCTAGGGAGGACGAAAATGACCTAAATGTTCAACCAATGATACAAAATCAATTATTGGATGCACAAGATTGGTTAAAAACCCTAAATGGATTAGAATAAGCCTAGAGAGGACGAAAATGACCTAAATGTTAAACCAATGACACAAACGCACTTATTGGATGCACAAGATTGGTTAAAAACCCTAAATGGATTAGAATAAGTCGATAGATGACCAAAATAACCTAAATGTTCAACGAATGACACAAACGCACTTATTGGATGCACAAGATTGGTTAAAAACCCTAATTGGATTAGAATAAGCCTAGGAGTACGAAAATAACCTAAATGTTCAACCAATGACACAAACGCACTTATTGGATACACTAGATTGGTTAAAAAACCTTTTGGATTAGAATAAGCCTAAGGAGGGCGAAAATGACCTTAATGTTCAACCAATAAAACAAAATCACTTATTGGATGCTCAAGATTTGTTAAAAACCCTAATTGGATTAGAATAAGTTGATGGATGACGAAAATGACCTAAATGTTAAACCAATGAACCAAAATCACTTATTGGATGCACAAGATTGGTTAAAAACCATAATTGGATTAGAATAAGCCTAGGGAGGACGAAAATGACCTAAATGTTCAACCAATGACACAAAATCACTTATTGGATACAGAAAATTGGTTAAAAACCCTAATTGGATTTGAATAAGCCTAGGGAGGACGAAAACGACCCAAATGTTCAACCAATGACACAAACGCACTTATTGGTTGCACAAGATTGGTTAAAATCCCTAATTGGATAAGAATAAATCAACGGATGACGAAAATGACCTAAATGTTCAACCAATGACACAAACGCACTTATTGGATGCATAATATTGGTTAAAACTCTAATAGGATTAGAATAAGCCTAGGGAGGACGAAAATGACCTATATGTTCAACCAATGATTCAAAATCCCTTATTGGATGCACAAGAATGGTTATAAACCCTAATTGGATTAGAATAAGCCTTGGGAGGACGAAAATGACCTAAATGTTCAAGCAATGACACAAAATCACTTATTCGATGCACAAGATTGGTTAAAAACCCTAATTGGATTAGAATAAGCCTAGAGAGGACGAAACTGACCTAAATTTTAAACCAATGACAGAAACGCATTTATTGGATGCACAAGATTGGTTAAAAACCCTAATTGGATTAGAATAAGTCGATAGATGACCAAAATAACCTAAATGTTCAACGAATGACACAAACGCACTTATTGGATGCACAAGATTGGTTAAAAACCCTAATTGGATTAGAATAAGCCTAGGGAGGACGAAAATGACCTAAATGTTCAACCAATGACACAAACGCACTTATTGGATGCACTAGATTGGTTAAAAAACCTTATTGGATTAGAATAAGCCTAAGGAGGGCGAAAATGATCTAAATGTTCAACCAATGAAACAAAATCACTTATTGGATGCTCAAGATTGGTTAGAAACACTAATTGGATTAATATAAGTTGATGGATGACGAAAATGACCTAAATGTTCAACCAATGAACCAAAATCACTTATTGGATGCACAAGATTGGTTAAAAACCCTAATTGGATTGGAATAAGCCTAGGGAGGACAAAAATGACCTAAATGTTCAACCAATGATACAAAATCACTTATTGGATGCACAAGATTGGTTAAAAACCCTAATTGGATTAGAATACGCCTAGAGAGGACGAAAATGACCTAAATGTTTAACCAATGACACAAAATCACTTATTGGATGCACAAGATTGGATAAAAACTCTAATTGGATTAGAATAAGCCTAGGGAGGAAGAATATGACCTAAATGTTAAACCAATGACCCAAACGTACTTATTGGATGCTCAAGATTGGTTAAGAACCCTAATTGGATTAGAATAAGTCGATAGATGACGAAAATAACGTAAATGTTCAATAAATGACACAAAAGCACATATTGGATGCACAAGATTGGTTAAAAACCCTAATTGGATTAGAATAAGCCTAGGGAGGACAAAAATGACCTAAATGTTCAACCAACGACACAAAATCACTTATTGGATACACAAAATTGGTTAAAAACCCTAATTGGATTAGAATAAGACTTGGAAAGACGAAAATGACCTAAATGTTCAACCAATGACACAAAATCACTTATTGGATGCACAAGATTGGTTAAAAACCCAAATTGAATTTGAATAAGCCTAGAGTGGACGATAATGACCTAAATATTGAACCAATGACACAAACGCACTTATTGGATTCACAAGATTGGTTAAAAACCCTAAATGGATTAGAATAAGTCGATAGATGACCAAAATAACCTAAATGTTCAACGAATGACACAAACGTACTTATTGGATGCACTAGATTGGTTAAAAAACCTTTTTGGATTAGAATAAGCCTAAGGAGGGCGAAAATGACATTAATGTTCAAACAATAAAACAAAATCACTTATTGGATGCTCAAGATTGGTTAAAAACCCTAATTGGATTAGAATAAGTTGATGGATGACGAAAATGACCTAAATGTTAAACCAATTAACCAAAATCACTTATTGGATGCACAAGATTGGTTAAAAACCATAATTGGATTAGAATAAGCCTAGGGAGGACGAAAATGACCTAAATGTTCAACCAATGACACAAAATCACTTATTGGATACAGAAAATTGATTAAAAACCCTAATTGGATTAGAATAAGCCTAGGGAGGACGAAAACGACCCAAATGTTCAACCAATGACACAAACGCACTTATTGGTTGCACAAGATTGGTTAAAATCCCTAATTGGATAAGAATAAATCAACGGATGACGAAAATGACCTAAATGTTCAACCAATGACACAAACGCACTTATTGGATGCATAATATTGGTTAAAACTCTAATAGGATTTGAATAAGCCTAGGGAGGACGAAAATGACCTAAATGTTCAACCAATGATTCAAAATCCCTTATTGGATGCACAAAAACGGTTATAAACCCTAATTGGATTAGAATAAGCCTTGGGAGGACGAAAATGACCTAAATGTTCAAGCAATGACACAAAATCACTTATTCGATGCACAAGATTGGTTAAAAACCCTAATTGGATTAGAATAAGCCTAGAGAGGACGAAAATGACCTAAATTTTAAACCAATGACAGAAACGCATATATTGGATGCACAAGATTGGTTAAAAACCCTAATTGGATTAGAATAAGCCTAAGGAGGGCGAAAATGAGCTAAATGTTCAACCAATGAAACAAAATCACTTATTGGATGCTCAAGATTGGTTAGAAACACTAATTGGATTAATATAAGTTGATGGATGACGAAAATGACCTAAATGTTCAACCAATGAACCAAAATCACTTATTGGATGCACAAAATTGGTTAAAAGCCCTAATTGGATTGGAATAAGCCTAGGGAGGACAAAAATGACCTAAATGTTCAACCAATGATACAAAATCAATTATTGGATTCACAAGATTGGTTAAAAACCCTAAATGGATTAGAATAAGCCTAGAGAGGACGAAAATGACCTAAATGTTAAACCAATGACACAAACGCACTTATTGGATGCACAAGATTGGTTAAAAACCCTAAATGGATTAGAATAAGTCGATAGATGACCAAAATAACCTAAATGTTCAACGAATGACACAAACGCACTTATTGGATGCACAAGATTGGTTAAAAACCCTAATTGGATTAGAATAAGCCTAGGAGGACGAAAATAACCTAAATGTTCAACAAATGACACAAACGCACTTATTGGATGCACTAGATTGGTTAAAAAACCTTTTTGGATTAGAATAAGCCTAAGGAGGGCGAAAATGACCTTAATGTTCAACCAATAAAACAAAATCACTTATTGGATGCTCAAGATTGGTTAAAAACCCTAATTGGATTAGAATAAGTTGATGGATGACGAAAATGACCTAAATGTTAAACCAATGAACCAAAATCACTTATTGGATGCACAAGATTGGTTAAAAACCATAATTGGATTAGAATAAGCCTAGGGAGGACGAAAATGACCTAAATGTTCAACCAATGACACAAAATCACTTATTGGAAACAGAAAATTGGTTAAAAACCCTAATTGGATTAGAATAAGCCTAGGGAGGACGAAATTGACCCAAATGTTCAACCAATGATTCAAAATCCCTTATTGGATGCACAAGAATGGTTATAAACCCTAATTGGATTAGAATAAGCCTTGGAAAGACGAAAATGACCTAAATGTTCAACCAATGACACATAATCACTTATTGGATGCACAAGATTGGTTAAAAACCCAAATTGAATTAGAATAAGCCTAGAGAGGACGAAAATGACCGAAATAATAAACCAATGACACAAACGCACTTATTGGATTCACAAGATTGGTTAAAAACCCTAATTGGATTAGAATAAGTCGATAAATGACCAAAATAACCTACATGTTCAACGAATGACACAAACGCACTTATTGGATGCACAAGATTGGTTAAAAACCTTAATTGGATTAGAATAAGCCTAGGGAGGACGAAAATGACCTAAATGTTCACCCAATGACACAAACGCACTTATCGGATGCACTAGATTGGTTAAAAAACCTTATTGGATTAGAATAAGCCTAAGAAGGGCAAAATGACCTAAATGTTCAACCAATGAAACAAAATCACTTATTGGATGCTCAAGATTGGTTAAAAACCCTAATTGGATTAGAATAAGTTGATGGATGACGAAAATGACCTAAATGTTCAACCAATGAACCAAAATCACTTATTGGATGCACAAGATTGGTTAAAAACCCTAATTGGATTAGAATAAGCCTAGGTAGGACGAAAATGACCTAAATGTTCAACCAATGACACAAACGCACTTATTGGATGCACTAGATTGGTTAAAAAACCTTATTGGATTAGAATAAGCCTAAGGAGGGCGAAAATGACCTAAATGTTCAACCAATATAACAAAATCACTTATTGGATGCTCAAGATTGGTTAAAAACCCTAACAGGATTAGAATAAGTTGATGGATGACGAAAATGACCTAAATGATCAACCAATGAACCAAAATCACTTATTGGATGCACAAGATTGGTTAAAAACCTTAATTGGATTATAATAATCCTACGAAGGACGAAAATGACCTAAATGTTCAACCAATGATACAAAATCACTTACTGGATGCACAAGATTGGTTAAAAACCCTAATTGGATTAGAATAAGCCTAGAGAGGACGAAAATGACCTAAACGTTTACCCAATGACACAAAATCACTTATTGGATGCACAAGATTGGATAAAAACCCTAATTTGATTAGAATAAGTCGATAGATGACGAAAATAACCTAAATGTTCAACGAATGACACAAACGCACTTATTGGATGCACAAGATAGGTTAAAAACCCTAATTGGATTAGAATAAGCTTAGGGAGGACAAAAATGACCTAAATGTTCAACCAATGACACAAAATCACTTATTGGATGCACAAGATTGGTTAAAAACCCAAATTGAATTAGAATAAGCCTAGAGAGGACGAAAATGACCTAAATGTTAAACCAATGACACAAACGCACTTATTGGATTCACAAGATTGGTTAAAAACCCTAATTGGATTAAAATAAGTCGATAGATGACCAAAATAACCTAAATGTTCAACGAATGACACAAACGCACTTATTGGATGCACAAGATTGGTTAAAAACCCTAATTGGATTAGAATAAGCCTAGGGAGGACGAAAATGACCTAAATGTTCAACCAATGACACAAACGCACTTATTGGATGCACTAGATTGGTTAAAAAACCTTATTGGATTAGAATAAGCCTAAGGAGGGCGAAAATGATCTAAATGTTCAACCAATGAAACAAAATCACTTATTGGATGCTCAAGATTGGTTAGAAACACTAATTGGATTAATATAAGTTGATGGATGACGAAAATGACCTAAATGTTCAACCAATGAACCAAAATCACTTATTGGATGCACAAGATTGGTTAAAAACCCTAATTGGATTGGAATAAGCCTAGGGAGGACAAAAATGACCTAAATGTTCAACCAATGATACAAAATCACTTATTGGATGCACAAGATTGGTTAAAAACCCTAATTGGATTAGAATACGCCTAGAGAGGACGAAAATGACCTAAATGTTTAACCAATGACACAAAATCACTTATTGGATGCACAAGATTGGATAAAAACTCTAATTGGATTAGAATAAGCCTAGGGAGGAAGAATATGACCTAAATGTTAAACCAATGACCCAAACGTACTTATTGGATGCTCAAGATTGGTTAAGAACCCTAATTGGATTAGAATAAGTCGATAGATGACCAAAATAACCTAAATGTTCAACGAATGACACAAACGCACTTATTGGATGCACAAGATTGGTTAAAAACCCTAATTGGATTAGAATAAGCCTAGGAGGACGAAAATAACCTAAATGTTCAACAAATGACACAAACGCACTTATTGGATGCACTAGATTGGTTAAAAAACCTTTTTGGATTAGAATAAGCCTAAGGAGGGCGAAAATGACCTTAATGTTCAACCAATAAAACAAAATCACTTATTGGATGCTCAAGATTGGTTAAAAACCCTAATTGGATTAGAATAAGTTGATGGATGACGAAAATGACCTAAATGTTAAACCAATGAACCAAAATCACTTATTGGATGCACAAGATTGGTTAAAAACCATAATTGGATTAGAATAAGCCTAGGGAGGACGAAAATGACCTAAATGTTCAACCAATGACACAAAATCACTTATTGGATACAGAAAATTGGTTAAAAACCCTAATTGGATTAGAATAAGCCTAGGGAGGACGAAATTGACCCAAATGTTCAACCAATGATTCAAAATCCCTTATTGGATGCACAAGAATGGTTATAAACCCTAATTGGATTAGAATAAGCCTTGGAAAGACGAAAATGACCTAAATGTTCAACCAATGACACAAAATCACTTATTGGATGCACAAGATTGGTTAAAAACCCAAATTGAATTAGAATAAGCCTAGAGAGGACGAAAATGACCAAAATAATAAACCAATGACACAAACGCACTTATTGGATTCACAAGATTGGTTAAAAACCCTAATTGGATTAGAATAAGTCGATAAATGACCAAAATAACCTACATGTTCAACGAATGACACAAACGCACTTATTGGATGCACAAGATTGGTTAAAAACCCTAATTGGATTAGAATAAGCCTAGGGAGGACGAAAATGACCTAAATGTTCACCCAATGACACAAACGCACTTATCGGATGCACTAGATTGGTTAAAAAACCTTATTGGATTAGAATAAGCCTAAGAAGGGCAAAATGACCTAAATGTTCAACCAATGAAACAAAATCACTTATTGGATGCTCAAGATTGGTTAAAAACCCTAATTGGATTAGAATAAGTTGATGGATGACGAAAATGACCTAAATGTTCAACCAATGAACCAAAATCACTTATTGGATGCACATGATTGGTTAAAAACCCTAATTGGATTAGAATAAGCCTAGGAAGGACGAAAATGACCTAAATGTTCAACCAATGATACAAAATCACTTATTGGATGCACAAGATTGGTTAAAAACCCTAATTGGATTAGAATAAGCCTAGAGAGGACGAAAATGACCTAAATGTTTAACCAATGACACAAAATCACTTATTGGATGCACAAGATTGGTTAAAAACCCTAATTGGATTAGAATAAGCCTAGGAAGGACGAAAATGACCTAAATGTTCAACCAATGATACAAAATCACTTATTGGATGCACAAGATTGGTTAAAAACCCTAATTGGATTAGAATAAGCCTAGAGAGGACGAAAATGACCTAAATGTTCAACCAATGACACAAAATCACTTATTGGATACAGAAAATTGGTTAAAAACCCTAATTGGATTTGAATAAGCCTAGGGAGGACGAAAACGACCCAAATGTTCAACCAATGACACAAACGCACTTATTGGTTGCACAAGATTGGTTAAAATCCCTAATTGGATAAGAATAAATCAACGGATGACGAAAATGACCTAAATGTTCAACCAATGACACAAACGCACTTATTGGATGCATAATATTGGTTAAAACTCTAATAGGATTAGAATAAGCCTAGGGAGGACGAAAATGACCTATATGTTCAACCAATGATTCAAAATCCCTTATTGGATGCACAAGAATGGTTATAAACCCTAATTGGATTAGAATAAGCCTTGGGAGGACGAAAATGACCTAAATGTTCAAGCAATGACACAAAATCACTTATTGGATGCACAAGATTGGTTAAAAACCCAAATTGAATTAGAATAAGCCTAGAGAGGACGAAAATGACCTAAATTTTAAACCAATGACAGAAACGCATTTATTGGATGCACAAGATTGGTTAAAAACCCTAATTGGATTAGAATAAGTCGATAGATTACCAAAATAACCTAAATGTTCAACGAATGACACAAACGCACTTATTGGATGCACAACATTGGTTAAAAACCCTAATTGGATTAGAATAAGCCTAGGGAGGACGAAAATGACCTAAATGTTCAACCAATGACACAAACGCACTTATTGGATGCACTAGATTGGTTAAAAAACCTTATTGGATTAGAATAAGCCTAAGGAGGGCGAAAATGATCTAAATGTTCAACCAATGAAACAAAATCACTTATTGGATGCTCAAGATTGGTTAGAAACACTAATTGGATTAATATAAGTTGATGGATGACGAAAATGACCTAAATGTTCAACCAATGAACCAAAATCACTTATTGGATGCACAAGATTGGTTAAAAACCCTAATTGGATTGGAATAAGCCTAGGGAGGACAAAAATGACCTAAATGTTCAACCAATGATACAAAATCACGTATTGGATGCACAAGATTGGTTAAAAACCCTAATTGGATTAGAATACGCCTAGAGAGGACGAAAATGACCTAAATGTTTAACCAATGACACAAAATCACTTATTGGATGCACAAGATTGGATAAAAACTCTAATTGGATTAGAATAAGCCTAGGGAGGAAGAATATGACCTAAATGTTAAACCAATGACCCAAACGTACTTATTGGATGCTCAAGATTGGTTAAGAACCCTAATTGGATTAGAATAAGTCGATAGATGACGAAAATAACGTAAATGTTCAATAAATGACACAAAAGCACATATTGGATGCACAAGATTGGTTAAAAACCCTAATTGGATTAGAATAAGCCTAGGGAGGACAAAAATGACCTAAATGTTCAACCAACGACACAAAATCACTTATTGGATACACAAAATTGGTTAAAAACCCTAATTGGATTAGAATAAGACTTGGAAAGACGAAAATGACCTAAATGTTCAACCAATGACACAAAATCACTTATTGGATGCACAAGATTGGTTAAAAACCCAAATTGAATTTGAATAAGCCTAGAGTGGACGATAATGACCTAAATATTGAACCAATGACACAAACGCACTTATTGGATTCACAAGATTGGTTAAAAACCCTAAATGGATTAGAATAAGTCGATAGATGACCAAAATAACCTAAATTTTCAACGAATGACACAAACGTACTTATTGGATGCACAAGATTGGTTAAAAACCCTAATTGGATTAGAATAAGCCTAGGAGGACGAAAATAACCTAAATGTTCAACCAATGACACAAACACACTTATTGGATGCACTAGATTGGTTAAAAAACCTTTTTGGATTAGAATAAGCCTAACGAGGGCGAAAATGACCTTAATGTTCAAACAATAAAACAAAATCACTTATTGGATGCTCAAGATTGGTTAAAAACCCTAATTGGATTAGAATAAGTTGATGGATGACGAAAATGACCTAAATGTTAAACCAATTAACCAAAATCACTTATTGGATGCACAAGATTGGTTAAAAACCATAATTGGATTAGAATAAGCCTAGGGAGGACGAAAATGACCTAAATGTTCAACCAATGACACAAAATCACTTATTGGATACAGAAAATTGATTAAAAACCCTAATTGGATTAGAATAAGCCTAGGGAGGACGAAAACGACCCAAATGTTCAACCAATGACACAAACGCACTTATTGGTTGCACAAGATTGGTTAAAATCCCTAATTGGATAAGAATAAATCAACGGATGACGAAAATGACCTAAATGTTCAACCAATGACACAAACGCACTTATTGGATGCATAATATTGGTTAAAACTCTAATAGGATTAGAATAAGCCTAGGGAGGACGAAAATGACCTAAATGTTCAACCAATGATTCAAAATCCCTTATTGGATGCACAAAAATGGTTATAAACCCTAATTGGATTAGAATAAGCCTTGGGAGGACGAAAATGACCTAAATGTTCAAGCAATGACACAAAATCACTTATTCGATGCACAAGATTGGTTAAAAACCCTAATTGGATTAGAATAAGCCTAGAGAGGACGAAAATGACCTAAATTTTAAACCAATGACAGAAACGCATTTATTGGATGCACAAGATTGGTTAAAAACCCTAATTGGATTAGAATAAGCCTAAGGAGGGCGAAAATGATCTAAATGTTCAACCAATGAAACAAAATCACTTATTGGATGCTCAAGATTGGTTAGAAACACTAATTGGATTAATATAAGTTGATGGGTGATGAAAATGACCTAAATGTTCAACCAATGAACCAAAATCACTTATTGGATGCACAAAATTGGTTAAAAGCCCTAATTGGATTGGAATAAGCCTAGGGAGGACAAAAATGACCTAAATGTTCAACCAATGATACAAAATCAATTATTGGATTCACAAGATTGGTTAAAAACCCTAAATGGATTAGAATAAGCCTAGAGAGGACGAAAATGACCTAAATGTTAAACCAATGACACAAACACACTTATTGGATGCACAAGATTGGTTAAAAACCCTAAATGGATTAGAATAAGTCGATAGATGACCAAAATAACCTAAATGTTCAACGAATGACACAAACGCACTTATTGGATGCACAAGATTGGTTAAAAACCCTAATTGGATTAGAATAAGCCTAGGAGGACGAAAATAACCTAAATGTTCAACAAATGACACAAACGCACTTATTGGATGCACTAGATTGGTTAAAAAACCTTTTTGGATTAGAATAAGCCTAAGGAGGGCGAAAATGACCTTAATGTTCAACCAATAAAACAAAATCACTTATTGGATGCTCAAGATTGGTTAAAAACCCTAATTGGATTAGAATAAGTTGATGGATGACGAAAATGACCTAAATGTTAAACCAATGAACCAAAATCACTTATTGGATGCACAAGATTGGTTAAAAACCATAATTGGATTAGAATAAGCCTAGGGAGGACGAAAATGACCTAAATGTTCAACCAATGACACAAAATCACTTATTGGAAACAGAAAATTGGTTAAAAACCCTAATTGGATTAGAATAAGCCTAGGGAGGACGAAATTGACCCAAATGTTCAACCAATGATTCAAAATCCCTTATTGGATGCACAAGAATGGTTATAAACCCTAATTGGATTAGAATAAGCCTTGGAAAGACGAAAATGACCTAAATGTTCAACCAATGACACATAATCACTTATTGGATGCACAAGATTGGTTAAAAACCCAAATTGAATTAGAATAAGCCTAGAGAGGACGAAAATGACCGAAATAATAAACCAATGACACAAACGCACTTATTGGATTCACAAGATTGGTTAAAAACCCTAATTGGATTAGAATAAGTCGATAAATGACCAAAATAACCTACATGTTCAACGAATGACACAAACGCACTTATTGGATGCACAAGATTGGTTAAAAACCTTAATTGGATTAGAATAAGCCTAGGGAGGACGAAAATGACCTAAATGTTCACCCAATGACACAAACGCACTTATCGGATGCACTAGATTGGTTAAAAAACCTTATTGGATTAGAATAAGCCTAAGAAGGGCAAAATGACCTAAATGTTCAACCAATGAAACAAAATCACTTATTGGATGCTCAAGATTGGTTAAAAACCCTAATTGGATTAGAATAAGTTGATGGATGACGAAAATGACCTAAATGTTCAACCAATGAACCAAAATCACTTATTGGATGCACAAGATTGGTTAAAAACCCTAATTGGATTAGAATAAGCCTAGGTAGGACGAAAATGACCTAAATGTTCAACCAATGACACAAACGCACTTATTGGATGCACTAGATTGGTTAAAAAACCTTATTGGATTAGAATAAGCCTAAGGAGGGCGAAAATGACCTAAATGTTCAACCAATATAACAAAATCACTTATTGGATGCTCAAGATTGGTTAAAAACCCTAACAGGATTAGAATAAGTTGATGGATGACGAAAATGACCTAAATGATCAACCAATGAACCAAAATCACTTATTGGATGCACAAGATTGGTTAAAAACCTTAATTGGATTATAATAATCCTACGAAGGACGAAAATGACCTAAATGTTCAACCAATGATACAAAATCACTTACTGGATGCACAAGATTGGTTAAAAACCCTAATTGGATTAGAATAAGCCTAGAGAGGACGAAAATGACCTAAACGTTTACCCAATGACACAAAATCACTTATTGGATGCACAAGATTGGATAAAAACCCTAATTTGATTAGAATAAGTCGATAGATGACGAAAATAACCTAAATGTTCAACGAATGACACAAACGCACTTATTGGATGCACAAGATAGGTTAAAAACCCTAATTGGATTAGAATAAGCTTAGGGAGGACAAAAATGACCTAAATGTTCAACCAATGACACAAAATCACTTATTGGATGCACAAGATTGGTTAAAAACCCAAATTGAATTAGAATAAGCCTAGAGAGGACGAAAATGACCTAAATGTTAAACCAATGACACAAACGCACTTATTGGATTCACAAGATTGGTTAAAAACCCTAATTGGATTAAAATAAGTCGATAGATGACCAAAATAACCTAAATGTTCAACGAATGACACAAACGCACTTATTGGATGCACAAGATTGGTTAAAAACCCTAATTGGATTAGAATAAGCCTAGGGAGGACGAAAATGACCTAAATGTTCAACCAATGACACAAACGCACTTATTGGATGCACTAGATTGGTTAAAAAACCTTATTGGATTAGAATAAGCCTAAGGAGGGCGAAAATGATCTAAATGTTCAACCAATGAAACAAAATCACTTATTGGATGCTCAAGATTGGTTAGAAACACTAATTGGATTAATATAAGTTGATGGATGACGAAAATGACCTAAATGTTCAACCAATGAACCAAAATCACTTATTGGATGCACAAGATTGGTTAAAAACCCTAATTGGATTGGAATAAGCCTAGGGAGGACAAAAATGACCTAAATGTTCAACCAATGATACAAAATCACTTATTGGATGCACAAGATTGGTTAAAAACCCTAATTGGATTAGAATACGCCTAGAGAGGACGAAAATGACCTAAATGTTTAACCAATGACACAAAATCACTTATTGGATGCACAAGATTGGATAAAAACTCTAATTGGATTAGAATAAGCCTAGGGAGGAAGAATATGACCTAAATGTTAAACCAATGACCCAAACGTACTTATTGGATGCTCAAGATTGGTTAAGAACCCTAATTGGATTAGAATAAGTCGATAGATGACGAAAATAACGTAAATGTTCAATAAATGACACAAAAGCACATATTGGATGCACAAGATTGGTTAAAAACCCTAATTGGATTAGAATAAGCCTAGGGAGGACAAAAATGACCTAAATGTTCAACCAACGACACAAAATCACTTATTGGATACACAAAATTGGTTAAAAACCCTAATTGGATTAGAATAAGACTTGGAAAGACGAAAATGACCTAAATGTTCAACCAATGACACAAAATCACTTATTGGATGCACAAGATTGGTTAAAAACCCAAATTGAATTTGAATAAGCCTAGAGTGGACGATAATGACCTAAATATTGAACCAATGACACAAACGCACTTATTGGATTCACAAGATTGGTTAAAAACCCTAAATGGATTAGAATAAGTCGATAGATGACCAAAATAACCTAAATGTTCAACGAATGACACAAACGTACTTATTGGATGCACTAGATTGGTTAAAAAACCTTTTTGGATTAGAATAAGCCTAAGGAGGGCGAAAATGACATTAATGTTCAAACAATAAAACAAAATCACTTATTGGATGCTCAAGATTGGTTAAAAACCCTAATTGGATTAGAATAAGTTGATGGATGACGAAAATGACCTAAATGTTAAACCAATTAACCAAAATCACTTATTGGATGCACAAGATTGGTTAAAAACCATAATTGGATTAGAATAAGCCTAGGGAGGACGAAAATGACCTAAATGTTCAACCAATGACACAAAATCACTTATTGGATACAGAAAATTGATTAAAAACCCTAATTGGATTAGAATAAGCCTAGGGAGGACGAAAACGACCCAAATGTTCAACCAATGACACAAACGCACTTATTGGTTGCACAAGATTGGTTAAAATCCCTAATTGGATAAGAATAAATCAACGGATGACGAAAATGACCTAAATGTTCAACCAATGACACAAACGCACTTATTGGATGCATAATATTGGTTAAAACTCTAATAGGATTAGAATAAGCCTAGGGAGGACGAAAATGACCTAAATGTTCAACCAATGATTCAAAATCCCTTATTGGATGCACAAGAATGGTTATAAACCCTAATTGGATTAGAATAAGCCTTGGAAAGACGAAAATGACCTAAATGTTCAACCAATGACACAAAATCACTTATTGGATGCACAAGATTGGTTAAAAACCCAAATTGAATTAGAATAAGCCTAGAGAGGACGAAAATGACCGAAATAATAAACCAATGACACAAACGCACTTATTGGATTCACAAGATTGGTTAAAAACCCTAATTGGATTAGAATAAGTCGATAAATGACCAAAATAACCTACATGTTCAACGAATGACACAAACGCACTTATTGGATGCACAAGATTGGTTAAAAACCCTAATTGGATTAGAATAAGCCTAGGGAGGACGAAAATGACCTAAATGTTCACCCAATGACACAAACGCACTTATCGGATGCACTAGATTGGTTAAAAAACCTTATTGGATTAGAATAAGCCTAAGAAGGGCAAAATGACCTAAATGTTCAACCAATGAAACAAAATCACTTATTGGATGCTCAAGATTGGTTAAAAACCCTAATTGGATTAGAATAAGTTGATGGATGACGAAAATGACCTAAATGTTCAACCAATGAACCAAAATCACTTATTGGATGCACATGATTGGTTAAAAACCCTAATTGGATTAGAATAAGCCTAGGAAGGACGAAAATGACCTAAATGTTCAACCAATGATACAAAATCACTTATTGGATGCACAAGATTGGTTAAAAACCCTAATTGGATTAGAATAAGCCTAGAGAGGACGAAAATGACCTAAATGTTTAACCAATGACACAAAATCACTTATTGGATGCACAAGATTGGTTAAAAACCCTAATTGGATTAGAATAAGCCTAGGAAGGACGAAAATGACCTAAATGTTCAACCAATGATACAAAATCACTTATTGGATGCACAAGATTGGTTAAAAACCCTAATTGGATTAGAATACGCCTAGAGAGGACGAAAATGACCTAAATGTTTAACCAATGACACAAAATCACTTATTGGATGCACAAGATTGGATAAAAACTCTAATTGGATTAGAATAAGCCTAGGGAGGAAGAATATGACCTAAATGTTAAACCAATGACCCAAACGTACTTATTGGATGCTCAAGATTGGTTAAGAACCCTAATTGGATTAGAATAAGTCGATAGATGACGAAAATAACGTAAATGTTCAATAAATGACACAAAAGCACATATTGGATGCACAAGATTGGTTAAAAACCCTAATTGGATTAGAATAAGCCTAGGGAGGACAAAAATGACCTAAATGTTCAACCAACGACACAAAATCACTTATTGGATACACAAAATTGGTTAAAAACCCTAATTGGATTAGAATAAGACTTGGAAAGACGAAAATGACCTAAATGTTCAACCAATGACACAAAATCACTTATTGGATGCACAAGATTGGCTAAAAACCCAAATTGAATTTGAATAAGCCTAGAGTGGACGATAATGACCTAAATATTGAACCAATGACACAAACGCACTTATTGGATTCACAAGATTGGTTAAAAACCTTAATTGGATTAGAATAAGTCGATAGATGACCAAAATAACCTAAATGTTCAACGAATGACACAAACGCACTTATTGGATGCACAAGATTGGTTAAAAACACTAATTGGATTAGAATAAGCCTATGGAGAACGAAAATGACCTAAATGTTTAACCAATGAACCGAAATCACTTATTGGATGCACAAGATTGGTTAAAATTCCTAATTGGATTAGAATAAGCCTAGGGAGGACGAAAATGACCTAAATGTTCAACCAATGAACCAAAATCACTTATTGGATGCACAAGATTGGTTAAAAAGCCTAATTAGATTAGAATAAGCCTAGGGAGGACGAAAATGACCTAAATGTTCAACCAATGATACAAAATCAATTATTGGATTCACAAGATTAGTTAAAAACCCTAAATTGATTAGAATAAGCCTAGAGAGGACGAAAATGACCTAAATGTTAAACCAATGACACAAACGCACTTATTGGATGCACAAGATTGGTTAAAAACCCTAAATGGATTAGAATAAGTCGATAGATGACCAAAATAACCTAAATGTTCAACGAATGACACAAACGCACTTATTGGATGCACAAGATTGGTTAAAAACCCTAATTGGATTAGAATAAGCCTAGGAGGACGAAAATAACCTAAATGTTCAACCAATGACACAAACACACTTATTGGATGCACTAGATTGGTTAAAAAACCTTTTTGGATTAGAATAAGCCTAAGGAGGGCGAAAATGACCTTAATGTTCAAACAATAAAACAAAATCACTTATTGGATGCTCAAGATTGGTTAAAAACCCTAATTGGATTAGAATAAGTTGATGGATGACGAAAATGACCTAAATGTTAAACCAATTAACCAAAATCACTTATTGGATGCACAAGATTGGTTAAAAACCATAATTGGATTAGAATAAGCCTAGGGAGGACGAAAATGACCTAAATGTTCAACCAATGACACAAAATCACTTATTGGATACAGAAAATTGATTAAAAACCCTAATTGGATTAGAATAAGCCTAGGGAGGACGAAAACGACCCAAATGTTCAACCAATGACACAAACGCACTTATTGGTTGCACAAGATTGGTTAAAATCCCTAATTGGATAAGAATAAATCAACGGATGACGAAAATGACCTAAATGTTCAACCAATGACACAAACGCACTTATTGGATGCATAATATTGGTTAAAACTCTAATAGGATTAGAATAAGCCTAGGGAGGACGAAAATGACCTAAATGTTCAACCAATGATTCAAAATCCCTTATTGGATGCACAAAAATGGTTATAAACCCTAATTGGATTAGAATAAGCCTTGGGAGGACGAAAATGACCTAAATGTTCAAGCAATGACACAAAATCACTTATTCGATGCACAAGATTGGTTAAAAACCCTAATTGGATTAGAATAAGCCTAGAGAGGACGAAAATGACCTAAATTTTAAACCAATGACAGAAACGCATTTATTGGATGCACAAGATTGGTTAAAAACCCTAATTGGATTAGAATAAGCCTAAGGAGGGCGAAAATGATCTAAATGTTCAACCAATGAAACAAAATCACTTATTGGATGCTCAAGATTGGTTAGAAACACTAATTGGATTAATATAAGTTGATGGATGACGAAAATGACCTAAATGTTCAACCAATGAACCAAAATCACTTATTGGATGCACAAAATTGGTTAAAAGCCCTAATTGGATTGGAATAAGCCTAGGGAGGACAAAAATGACCTAAATGTTCAACCAATGATACAAAATCAATTATTGGATTCACAAGATTGGTTAAAAACCCTAAATGGATTAGAATAAGCCTAGAGAGGACGAAAATGACCTAAATGTTAAACCAATGACACAAACGCACTTATTGGATGCACAAGATTGGTTAAAAACCCTAAATGGATTAGAATAAGTCGATAGATGACCAAAATAACCTAAATGTTCAACGAATGACACAAACGCACTTATTGGATGCACAAGATTGGTTAAAAACCCTAATTGGATTAGAATAAGCCTAGGAGGACGAAAATAACCTAAATGTTCAACCAATGACACAAACACACTTATTGGATGCACTAGATTGATTAAAAAACCTTTTTGGATTAGAATAAGCCTAAGGAGGGCGAAAATGACCTTAATGTTCAAACAATAAAACAAAATCACTTATTGGATGCTCAAGATTGGTTAAAAACCCTAATTGGATTAGAATAAGTTGATGGATGACGAAAATGACCTAAATGTTAAACCAATTAACCAAAATCACTTATTGGATGCACAAGATTGGTTAAAAACCATAATTGGATTAGAATAAGCCTAGGGAGGACGAAAATGACCTAAATGTTCAACCAATGACACAAAATCACTTATTGGATACAGAAAATTGATTAAAAACCCTAATTGGATTAGAATAAGCCTAGGGAGGACGAAAACGACCCAAATGTTCAACCAATGACACAAACGCACTTATTGGTTGCACAAGATTGGTTAAAATCCCTAATTGGATAAGAATAAATCAACGGATGACGAAAATGACCTAAATGTTCAACCAATGACACAAACGCACTTATTGGATGCATAATATTGGTTAAAACTCTAATAGGATTAGAATAAGCCTAGGGAGGACGAAAATGACCTAAATGTTCAACCAATGATTCAAAATCCCTTATTGGATGCACAAAAATGGTTATAAACCCTAATTGGATTAGAATAAGCCTTGGGAGGACGAAAATGACCTAAATGTTCAAGCAATGACACAAAATCACTTATTCGATGCACAAGATTGATTAAAAACCCTAATTGGATTAGAATAAGCCTAGAGAGGACGAAAATGACCTAAATTTTAAACCAATGACAGAAACGCATTTATTGGATGCACAAGATTGGTTAAAAACCCTAATTGGATTAGAATAAGCCTAAGGAGGGCGAAAATGATCTAAATGTTCAACCAATGAAACAAAATCACTTATTGGATGCTCAAGATTGGTTAGAAACACTAATTGGATTAATATAAGTTGATGGATGACGAAAATGACCTAAATGTTCAACCAATGAACCAAAATCACTTATTGGATGCACAAAATTGGTTAAAAGCCCTAATTGGATTGGAATAAGCCTAGGGAGGACAAAAATGACCTAAATGTTCAACCAATGATACAAAATCAATTATTGGATTCACAAGATTGGTTAAAAACCCTAAATGGATTAGAATAAGCCTAGAGAGGACGAAAATGACCTAAATGTTAAACCAATGACACAAACACACTTATTGGATGCACAAGATTGGTTAAAAACCCTAAATGGATTAGAATAAGTCGATAGATGACCAAAATAACCTAAATGTTCAACGAATGACACAAACGCACTTATTGGATGCACAAGATTGGTTAAAAACCCTAATTGGATTAGAATAAGCCTAGGAGGACGAAAATAACCTAAATGTTCAACAAATGACACAAACGCACTTATTGGATGCACTAGATTGGTTAAAAAACCTTTTTGGATTAGAATAAGCCTAAGGAGGGCGAAAATGACCTTAATGTTCAACCAATAAAACAAAATCACTTATTGGATGCTCAAGATTGGTTAAAAACCCTAATTGGATTAGAATAAGTTGATGGATGACGAAAATGACCTAAATGTTAAACCAATGAACCAAAATCACTTATTGGATGCACAAGATTGGTTAAAAACCATAATTGGATTAGAATAAGCCTAGGGAGGACGAAAATGACCTAAATGTTCAACCAATGACACAAAATCACTTATTGGAAACAGAAAATTGGTTAAAAACCCTAATTGGATTAGAATAAGCCTAGGGAGGACGAAATTGACCCAAATGTTCAACCAATGATTCAAAATCCCTTATTGGATGCACAAGAATGGTTATAAACCCTAATTGGATTAGAATAAGCCTTGGAAAGACGAAAATGACCTAAATGTTCAACCAATGACACATAATCACTTATTGGATGCACAAGATTGGTTAAAAACCCAAATTGAATTAGAATAAGCCTAGAGAGGACGAAAATGACCGAAATAATAAACCAATGACACAAACGCACTTATTGGATTCACAAGATTGGTTAAAAACCCTAATTGGATTAGAATAAGTCGATAAATGACCAAAATAACCTACATGTTCAACGAATGACACAAACGCACTTATTGGATGCACAAGATTGGTTAAAAACCCTAATTGGATTAGAATAAGCCTAGGGAGGACGAAAATGACCTAAATGTTCACCCAATGACACAAACGCACTTATCGGATGCACTAGATTGGTTAAAAAACCTTATTGGATTAGAATAAGCCTAAGAAGGGCAAAATGACCTAAATGTTCAACCAATGAAACAAAATCACTTATTGGATGCTCAAGATTGGTTAAAAACCCTAATTGGATTAGAATAAGTTGATGGATGACGAAAATGACCTAAATGTTCAACCAATGAACCAAAATCACTTATTGGATGCACATGATTGGTTAAAAACCCTAATTGGATTAGAATAAGCCTAGGAAGGACGAAAATGACCTAAATGTTCAACCAATGATACAAAATCACTTATTGGATGCACAAGATTGGTTAAAAACCCTAATTGGATTAGAATAAGCCTAGAGAGGACGAAAATGACCTAAATGTTTAACCAATGACACAAAATCACTTATTGGATGCACAAGATTGGTTAAAAACCCTAATTGGATTAGAATAAGCCTAGGAAGGACGAAAATGACCTAAATGTTCAACCAATGATACAAAATCACTTATTGGATGCACAAGATTGGTTAAAAAACCTTAATTGGATTAGAATAAGCCTAGAGAGGACGAAAATGACCTAAATGTTAAACCAATGACGCAAACGCACTTATTGGATGCACAAGATTGGTTAAGAACCCTAAGTGGATTAGAATAAGTCGATAGATGACAAAAATAAACTAAATGTTCAACGAATGACAAATACGCACTTATTGGATGCCCAAGATTGGTTAAAAAACCTTATTGGATTAGAATAAGCCTAAGGAGGACGAAAATGACCTAAATGTTCAACCAATGAAACAAAATCACTTATTGGATGCTCAAGATTGGTTAAAAACCCTAATTGGATTAGAATAAGTTGATGGATGACAAAAATGACCTAAATGTTCAACCAATGAACCAAAATCACTTATTGGATGCACAAGATTGGTTAAAAACCCTAATTGGATTAGAATAAGCCTAGGAAGGACGAAAATGACCTAAATGTTCAACCTATGATACAAAATCACTTATTGGATGCACAAGATTGGTTAAAAACCCTAATTGGATTAGAATAAGCCTAGAGAGGACGAAAATGACCTAAACGTTTACCCAATGACACAAAATCACTTATTGGATGCACAAGATTGGATAAAAACTCTAATTGGATTCGAATAAGCCTAGGGAGGAAGAAAATGACCTAAATGTTAAACCAATGACACAAACGCACTTATTGGATGCACAAGATTGGTTAAGAACCCTAATTTGATTAGAATAAGTCGATAGATGAAGAAAATAACCTACATGTTCAACGAATGACACAAACGCACTTTTTGGATGCACAAGATTGGTTAAAAACCCTAATTGGATTAGAATAAGCCTAGGGAGGACGAAAATGACCTAAATGTTCACCCAATGACACAAACACACTTATCGGATGCACTAGATTGGTTAAAAAACCTTATTGGATTAGAATAAGCCTAAGAAGGGCAAAATGACCTAAATGTTCAACCAATGAAACAAAATCACTTATTGGATGCTCAAGATTGGTTAAAAACCCTAATTGGATTAGAATAAGTTGATGGATGACGAAAATGACCTAAATGTTCAACCAATGAACCAAAATCACTTATTGGATGCACAAGATTGGTTAAAAACCCTAATTGGATTAGAATAAGCTTAGGGAGGACAAAAATGACCTAAATGTTCAACCAATGACACAATCACTTATTGGATGCACAAGATTGGTTAAAAACCCTAATTGGATTAGAATAAGCCTAGAGAGGACGAAAATGACCTAAATGTTTACCCAATGACACAAAATCACTTATTTGATGCACAAGATTGGATAAAAACTCTTATTGGATTCGAATAAGCCTAAGGAGGAAGAAAATGACCTAAATGTTAAACCAATGACACAAACACACTTATTGGATGCACAAGATTGGTTAAGAACCCTAATTTGATAAGAATAAGTCGATAGATGCAAAAATAACCTAAATGTTCAACGAATGACACAAACGCACTTATTGGATGCACAAGATAGGTTAAAAACCCTAATTGGATTAGAATAAGCCTAGGGAGGACAAAAATGACCTAAATGTTCAACCAATGACACAAAATCACTAATTGGACACACAAAATTGGTTAAAAACCATAATTGGATTAGAATAAGACTTGGAAAGACGAAAATGACCTAAATGTTCAACCAATGAAACAAAATCACTTATCGGATGCTCAAGATTGGTTAAAAACCCTAATTGGATTAGAATAAGTTGATGGATGACCAAAATAACCTAAATGTTCAACGAATGAAACAAACACACTTATTGGATGCACAAGATTGGTTAAAAACCCTAATTGGATTGGAATAAGCCTAGAGAGGACGAAAATGACCTAAATGTTAAACCAATGACACAAACGTAGTTATTGGATGCACAAGATTGGTTAAAAACTCTAATTGGATTAGAATAAGTCGATAGATGACCAAAATAACCTAAATAATCAACGAATGACACAAACACACTTATTGGATGCACAAGATTGGTTAAAAACCCTA
>JBBPBP010000003.1:22314196-22346764 GCA_037974735.1 Cicer chorassanicum
CACTTATTGGATGCACAAGATTGGTTAAAAACCCTAATTGGATTGGAATAAGCCTAGAGAGGACGAAAATGACCTAAATGTTAAACCAATGACACAAACGTAGTTATTGGATGCACAAGATTGGTTAAAAACTCTAATTGGATTAGAATAAGTCGATAGATGACCAAAATAACCTAAATAATCAACGAATGACACAAACACACTTATTGGATGCACAAGATTGGTTAAAAACCCTATTTGGATTAGAATAAGCCTAGGGAGGACGAAAATGACCAAAATGTTCAACCAATGACACAAACGCTTTTATTGGATGCACTAGATTGGTTAAAAAACCTTATTGGATTAGAATAAGCCTAAGGAGGGTGAAAATGACCTAAATTTTAAACCAATGAAACAAAATCACTGATTGGATGCTCAAGATTGGTTAAAAACCCTAATTGGATTAGAATAAGTTGATGGATGACGAAAATGACCTAAATGTTCAACCAATGAACCAAAATCACTTATTGGATGCACAAGATTGGTTAAAAACCCTAATTGGATTGGATTAAGCCTAGGGAGGACGAAAATGACCTAAATGTTCAACCAATGATACAAAATCACTTATTGGATGCACAAGATTGGTTAAAAACCCTAATTGGATTAGAATAAGCCTAGAGAGGACGAAAATGACCTAAATGTTTAACCAATGACACAAAATCACTTATTGGATGCACAAGATTGGATAAAAACTCTAATTGGATTAGAATAAGCCTAGGGAGGAAGAAAATGACCTAAATGTTAAACCAATGACACAAACGCACTTATTGGATGCACAAGATTGGTTAAGAACCCTAAGTGGATTAGAATAAGTCGATAGATGACGAAAATAACCTAAATGTTCAACGAATGACACAAACGCACTTATTGCATGCACAAGATTGGTTAAAAAACCTTATTGGATTAGAATAAGCCTAAGGAGGACGAAAATGACCTAAATGTTCAACCAATGAAACAAAATCACTTATTGGATGCTCAAGATTGGTTAAAAACCCTAATTGGATTAGAATAAGTTGATGGATGACGAAAATGACCTAAATGTTCAACCAATGAACCAAAATCACTTATTGGATGCACAAGATTGGTTAAAAACCCTAATTGGATTAGAATAAGCCTAGGAAGGACGAAAATGACCTAAATGTTCAACCAATTGTACAAAATAACTTATTGGATGCACAAGATTGGTTAAAAACCCTAATTGGATTAGAATAAGCCTAGAGAGGACGAAAATGACCTAAACGTTTACCCAATGACACAAAATCACTTAATGGATGCACAAGATTGGATAAAAACTCTAATTGGATTCGAATAAGCTTAGGGAGGAAGAAAATGACCTAAATGTTAAACCAATGACACAAACGCACTTATAAGATGCACAAGATTGGTTAAGAACCCTAATTTGATTAGAATAAGTCGATAGATGACGAAAATAACCTAAATGTTCAACGAATGACACAAACGCACTTATTGGATGCACAAGATAGGTTAAAAACCCTAATTGGATTAGAATAAGCGTAGGGAGGACAAAAATGACCTAAATGTTCAACCAATGACACAAAATCACTTATTGGATGCACAAGATTGGTTAAAAACCCAAATTGAATTAGAACAAGCCTAGAAAGGAAGAAAATGACCTAAATGTTCAACCAGTGAAACAAAATCACTTATTGGATGCTCAAGATTGGTTAAAAACCCTAATTGGATTAGAATAAGTTGATGTATGACGAAAATGACCTAAATGTTCAACCAATGAACCAAAATCACTTATTGGATGCACAAGATTAGTTAAAATCCCTAATTGGATTAGAATAAGCCTAGGGAGGACGAAAATGACCTAAATGTTCAACCAATGATACAAAATCACTTATTGGATGCACAAGATTGGTTAAAAATCCTAATTGGATTAGAATACGCCTAGAGAGGACGAAAATGACCTAAATGTTTAACCAGTGACACAAACGCACTTATTGGATTCACAAGATTGGTTAAAAACCCTAATTGGATTAGAATAAGTCGATAGATGACCAAAATAACCTACATGTTCAACGAATGACACAAACACACTTATTGGATGCACAAGATTGGTAAAAAGCCCTAATTGGATTAAAATAAGCCTAGGGAGGACGAAAATGACCTAAATGTTCACCCAGTGACACAAACGCACTTATCGGATGCACTAGATTGGTTAAAAAACCTTATTGGATTAGAATAAGCCTAAGGAGGGCGAAAATGACCAAAATGTTCAACCAATGAAACAAAATCACTTATTGGATGCTCAAGATTGGTTAAAAACCCTAATTGGATTAGAATAAGTTGATGGATAACGAAAATGACCTAAATGTTCAACCAATGAACCAAAATCACTTATTGGATGCACAAGATTGGTTAAAAACCCTAATTGGATTAGAATAAGCCTAGGGAGGACGAAAATGACCTAAATGTTCAACCAATTTTACAAAATCACTTATTGGATGCACAAGATTGGTTAAAAACCCTAATTGGATTAGAATAAGCCTAGAGAGGACGAAAATGACCTAAATGTTTAACCAATGACACAAAATCACTTATTGGATGCACAAAATCTGATAAAAACTCTAATTGGATTAGAATAAGCCTAGGGAGGAAAAAAATGACCTAAATGTTAAACCAATGCCACAAACGCACTTATTGGATGCACAAGATTGGTTAAGAACCCTAAGTGGATTAAAATAAGTCGATAGATGACGAAAATAACCTAAATGTTCAACGAATGACACAAATGCACTTATTCGATGCACAAGATTGGTTAAAAAACCATATTGGATTAGCATAAGCCTAAGGAGGACGAAAATGACCTAAATGTTCAACCAATGAAACAAAATCACTTATTGGATGCTCAAGATTGGTTAAAAACCCTAATTGGATTAGAATAAGTTGATGGATGACGAAAATGACCTAAATGTTCAACCAGTGAACCAAAATCACTTATTGGATGCACAAGATTGGTTAAAAACCCTAATTGGATTAGAATAAGCCTAGGAAGGACGAAAATGACCTAAATGTTCAACCAATGATACAAAATCACTTATGCACAAGATTGGTTAAAAACCCTAATTGGATTAGAATAAGCCTAGAGAGGACGAAAATGACCTAAACGTTTACCCAATGACACAAAATCACTTATTGGATGCACAAGATTGGATAAAAACTCTAATTGGATTCGAATAAGCCTAAGGAGGAAGAAAATAACCTAAATGTTAAACCAATGACACAAACGCACTTATTGGATGCACAAGACTGGTTAAGAACCCTAATTTGATTAGAATAAGTCGATAGATGACGAAAATAACCTAAATGTTCAACGAATGACACAATTGCACTTATTGGATGCACAAGATAGGTTAAGAACCCTAATTGGATTCAAATAAGCCTAGAGAGGACGAAAAAGACCTAAATGTTAAACCAATGACACAAACGCACTTATTGGATGCACTAGACTAGTTAAAAAACCTTATTGGATTAGAATAAGCCTAAGGAGGGCGAAAATAACCTAAATGTTCAACCAATGAAACAAAATCACTTATTGGATGCTCAAGATTGGTTAAAAACCCTAATTGGATTAGAATAAGTTGATGGATGACGAAAATGACCTAAATGTTCAACCAATGACACAAACGCACTTATTGGATCCACTAGATTGGTTAAAAAACCTTATTGGATTAGAATAAGCCTAAGGAGGGCGAAAATGACCTAAATGTTCAACCAATGAAACAAAATCACTTATTGGATGCTAAAGATTGGTTAAAAACCCTAATGGGATTAGAATAAGCCTAGGGAAGACGAAAATGACATAAATGTTCAACCAATGACACAAAACCACTTATTGGATACACAAAATTGGTTAAAAACCCTAATTGGATAAGAATAAGACATGGAAAGACGAAAATGACCTAAATGTTTAACCAATGACACAAAATCACTTATTGGATGCACAAGATTGGTTAAAAACCCAAATTGAATTAGAATAAGCCTAGAGAGGACGAAAATGACCTAAATATTAAACCAATGACACAAACGCACTTATTAGATTCACAAGGTTGGTTAAAAACCCTAGTTGGATTAGAATAAGTCGATAGATGACCAAAATAACCTAAATGTTCAACGAATGACACAAACGCACTTATTGGATGCACAAGATTAGTTAAAATCCCTTATTGGATTAAAATAAGCCTAGGGAGGACGAAAATGACCTAAATGTTTAACCAATGACACAAAATCACTTATTGGATGCACAAGATTGGTTAAAAACCCAAATTAAATTAGAATAAGCCTAGAGAGGACGAAAATGACCTAAATGTTTAACCAATGACACAAACGCACTTATTGGATTCACAAGATTGGTTAAAAACCCTAATTGGATTAGAATAAGTCGATAGATGACCAAAATAACCTACATGTTCAACGAATGACACAAACACACTTATTGGATGCACAAGATTGATAAAAAACTCTAATTGGATTAGAATAAGCCTAGGGAGGACGAAAATGACCTAAATGTTCACCCAGTGACACAAACGCACTTATCGGATGCACTAGATTGGTTAAAAAACCTTATTGGATTAGAATAAGCCTAAGGAGGGCGAAAATGACCAAAATGTTCAACCAATGAAACAAAATCACTTATTGGATGCTCAAGATTGGTTAAAAACCCTAATTGGATTAGAATAAGTTAATGGATGACGAAAATGACCTAAATGTTCAACCAATGAACCAAAATCACTTATTGGATGCACAAGATTGGTTAAAAACCCTAATGGGATTTGAATAAGCCTAGGGAGGACGAAAATGACCTAAATGTTCAACCAATGACACAAAATCACTTATTGGATACACAAAATTGGTTAAAAACCCTAATTGGATAAGAATAAGACTTGGAAAGACGAAAATGACCTAAATGTTTAACCAATGACACAAAATCACTTATTGGATGCACAAGATTGGTTAAAAACCCAAATTGAATTAGAATAAGCCTAGAGAGGATGAAAATGACCTAAATATTAAACCAATGACACAAACGCACTTATTAGATTCACAAGGTTGGTTAAAAACCCTAGTTGGATTAGAATAAGTCGATAGATGACCAAAATAACCTAAATGTTCAACGAATGACACAAACACACTTATTGGATGCACAAGATTGGTTAAAAACCCTAATTGGATTCGAATAAGCCTAGGGAGGACGAAAATGACCTAAATGTTCAACCAATAACACAAACGCACTTATTGGATGCACTAGATTAGTTAAAAAACCTTATTGGATTAGAATAAGCCTAACGAGGGCGAAAATGATCTAAATGTTCAACCAATGAAACAAAATCACTTATTGGATGCTCAAGATTGGTTAAAAACCCTAATTGGATTAGAATAAGTTGATGTAAGACGAAAATGACCTAAATGTTCAACCAATGAACCAAAATCACTTATTGGATGCACAAGATTAGTTAAAATCCCTAATTGGATTAGAATAAGCCTAGGGAGGACGAAAATGACCTAAATGTTCAACCAATGATACAAAATAACTTATTGGATGAACAAGATTGGTTAAAAATCCTAATTGGATTAGAATACGCCTCGAGAGGACGAAAATGACCTAAATGTTTAACCAATGACACAAACGCACATATTGGATTCACAAGATTGGTTAAAAACCCTAATTGGATTAGAATAAGTCGATAGATGACCAAAATAACCTACATGTTCAACAAATGACACAAACACACTTATTGGATGCACAAGATTGGTAAAAAAACCCTAATTCGATTAGAATAAGCCTGGGGAGGACGAAAATGACCTAAATGTTCACCCAGTGACACAAACGCACTTATCGGATGCACTAGATTGGTTAAAAAACCTTATTGGATTAGAATAAGCCTAAGGAGGGCGAAAATGACCAAAATGTTCAACCAATGAAAAAAAATCACTTATTGGATGCTCAAGATTGGTTAAAAACCCTAATTGGATTAGAATAAGTTGATGGATGACGAAAATGACCTAAATGTTCAACCAATGAACCAAAATCACTTATTGGATGCACAAGATTGGTTAAAAACCCTAATTGGATTAGAATAAGCCTAGAGAGGACGAAAATGACCTAAACGTTTACCCAATGACACAAAATCACTTATTGGATGCACAAGATTGGATAAAAACTCTAATTGGATTCGAATAAGCCTAGGGAGGAAGAAAATGACCTAAATGTTAAACGAATGACACAAACGTACTTATTGGATGCACAAGATTGGTTAAGAACCCTAATTGGATTAGCATAAGTTGATAGATGACGAAAATAACCTAAATGTTCAACGAATGACACAAACGCACTTATTGGATGCAGAAGATTGGTTAAAAACCCTAATTGGATTAGAATAAGCCTATAGAGGACGTAAATGACCTAAATGTTCAACCAATGACACAAAATCACTTATTGGATGCACAAGATCGGTTAAAAACCTAAATTGGATTAGAATAAACCATGGGAGGACGGAAATGACCTAAATGTTCAAGCAATGATACAAAATCACTTATTGGATGCACAAGATTGGAAAAAAACCCTAATTGGATTAGAATAAGCCTAGGGAGGACGAAAATGACCTAAATGTTCAACCAATGTACCAAAATCACTTATTGGATGCACAAGATTGGTTAAAAACCCTAGTTGGATTAGAATAAGCCTAGAGAGGACGAAAATGACCAAAATGTTTAACCAATGACACAAAATCACTTATTGGATGCACAAGATTGGATAAAAACTCTAATTGGATTAGAATAAGCCTAGGGAGGAAGAAAATGACCTAAATGTTAAACCAATGCCACAAACGCACTTATTGGATGCACAAGATTTGTTAAGAACCCTAAGTGGATTAGAATAAGTCGATAGATGACGAAAATAACCTAAATGTTCAACGAATGACACAAATGCACTTATTGGATGCACAAGATTGGTTAAAAAACCATATTGGATTAGCATAAGCCTAAGGAGGACGAAAATGACCTAAATGTTCAACCAATGAAACAAAATCACTTATTGGATGCTCAAGATTGGTTAAAAACCCTAATTGGATTAGAATAAGTTGATGGATGACGAAAATGACCTAAATGTTCAACCAATGAACCAAAATCACTTATTGGATGCACAAGATTGGTTAAAAACCCTAATTGGATTAGAATAAGCCTAGGAAGGACGAAAATGACCTAAATGTTCAACCAATGATACAAAATCACTTATTGGATGCACAAGATTGGTTAAAAACCCTAATTGGATTAGAATAAGCCTAGAGAGGACGAAAATGACCTAAACGTTTACCCAATGACACAAAATCACTTATTGGATGCACAAGATTGGATAAAAACTCTAATTGGATTCGAATAAGCCTAGGGAGGAAGAAAATGACCTAAATGTTAAACCAATGACACAAACGCACTTATTGGATGCACAAGATTGGTTAAGAACCCTAATTTGATTAGAATAACTCGATAGATGACGAAAATAACCTAAATGTTCAACGAATGACACAATTGCACTTATTGGATGCACAAGATAGGTTAAGAACCCTAATTGGATTCGAATAAGCCTAGAGAGGACGAAAATGACCTAAATGTTAAACCAATGACACAAACGCACTTATTGGATGCACTAGACTAGTTAAAAAACCTTATTGGATTAGAATAAGCCTAAGGAGGGCGAAAATAACTTAAATGTTCAACCAATGAAACAAAATCACTTATTGGATGCTCAAGATTGGTTAAAAACCCTAATTGGATTAGAATAAGTTGATGGATGACCAAAATTACCTAAATGTTCAACCAATGACACAAACGCACTTATTGGATCCACTAGATTGGTTAAAAAACCTTATTGGATTAGAATAAGCCTAAGGAGGGCGAAAATGACCTAAATGTTCAACCAATGAAACAAAATCACTTATTGGATGCTAAAGATTGGTTAAAAACCCTAATGGGATTAGAATAAGCCTAGGGAGGACGAAAATGACCTAAATGTTCAACCAATGACACAAAATCACTTATTGGATACACAAAATTGGTTAAAAACCCTAATTGGATAAGAATAAGACTTGGAAAGACGAAAATGACCTAAATGTTTAACCAAAGACACAAAATCACTTATTGGATGCACAATATTGGTTAAAAACCCAAATTGAATTAGAATAAGCCTAGAGAGGACGAAAATGACCTAAATATTAAACCAATGACACAAACGCACTTATTAGATTCACAAGGTTGGTTAAAAACCCTAGTTGGATTAAAATAAGTCGATAGATGACCAAAATAACCTAAATGTTCAACGAATGACACAAACGCACTTATTGGATGCACAAGATTGGTTAAAAACCCTAATTGGATTAGAATAAGCCTAGGGAGGACGAAAATGACCTAAATGTTCAACCAATGTTACAAAATCACTTATTGGATGCACAAGATTGGTTAAAAACCCTAATTGGATTAGAATAAGCCTAGAGAGGATGAAAATGACCTAAATGTTTAACCAATGACACAAAATCACTTATTGGATGCACAAGATTGGATAAAAACTCTAATTGGATTAGAATAAGCCTAGGGAGGAAGAAAATGACCTAAATGTTAAACCAATGCCACAAACGCACTTATTGGATGCACAAGATTGGTTAAGAACCCTAATTGGATTCGAATAAGCCTAGAGAGGACGAAAATGACCTAAATGTTGAACCAATGACACAAACACACTTATTGGATGCACTAGACTAGTTAAAAAACCTTATTGGATTAGAATAAGCCTAAGGAGGGCGAAAATAACCTAAATGTTCAACCAATGAAACAAAATCACTTATTGGATGCTCAAGATTGGTTAAAAACCCTAATTGGATTAGAATAAGTTGATGCATGACGAAAATGACCTAAATGTTCAACCAATGACACAAACGCACTTATTGGATGCACAAGATTAGTTAAAATCCCTAATTGGATTAGAATAAGCCTAGGGAGGACGAAAATGACCTAAATGTTCAACCAATGACACAAAATCACTTATTGGATACACAAAATTGGTTAAAAACCCTAATTGGATAAGAATAAGACTTGGAAAGACGAAAATGACCTAAATGTTTAACCAATGACACAAAATCATTTATTGGATGCACAAGATTGGTTAAAAACCCAAATTGAATTAGAATAAGCCTAGAGAGGACGAAAATGACCTAAATATTAAACCAATGACACAAACGCACTTATTAGATTCACAAGGTTGGTTAAAAACCCTAGTTGGATTAGAATAAGTCGATAGATGACCAAAATAACCTAAATGTTCAACGAATGACACAAACGCACTTATTGGATGCACAAGATTGGTTAAAAACCCTAATTGGATTCGAATAAGCCTAGGGAGGACGAAAATGACCTAAATGTTCAACCAATGACACAAACGCACTTATTGGATGCACTAGATTAGTTAAAAAACCTTATTGGATTAGAATAAGCCTAAGGAGGGCGAAAATTATCTAAATGTTCAACCAATGAAACAAAATCACTTATTGGATGATCAAGATTGGTTAAAAACCCTAATTGGATTAGAATAAGTTGATGTATGACGAAAATGACCTAAATGTTCAACCAATGAACCAAAATCACTTATTGGATGCACAAGATTAGTTAAAATCCCTAATTGGATTAGAATAAGCCTAGGGAGGACGAAAATGACCTAAATGTTCAACCAATGACAAAAAATCACTTATTGGATACACAAAATTGGTTAAAAACCCTAATTGGATAAGAATAAGACTTGGAAAGACGAAAATGACCTAAATGTTCAACCAATGATACAAAATCACTTATTGGATGCACAAGATTGGTTAAAAACCCAAATTGAATTAGAATAAGCCTAGAGAGGACGAAAATGACCTAAATATTAAACCAATGACACAAACGCACTTATTAGATTCACAAGGTTGGTTAAAAACCCTAATTGGATTAGAATAAGTCGATAGATGACCAAAATAACCTACATGTTCAACGAATGACACCAACACACTTATTGGATGCACAAGATTGGTAAAAAAACCCTAATTGGATTAGAATAAGCCTAGGGAGGACGAAAATGACCTAATTGGATTAGAATAAGCCTAGAGAGGACGAAAATGACCTAAACGTTTACCCAATGACACAAAATCACTTATTGGATGCACAAGATTGGATAAAAACTCTAATTGGATTCGAATAAGCCTAGGGAGGAAGAAAATGACCTAAATGTTAAACCAATGACACAAACACACTTATTGGATGCACAAGATTGGTTAAGTACCCTAATTTGATTAGAATAAGTCGATAGATGACGAAAATAACCTAAATGTTCAACGAATGACACAAATGCTCTTATTGGATGCACAAGATAGGTTAAAAACCCTAATTGGATTAGAATAAGCTTAGGGAGGACAAAAATGACCTAAATGTTCAACCAATGACACAAAATCACTTATTGGATGCACAAGATTGGTTAAAAACCCAAATTAAATTAGAATAAGCCTAGAGAGGACGAAAATGACCTAAATGTTAAACCAATGACACAAACGCACTTATTGGATGCACAAAACTAGTTAAAAAAACCTTATTGGATTAGAATAAGCCTAAGGAGGCCGAAAATAACCTAAATGTTCAACCAATGAAACAAAATCACTTATTGGATGCTCAAGATTGGTTAAAAACCCTAATTGGATTAGAATAAGTTGATGTATGACGAAAATGACCTAAATGTTCAACCAATGACACAAACGCACTTATTGGATCCACTAGATTGGTTAAAAAACCTTATTGGATTAGAATAAGCCTAAGGAGGGCGAAAATGACCTAAATGTTCAACCAATGAAACAAAATCAAATATTGGAAGCTTAAGATTGGTTAAAAACCCTAATGGGATTAGAATAAGCCTAGGGAGGACGAAAATGACCTAAATGTTCAACCAATGACACAAAATCACTTATTGGATACACAAAATTGGTTAAAAACCCTAATTGGATAAGAATAAGACTTGGAAAGACGAAAATGACCTAAATGTTTAACCAATGACACAAAATCACTTATTGGATGCACAAGATTGGTTAAAAACCCAAATTGAATTAGAATAAGCCTAGAGAGGACGAAAATGACCTAAATATTAAACCAATGACACAAACGCACTTATTAGATTCACAAGGTTGGTTAAAAACCCTAATTGGATTAGAATAAGTCGATAGATGACCAAAATAACCTACATGTTCAACGAATGACACAAACGCACTTATTGGATGCACAAGATTGGTTAAAAACCCTAATTGGATTAGAATAAGCCTAGGAAGGACAAAAATGACCTAAATGTTCACCCAATGACACAAACGCACTTATCGGATGCACTAGATTGGTTAAAAAACCTTATTGGATTAGAATAAGCCTAAGGAGGGCGAAAATGACCAAAATGTTCAACCAATGAAACCAAATCACTTATTGGATGCTCAAGATTGGTTAAAAACCCTAATTGGATTAGAATAAGTTGATGGATGACGAAAATGACCTAAATGTTCAACAAATGAACCAAAATCACTTATTGGATGCACAAGATTGGTTAAAAACCCGAATTGGATTAGAATAAGCCTAGAGAGGACGAAAATGACCTAAATGTTCAACCAATGTTACAAAATCACTTATTGGATGCACAAGATTGGTTAAAAACCCTAATTGGATTAGAATAAGCCTAGAGAGGACGAAAATGACCTAAATGTTTAACCAATGACACAAAATCACTTATTGGATGCACAAGATTGAATAAAAACTCTATTTGGATTAGAATAAGCCTAGGGAGGAAGAAAATGACCTAACTGTTAAACCAATGACACAAACGCACTTATTGGATACACAAGATTGGTTAAGAACCCTAAGTGGATTAGAATAAGTCGATAGATGACGAAAATAACCTAAATGTTCAACGAATGACACAAACGCACTTATTGGATGCACAAGATTGGTTAAAAAACCATTTTGGATTAGAATAAGCCTAAGGTGGACGAAAATGACCTAAATTTTCAACCAATGAAACAAAATCACTTATTGGATGCTCAAGATTGGTTAAAAACCCTAATTGGATTAGAATATGTTGATGGATGACGAAAATGACCTAAATGTTCAACCAATGAACCAAAATCACTTATTGGATGCACAAGATTGGTTAAAAGCCCTAATTGGATTAGAATAAGCCTAGGAAGGATGAAAATGACCTAAATGTTCAACCAATGATACAAAATCACTTATTGGATGCACAAGATTGGTTAAAAACCCTAATTGGATTAGAATAAGCCTAAAGAGGACGAAAATGACCTAAATGTTCAACCAATGTTACAAAATCACTTATTGGATGCACAAGATTGGTTAAAAACCCTAATTGGATTAGAATAAGCCTAGAGAGGACGAAAATGACCTAAATGTTTAACCAATGATACAAAATCACTTATTGGATGCACAAGATTGGTTAAAAACCCTAATTGGATTAGAATAAGCCTAGAGAGGACGAAAATGACCTAAACGTTTACCCAATGACACAAAATTACTTATTGGATGCACAAGATTAAATAAAAACTCTAATTGGATTCGAATAAGCATAGGGAGGAAGAAAATGACCTAAATGTTAAACCAATGACACAAACGCACTTATTGGATGCACAAGATTGGTTAAGAACCCTAATTTGATTAGAATAAGTCGATAGATGACGAAAATAACCTAAATGTTCAACGAATGACACAAACGCACTTATTGGATGCACAAGATAGGTTAAAAACCCTAATTGGATTAGAATAAGCTTAGGGAGGACAAAAATGACCTAAATGTTCAACCAATGACACAAAATCACTTATTGGATGCACAAGATTGGATAAAAACTCTAATTGGATTCGAATAAGCCTAGGGAGGAAGAAAATGACCTAAATGTTAAACCAATGACACAAATGCACTTATCGGATGCACAAGATTGGTTAAGAACCCTAATTTGATTAGAATAAGTCGATAGATGACGAAAATAACCTAAATGTTCAACGAATGACACAAACGCACTTATTGGATGCACAAGATAGGTTAAAAACCCTAATTGGATTAGAATAAGCTTAGTGAGGACAAAAATGACCTAAATGTTCAACCAATGACACAAAATCACTTATTGGATGCACAAGATTGGTTAAAAACCCAAATTGAATTAGAATAAGCCTAGTGAGGACGAAAATGACCTAAATGTTAAACCAATGACACAAACACACTTATTGGATGCACTAGACTAGTTAAAAAACTTTATTGGATTAGAATAAGCCTAAGGAGGGCGAAAATAACCTAAATGTTCAACCAATGAAACAAAATCACTTATTGGATGCACTAGACTAGTTAAAAAACCTTATTGGAGTAGAATAAGCCTAAGGAGGGCGAAAATAACCTAAATGTTCAACCAATGAAACAAAATCACTTATTGGATGCTCAAGATTGGTTAAAAACCCTAATTGGATTAGAATAAGTTGATGGATGACGAAAATGACCTAAATGTTCAACCAATGACACAAACGCACTTATTGGATCCACTAGATTGGTTAAAAAACCTTATTGGATTAGAATAAGCCTAAGGAGGGCAAAAATGACCTAAATGTTCAACCAATGAAACAAAATCACTTATTGGATGCTCAAGATTGGTTAAAAACCCTAATGGGATTAGAATAAGCCTAGGGAGGACGAAAATGACCTATAAGTTCAAGCAATGACACAAAATCACTTATTGGATGCACAAGATTGGTTAAAAACCCAAATTGAATTAGAATAAGCCTAGAGAGTTCGAAAATGACCTAAATATTCAACCAATGTTACAAAATCACTTATTGGATGCACAAGATTGGTTAAAAACCCTAATTGGATTAGAATAAGCCTAGAGAGGACGAAAATGACCTAAATGTTTAACCAATGACACAAAATCACTTATTGGATGCACAAGATTGAATAAAAACTCTATTTGGATTAGAATAAGCCTAGGGAGGACGAAAATGACCTAAATGTTCAACCAATGACACAAACGCACTTATTGGATGCACTAGATTGGTTAAAAAACCTTATTGGATTAGAATAAGCCTATGGAGGGCGAAAATGATCTAAATGTTCAACCAATGAAACAAAATCACTTATTGGATGCTCAAGATTGGTTAAAAACCCTAATTGGATTAGAATAAGTTGATGTATGACGAAAATGACCTAAATGTTCAACCAATGAACCAAAATCACTTATTGGATGCACAAGATTGGTTAAAAACCCTAATTGGATTAGAATAAGTCGATAGATGACGAAAATAACCTAAATGTTCAACGAATGACACAAATGCACTTATTGGATGCACAAGATAGGTTAAAAACCCTAATTGGATTAGAATAAGCTTAGGGAGGACAAAAATGACCTAAATGTTCAACCAATGACACAAAATCACTTATTGGATGCACAAGATTGGTTAGAAACCCAAATTAAATTAGAATAAGCCTAGAGAGGACGAAAATGACCTAAATGTTAAACCAATGACACAAACGCACTTATTGGATGCACAAGACTAGTTAAAAAACCTTATTGGATTAGAATAAGCCTAAGGAGGGCGAAAATAACCTAAATGTTCAACCAATGAAACAAAATCACTTATTGGATACTCAAGATTGGTTAAAAACCCTAATTGGATTAGAATAAGTTGATGGATGACGAAAATGACCTAAATGTTCAACCAATGACACAAACGCACTTATTGGATCCACTAGATTGGTTAAAAAACCTTATTGGATTAGAATAAGCCTAAGGAGGGCGAAAATGACCTAAATGTTCAACCAATGAAACAAAATCACTTATTGGATGCTCAAGATTGGTTAAAAACCCTAATGGGATTAGAATAAGCCTAGGGAGGACGAAAATGACCTAAATGTTCAACCAATGACACAAAATCACTTATTGGATACACAAAATTGGTTAAAAACCCTAATTGGATAAGAATAAGACTTGGAAAGACGAAAATGACCTAAATGTTTAACCAATGACACAAAATCACTTATTGGATGCACAAGATTGGTTAAAAACCCAAATTGAATTAGAATAAGCCTAGAGAGGACGAAAATGACCTAAATATTAAACCAATGACACAAACGCACTTATTAGATTCACAAGGTTGGTTAAAAACCCTAGTTGGATTAGAATAAGTCGATAGATGACCAAAATAACCTACATGTTCAACGAATGACACAAACGCACTTATTGGATGCACAAGATTGGTTAAAAACCCTAATTGGATTAGAATAAGCCTAGGGAGGACAAAAATGACCTAAATGTTCACCCAATGACACAAACGCACTTATCGGATGCACTAGATTGGTTAAAAAACCTTATTGGATTAGAATAAGCCTAAGGAGGGCGAAAATGACCAAAATGTTCAACCAATGAAACAAAATCACTTATTGGATGCTCAAGATTTGTTAAAAACCCTAATTGGATTAGAATAAGTTGATGGATGACGAAAATGACCTAAATAGTCAACAAATCAACCAAAATCACTTATTGGATGCACAAGATTGGTTAAAAACCCTAATTGGATTAGAATAAGCCTAGGGAGGACGAAAATGACATAAATGTTCAACCAATGTTACAAAATCACTTATTGGATGCACAAGATTGGTTAAAAACCCTAATTGGATTAGAATAAGCCTAGAGAGGACGAAAATGACCTAAATGTTCAACCAATGTTACAAAATCACTTATTGGATGCACAAGATTGGTTAAAAACCCTAATTGGATTAGAATAAGCCTAGAGAGGACGAAAATGACCTAAATGTTTAACCAATGACACAAAATCACTTATTGGATGCACAAGATTGAATAAAAACTCTAATTGGATTAGAATAAGCCTAGGGAGGAAGAAAATGACCTAAATGTTAAACCAATGACACAAACGCACTTATTGGATACACAAGATTGGTTAAGAACCCTAACTGGATTAGAATAAGTCGATAGATGACGAAAATAACCTAAATGTTCAACGAATGACACAAACGCACTTATTGGATGCACAAGATTGGTTAAAAAACCATTTTGGATTAGAATAAGCCTAAGGTGGACGAAAATGACCTAAATTTTCAACCAATGAAACAAAATCACTTATTGGATGCTCAAGATTGGTTAAAAACCCTAATTGGATTAGAATAAGTTGATGGATGACGAAAATGACCTAAATGTTCAACCAATGAACCAAAATCACTTATTGGATGCACAAGATTGGTTAAAAACCCTAATTGGATTAGAATAAGCTTAGGGAGGACAAAAATGACCTAAATGTTCAACCAATGACACAAAATCACTTATTGGATGCACAAGATTGGTTAAAAACCCAAATTGAATTAGAATAAGCCTACAGAGGACGAAAATGACCTAAACGTTTACCCAATGACACAAAATCACTTATTGGATACACAAGATTGGATAAAAACTCTAATTGGATTCTAATAAGCCTAGGGAGGAAGAAAATGACCTAAATGTTAAACCAATGACACAAACGCACTTATTGGATGCACAAGATTGGTTAAGAACCCTAATTTGATTAGAATAAGTCGATAGATGACGAAAATAACCTAAATGTTCAACGAATGACACAAACGCACTTATTGGATGCACAAGATAGGCTAAAAACCCTAATTGGATTAGAATAAGCTTAGGGAGGACAAAAATGACCTAAATGTTCAACCAATGACACAAAATCACTTATTGGATGCACAAGATTGGTTAAAAACCCAAATTGAATTAGAATAAGCCTAGAGAGGACGAAAATGACCTAAACGTTTACCCAATGACACAAAATCACTTATTGGATGCACAAGATTGGATAAAAACTCTAATTGGATTCGAATAAGCCTAGGGAGGAAGAAAATGACCTAAATGTTAAACCAATGACACAAATGCACTTATTGGATGCACAAGATTGGTTAAGAACCCTAATTTGATTAGAATAAGTCGATGGATGACGAAAATAACCTAAATGTTCAACGAATGACACAAACGCACTTATTGGATGCACAAGATAGGTTAAAAACCCTAATTGGATTAGAATAAGCTTAGGGAGGACAAAAATGACCTAAATGTTCAACCAATGACACAAAATCACTTATTGGATGCACAAGATTGGTTAAAAACCCAAATTGAATTAGAATAAGCCTAGAGAGGACGAAAATGACCTAAACGTTTACCCAATGACACAAAATCACTTATTGGATGCACAAGATTGGATAAAAACTCTAATTGGATTCGAATAAGCCTAGGGAGGAAGAAAATGACCTAAATGTTAAACCAATGACACAAACGCACTTATTGGATGCACAAGATTGGTTAAGAACCCTAATTTGATTAGAATAAGTCGATAGATGACGAAAATAACCTAAATGTTCAACGAATGACACAAACGCACTTATTGGATGCACAAGATAGGTTAAAAACCCTAATTGGATTAGAATAAGCTTAGGGAGGACAAAAATGACCTAAATGTTCAACCAATGACACAAAATCACTTATTGGATGCACAAGATTGGTTAAAAACCCAAATTGAATTAGAATAAGCCTAGAGAGGACGAAAATGACCTAAATGTTAAACCAATGACACAAACGCACTTATTGGATGCACTAGACTAGTTAAAAAACCTTATTGGATTAGAATAAGCCTAAGGAGGGCGAAAATAACCTAAATGTTCAACCAATGAAACAAAATCACTTATTGGATGCACTAGACTAGTTAAAAAACCTTATTGGATTAGAATAAGCCTAAGGAGGGCGAAAATAACCTAAATGTTCAACCAATGAAACAAAATCACTTATTGGATGCTCAAGATTGGTTAAAAACCCTAATTGGATTAGAATAAGTTGATGGATGACGAAAATGACCTAAATGTTCAACCAATGACACAAAAGCACTTATTGGATCCACTAGATTGGTTAAAAAACCTTATTGGATTAGAATAAGATTAAGGAGGGCAAAAATGACCTAAATGTTCAACCAATGTTACAAAATCATTTATTGGATGCACAAGATTGGTTAAAAACCCTAATTGGATTAGAATAAGCCTAGAGAGGACGAAAATGACCTAAATGTTTAACCAATGACACAAAATCACTTATTGGATGCACAAGATTGGATAAAAACTCTAATTGGATTAGAATAAGCCTAGGGAGGAAGAAAATGACCTAAATGTTAAACCAATGACACAAACGCACTTATTGGATGCACAAGATTGGTTAAGAACCCTAAGTGGATTAGAATAAGTCGATAGATGACGAAAATAACTTAAATGTTCAACGAATGACACAAACGCACTTATTGGATGCACAAGATTGGTTAAAAAACCATATTGGATTAGAATAAGCCTAAGGAGGACGAAAATGACCTAAATGTTCAACCAATGAAACAAAATCACTTATTGGATGCTCAAGATTGGTTAAAAACCCTAATTGGATTAGAATAAGTTGATGGATGACGAAAATGACCTAAATGTTCAACCAATGAACCAAAATCACTTATTGGATGCACAAGATTGGTTAAAAACCCTAATTGGATTAGAATAAGCCTAGAGAGGACGAAAATGACCTAAAAGTTTACCCAATGACACAAAATCACTTATTGGATGCACAAGATTGGATAAAAACTCTAATTGGATTAGAATAAGCCTAGGGAGGAAGAAAATGACCTAAATGTTAAACCAATGACACAAATGCACTTATTGGATGCACAAGATTGGTTAAGAACCCTAATTTGATTAGAATAAGTCGATGGATGACGAAAATAACCTAAATGTTCAACGAATGACACAAACGCACTTATTGGATGCACAAGATAGGTTAAAAACCCTAATTGGATTAGAATAAGCTTAGGGAGGACAAAAATGACCTAAATGTTCAACCAATGACACAAAATCACTTATTGGATGCACAAGATTGGTTAAAAACCCAAATTGAATTAGAATAAGCCTAGAGAGGACGAAAATGACCTAAACGTTTACCCAATGACACAAAATCACTTATTGGATGCACAAGATTGGATAAAAACTCTAATTGGATTCGAATAAGCCTTGGGAGGAAGAAAATGACCTAAATGTTAAACCAATGACACAAACGCACTTATTGGATGCACAAGATTGGTTAAGAACCCTAATTTGATTAGAATAAGTCGATAGATGACGAAAATAACCTAAATGTTCAACGAATGACACAAACGCACTTATTGGATGCACAAGATAGGTTAAAAACCCTAATTGGATTAGAATAATCTTAGGGAGGACAAAAATGACCTAAATGTTCAACCAATGACACAAAATCACTTATTGGATGCACAAGATTGGTTAAAAACCCAAATTGAATTAGAATAAGCCTAGAGAGGACGAAAATGACCTAAATGTTAAACCAATGACACAAACGCACTTATTGGATGCACTAGACTAGTTAAAAAACCTTATTGGATTAGAATAAGCCTAAGGAGGGCGAAAATAACCTAAATGTTCAACCAATGAAACAAAATCACTTATTGGATGCATTAGACTAGTTAAAAAACCTTATTGGATTAGAATAAGCCTAAGGAGGGCAAAAATGACCTAAATGTTCAACCAATGAAACAAAATCACTTATTGGATGCTCAAGATTGGTTAAAAACCCTAATGGGATTAGAATAAGCCTAGGGACGACGAAAATGACCTATATGTTCAAGCAATGACACAAAATCACTTATTGGATGCACAAGATTGGTTAAAAACCCAAATTGAATTAGAATAAGCCTACAGAGTTCGAAAATGATCTAAATATTAAACCAATGACACAAACGCACTTATTAGATTCACAAGATTGGTTAAAAACCCTAGTTGGATTAGAATAAATCGATAAATGACCAAAATAACCTAAATGTTCAACGAATGACACAAACGCACTTATTGGATGCACAAGATTGGTTAAAAACCCTAATTGGATTCGAATAAGCCTAGGGAGGACGAAAATGACCTAAATGTTCAACCAATGACACAAACGCACTTATTGGATGCACTAGATTGGTTAAAAAACCTTATTGGATTAGAATAAGCCTATAGAGGGCGAAAATGATCTAAATGTTCAACCAATGAAACAAAATCACTTATTGGATGCTCAAGATTGGTTAAAAACCCTAATTGGATTAGAATAAGTTGATGTATGACGAAAATGACCTAAATGTTCAACCAATGAACCAAAATCACTTATTGGATGCACAAGATTGGTTAAAAACCCTAATTGGATTAGAATAAGCCTAGGGAGGACGAAAATGTCCTAAATGTTAAACCAATGACACAAACGCACTTATTGGATACACAAGATTGGTTAAGAACCCTAAGTGGATTAGAATAAGTCGATAGATGACGAAAATAACCTAAATGTTCAACGAATGACACAAACGCACTTATTGGATGCACAAGATTGGTTAAAAAACCATTTTGGATTAGAATAAGCCTAAGGTGGACGAAAATGACCTAAATTTTCAACCAATGAAACAAAATCACTTATTGGATGCTCAAGATTGGTTAAAAACCCTAATTGGATTAGAATAAGTTGATGGATGACGAAAATGACCTAAATGTTCAACCAATGAACCAAAATCACTTATTGGATGCACAAGATTGGTTAAAAACCCTAATTGGATTAGAATAAGCTTAGGGAGGACAAAAATGACCTAAATGTTCAACCAATGACACAAAATCACTTATTGGATGCACAAGATTGGTTAAAAACCCAAATTGAATTAGAATAAGCCTAGAGAGGACGAAAATGACCTAAATGTTAAACCAATGACACAAACGCACTTATTGGATGCACTAGACTAGTTAAAAAACCTTATTGGATTAGAATAAGCCTAAGGAGGGCGAAAATAACCTAAATGTTCAACCAATGAAACAAAATCACTTATTGGATGCACTAGACTAGTTAAAAAACCTTATTGGATTAGAATAAGCCTAAGGAGGGCGAAAATAACCTAAATGTTCAACCAATGAAACAAAATCACTTATTGGATGCTCAAGATTGGTTAAAAACCCTAATTGGATTAGAATAAGTTGATGGATGACGAAAATGACCTAAATGTTCAACCAATGACACAAACGCACTTATTGGATCCACTAGATTGGTTAAAAAACCTTATTGGATTAGAATAAGCCTAAGGAGGGCATTAATGACCTAAATGTTCAACCAATGAAACAAAATCACTTATTGGATGCTCAAGATTGGTTAAAAACCCTAATGGGATTAGAATAAGCCTAGGGAGGACGAAAATGACCTATATGTTCAAGCAATGACACAAAATCACTTATTGGATGCACAAGATTGGTTAAAAACCCAAATTGTATTAGAATAAGCCTAGAGAGTTCGAAAATGACCTAAATGATTAACCAATGACACCAAATCACTTATTGGATGCACAAGATTGGATAAAAACTCTAATTGGATTTGAATAAGCCTAGGGAGGAAGAAAATGACCTAAATGTTAAACGAATGACACAAACGTACTTATTGGATGCACAAGATTGGTTAAGAACCCTAATTGGATTACAATAAGTCGATAGATGACGAAAATAACCTAAATGTTCAACGAATGACACAAACGCACTTATTGGTTGCAGAAGATTGGTTAAAAACCCTAATTGGATTAGAATAAGCCTATAGAGGACGAAAATGACCTAAATGTTCAACCAATGACACAAAATCACTTATTGGATGCACAAGATCAGTTAAAAACCAAAATTAGATTAGAATAAGCCTTGGGAGGACGGAAATGACCTATATGTTCAAGCAATGACACAAAATCACTTATTGGATGCACAAGATTGGTTAAAAACCCAAATTGAATTAGAATAAGCCTAAAGAGGACGAAAATGACCTAAATATTAAACCAATGACACAAACGCACTTTTTAGATTCACAAGACTGGTTAAAAACCCTAATTGGATTAGAATAAGTCGATAGATGACCAAAATAACCTAAATGTTCAACGAATGACACAAACGCACTTATTGGATGCTCAAGATTGGTTAAAAACCCTAATTGGATTAGAATAATCTTAGGGAGGACAAAAATGACCTAAATGTTCAACCAATGACACAAAATCACTTATTGGATGCACAAGATTGGTTAAAAACCCAAATTGAATTAGAATAAGCCTAGAGAGGACGAAAATGACCTAAATGTTAAACCAATGACACAAACGCACTTATTGGATGCACTAGACTAGTTAAAAAACCTTATTGGATTAGAATAAGCCTAAGGAGGGCGAAAATAACCTAAATGTTCAACCAATGAAACAAAATCACTTATTGGATGCATTAGACTAGTTAAAAAACCTTATTGGATTAGAATAAGCCTAAGGAGGGCAAAAATGACCTAAATGTTCAACCAATGAAACAAAATCACTTATTGGATGCTCAAGATTGGTTAAAAACCCTAATGGGATTAGAATAAGCCTAGGGACGACGAAAATGACCTATATGTTCAAGCAATGACACAAAATCACTTATTGGATGCACAAGATTGGTTAAAAACCCAAATTGAATTAGAATAAGCCTACAGAGTTCGAAAATGATCTAAATATTAAACCAATGACACAAACGCACTTATTAGATTCACAAGATTGGTTAAAAACCCTAGTTGGATTAGAATAAGTCGATAAATGACCAAAATAACCTAAATGTTCAACGAATGACACAAACGCACTTATTGGATGCACAAGATTGGTTAAAAACCCTAATTGGATTCGAATAAGCCTAGGGAGGACGAAAATGACCTAAATGTTCAACCAATGACACAAACGCACTTATTGGATGCACTAGATTGGTTAAAAAACCTTATTGGATTAGAATAAGCCTATAGAGGGCGAAAATGATCTAAATGTTCAACCAATGAAACAAAATCACTTATTGGATGCTCAAGATTGGTTAAAAACCCTAATTGGATTAGAATAAGTTGATGTATGACGAAAATGACCTAAATGTTCAACCAATGAACCAAAATCACTTATTGGATGCACAAGATTGGTTAAAAACCCTAATTGGATTAGAATAAGCCTAGGGAGGACGAAAATGTCCTAAATGTTAAACCAATGACACAAACGCACTTATTGGATACACAAGATTGGTTAAGAACCCTAAGTGGATTAGAATAAGTCGATAGATGACGAAAATAACCTAAATGTTCAACGAATGACACAAACGCACTTATTGGATGCACAAGATTGGTTAAAAAACCATTTTGGATTAGAATAAGCCTAAGGTGGACGAAAATGATCTAAATTTTCAACCAATGAAACAAAATCACTTATTGGATGCTCCAGATTGGTTAAAAACCCTAATTGGATTAGAATAAGTTGATGGATGACGAAAATGACCTAAATGTTCAACCAATGAACCAAAATCACTTATTGGATGCACAAGATTGGTTAAAAACCCTAATTGGATTAGAATAAGCCTAGGAAGGATGAAAATGACCTAAATGTTCAACCAATGATACAAAATCACTTATTGGATGCACAAGATTGGTTAAAAACCCTAATTGGATTAGAATAAGCCTAGAGAGGACGAAAATGACCTAAACGTTTACCCAATGACACAAAATCACTTATTGGATGCACAAGATTGGATAAAAACTCTAATTGGATTTGAATAAGCCTAGGGAGGAAGAAAATGACCTAAATGTTAAACCAATGACACAAACTCACTTATTGGATGCACAAGATTGGTTAAGAACCCTAATTTGATTAGAATAAGTCGATAGATGACGAAAATAACCTAAATGTTCAACGAATGACACAAACGCACTTATTGGATGCACAAGATAGGTTAAAAACCCTAATTGGATAAGAATAAGCTTAGGGAGGACAAAAATGACCTAAATGTTCAACCAATGACACAAAATCACTTATTGGATGCACAAGATTGGTTAAAAACCCAAATTGAATTAGAATAAGCCTAGAGAGGACGAAAATGACCTAAACGTTTACCCAATGACACAAAATCACTTATTGGATGCACAAGATTGGTTAAAAACCCAAATTGAATTAGAATAAGCCTAGTGAGGACGAAAATGACCTAAATGTTAAACCAATGACACAAACACACTTATTGGATGCACTAGACTAGTTAAAAAACTTTATTGGATTAGAATAAGCCTAAGGAGGGCGAAAATAACCTAAATGTTCAACCAATGAAACAAAATCACTTATTGGATGCACTAGACTAGTTAAAAAACCTTATTGGATTAGAATAAGCCTAAGGAGGGCGAAAATGACCAAAATGTTCAACCAATGAAACAAAATCACTTATTGGATGCTCAAGATTGGTTAAAAACCCTAATTGGATTAGAATAAGTTGATGGATGACGAAAATGACCTAAATGTTAAACCAATGACACAAACGCACTTATTGGATGCACTAGACTAGTTAAAAAACCTTATTGGATTAGAATAAGCCTAAGGAGGGCGAAAATAACCTAAATGTTCAACCAATGAAACAAAATCACTTATTGGATGCACTAGACTAGTTAAAAAACCTTATTGGATTAGAATAAGCCTATGGAGGGCGAAAATAACCTAAATGTTCAACCAATGAAACAAAATCACTTATTGGATGCTCAAGATTGGTTAAAAACCCTAATTGGATTAGAATAAGTTGATGGATGACGAAAATGACCTAAATGTTAAACCAATGACACAAACGCACTTATTGGATGCACTAGACTAGTTAAAAAACCTTATTGGATTAGAATAAGCCTAAGGAGGGCGAAAATAACCTAAATGTTCAACCAATGAAACAAAATCACTTATTGGATGCACTAGACTAGTTAAAAAACCTTATTGGATTAGAATAAGCCTAAGGAGGGCGAAAATAACCTAAATGTTCAACCAATGAAACAAAATCACTTATTGGATGCTCAAGATTGGTTAAAAACCCTAATTGGATTAGAATAAGTTGATGGATGACGAAAATGACCTAAATGTTCAACCAATGACACAAACGCACTTATTGGATCCACTAGATTGGTTAAAAAACCTTATTGGATTAGAATAAGCCTAAGGAGGGCATTAATGACCTAAATGTTCAACCAATGAAACAAAATCACTTATTGGATGCTCAAGATTGGTTAAAAACCCTAATGGGATTAGAATAAGCCTAGGGAGGACGAAAATGACCTATATGTTCAAGCAATGACACAAAATCACTTATTGGATGCACAAGATTGGTTAAAAACCCAAATTGTATTAGAATAAGCCTAGAGAGTTCGAAAATGACCTAAATGATTAACCAATGACACCAAATCACTTATTGGATGCACAAGATTGGATAAAAACTCTAATTGGATTTGAATAAGCCTAGGGAGGAAGAAAATGACCTAAATGTTAAACGAATGACACAAACGTACTTATTGGATGCACAAGATTGGTTAAGAACCCTAATTGGATTACAATAAGTCGATAGATGACGAAAATAACCTAAATGTTCAACGAATGACACAAACGCACTTATTGGTTGCAGAAGATTGGTTAAAAACCCTAATTGGATTAGAATAAGCCTATAGAGGACGAAAATGACCTAAATGTTCAACCAATGACACAAAATCACTTATTGGATGCACAAGATCAGTTAAAAACCAAAATTAGATTAGAATAAGCCTTGGGAGGACGGAAATGACCTATATGTTCAAGCAATGACACAAAATCACTTATTGGATGCACAAGATTGGTTAAAAACCCAAATTGAATTAGAATAAGCCTAAAGAGGACGAAAATGACCTAAATATTAAACCAATGACACAAACGCACTTTTTAGATTCACAAGACTGGTTAAAAACCCTAATTGGATTAGAATAAGTCGATAGATGACCAAAATAACCTAAATGTTCAACGAATGACACAAACGCACTTATTGGATGCTCAAGATTGGTTAAAAACCCTAATTGGATTGGAATAAGCCTAGGGAGGACGAAAATGACCTAAATGTTCAACCAATGACACAAACGAAGTTATTGGATGCACTAGATTGGCTAAAAAACCTTATTGGATTAAAATAAGCCTAAGGAGGGCGAAAATGATCTAAATGTTCAACCAATGAAACAAAATCACTTATTGGATTCTAAAAATTGGTTAAAAACCCTAATTGGATTAAAATAAGCCTAGGGAGGACGAAAATGACCTAAATGTTCAACCAATGATACAAAATCACTTATTGGATGCACAAGATTGGTTAAAAATCCTAATTGAATTAGAATACGCCTAGAGAGGACGAAAATGACCTAAATGTTTAAACAATGACACAAAATCACTTACTGGATGCAGAAGATTGGATAAAATCCCTAATTGGATTAGAATAAGCGTAGGGAGGACGAAAATGACCTAAATGTTCAACCAATGATACAAAATCAATTATTGGATGCACAAGCTTGGTTAAAATCCTAATTGGATGAGAATACGCCTAGAGAGGACGAAAATGACCTAAATGTTTAACCAATGACACAAAATCACTTATTGGATGCACAAGATTGGATAAAAACTCTAATTGGATTAGAATAAGCCTAAGGAGGAAGAAAATGACCAAAATGTTAAACGAATGACACAAACGTACTTATTGGATGCACAAGATTGGTTAAGAACCCTAATTGGATTAGAATAAGTCGATAGATGACGAAAATAACCTAAATGATCAATGAATGACACAAACGTACTTATTGGATGCAAAAGATTGGTTAAAAACCCTAATTGGATTAGAATAAGCCTATAGAGGACGAAAATGACCTAAATGTTCAACCAATGACACCAAATCACTTATTGGATGCACAAGATCGGTTAAAAACCTAAATTGGATTAGAATAAGCCTTGGGAGGACGGAAATGACCTATATGTTCAAGCAATGACACAAAATCACTTATTGGATGCACAAGATTGGTTAAAAATCCTAATTGGATTAGAATAAGCCTAGAGAGGACGAAAATGACTTAAATGTTAAACCAATGACACAAACACACTTATTGGATGCAAAAGAATGGTTAAAAACCCTATTTGGATTAGAATAAGTAGAAGGATGACGAAAATGCCCTAAATGTTCAACCAATGACACAAAATCACTTATTAGATGCACAAGATTGGTTAAGAACCCTAATTGGATTAGAATAAGTCGATAGATGACGAAAATAACCTAAATGTTCAATGAATGACACAAAAGCACTTATTGGATGCACAAGATTGGTTAAAAACCCTAATGGGATTAGAATAAGCCTAGGGAGGACAAAAATGACCAAAATGTTCAACCAATGACACAAAATCACTTATTGGATACACAAAATTGGTTAAAAACCCTAATTGGATTAGAGTAAGACTTGGAAAGACGAAAATGACCTAATTGTTCAACCAATGACACAAAATCACTTATTGGATGCACAAGATTGGTTAAAAACCCAAATTGAATTAGAATAAGCCTAGAGAGGACGAAAATGACGTAAATATTAAACCAATGACACAAACCCACATATTGGATTCACAAGATTGGTTACAAACCCTAATTGGATTAGAATAAGTCAATAGATGACCAAATTGACCTAATTGTTGAACCAATGATTCAAAATCACTTATTGGATGCACAAGATTGGTTAAAAACCCTAATTGGATTAGAATAAGCCTAGAGAGGCAAAAATGACCTAAATATTAAACCAATGACACAAACGCACTTATTGGATTCACAAGATTGGTTAAAAACCCTAATTGGATTAGAATAAGTCAATAGAAGATCAAAATAACCTAAATGTTCAACAAATAACACAAACGCACTTATTGGATGCACAAGATTGGTTAAAAACCCAAATTGGATTAGAATAAGCCTAGGGAGGACGAAAATGACCTAAATGTTCAACTAATTACACAAACGCACTTATTGGATGCACTATATTGATTAAAAAACCTTATTGGGTTAGAATAAGCCTAAGGAGGGCGAAAATGATCTAAATTTTCAACCAATCAAACAATATCACTAAATGGATGCTCAAGATTGGTTAAAAACCCTAATTGGATTAGAATAAGTTGATGGATGGCGAAAATGACCTAAATGTTCAACCAATGAACAAAAATCACTTAGTGGATGCACAAGATTGGTTAAAACCGCTAATTGGATTAGAATAAGCCTAGGGAGTACGAAAATGACCTAAATGTTCAACCAATGATACAAAATCACTTATTGGATGCACAAGATTGGTTAAAAATCCTAATTGGATTAGAATACGCCTAGAGAGGACGAAAATGACCTAAATGTTTAACCAATGACACAAAATCATTATTGGATGCACAAGATTGGATAAAATCCCTAATTGGACTAGAATAAGCCTAGGGAGGACGAAAATGACCTAAATGTTCAACCAATGATACAAAATCAGTTATTGGATGCACAAGATTGGTTAAAATCCTAATTGGATTAGAATACGCCTAGAGAGGAGGAAAATGATCTAAATGTTTAACCAATGACACAAAATCACTTATTGGATGCACAAGATTTGATAAAAACTCTAATTGGATTAGAATAAGCATAGGGAGGAAGAAAATGACCTAAATGTTAAACGAATGACACAAACGTACTTATTGGATGCACAAGATTGGTTAAGAACTTGGATTAGAATAAGTTGATAGATGACGAAAATAACCTAAATGTTCAACGAATGACACAAACGCACTTATTGGATGCACAAGATTGGTTAAAAACCCTAATTGGATTAGAATAAGCTTATAGAGGACGTAAATGACCTAAATGTTCAACAATTGACACTAATCACTTATTGGATGCACCAGATTGGTTAAAAACCCTAATTGGATGAGAATAAGCCTTGGGAGGACGAAAATGACCTAAATGTTCAACGAATGACACAAAATCACTTATTGGATGCACAAGATTGGTTAAAAACCCTAATTGGATTAGAATAAGCCTAAGGAGGACGAAAATGACCTAAATATTCAACCAATGACACAAAATCACTTAATGGATGCACAAGATTAGTTAAAAACACTAATTGGATTAGAATAAGTTGATGGATGACGAAAATGACCTAATTGTTGAAACAATGATTCAAAATCACTTATTGGATGCACAAGATTGGTTAAAACCCCTAATTGGATTAGAATAAGCCTAGAGAGGACGAAAATGACCTAAATATTAAACCAATGACACACACGCACTTATTGGATTCACAAGATTGGTCAAAAACCCTAATTGGATTAGAATAAGTCGATAGATGACCAAAATAACCTAAATGTTCAACGAATGACACAAATGCACTTATTGGATGCACAAGATTGGTTAAAAACCCTAATTGGATTAGAATAAGCCTAGGGAGGACGAAAATGACCAAAATGTTCAACAAATGACACAAACGCACTAATTGGATGCACTAGATTGGTTAAAAAACCTTATTGGATTAGAATTAGCCTAAGGAGGGCGAAAATGATCTAAATGTTCAACCAATGAAACAAAATCACTTATTGGATGCTCAAGATTGGTTAAAAACCCTAATTGGATTAGAATAAGTTGATGGATGACGAAAATGACCTAAATGTTCAACCAATGAACCAAAATCACTTATTGGATGCACAAGATTGGTTAAAATCCCTAATTGGATTAGAATAAGCCTAGGGAGGACGAAAATGACCTAAATGTTCAACCAATGATACAAAATCACTTATTGGATGCACAAGATTGGTTAAAAACCCTAATTGGATTAGAATAAGCCTAGGGAGGACGAAAATGACATAAATATTCAACCAATGACACAAAATCACTTAATGGATGCACAAGATTGCTTAAAAACCCTAATTGGATTAGAATAAGTTGATGGATGACGAAAATGACCTAATTGTTGAACCAATGATTCAAAATCACTTATTGGATGCACAAGATTGGTTAAAAACCCTAATTGGATTAGAATAAGCCTAGAGAGGACGAAAATGACCTAAATATTAAACCAATGACACACACGCACTTATTGGATTCACAAGATTGGTTAAAAACCCTAATTGGATCAGAATAAGTCGATAAATGACCAAAATAACCTAAATGTTCAACGAATGACACAAATGCACTTATTGGATGCACAAGATTGGTTAAAAACCCTAATTGTATTAGAATAAGCCTAGGGAGGACGAAAATGACCAAAATGTTCAACAAATGACACAAACGCACTAATTGGATGCACTAGATTGGTTAAAAAACCTTATTCGATTAGAATTAGCCTAAGGAGGGCGAAAATGATCTAAATGTTCAACCAATGAAACAAAATCACTTATTGGATGCTCAAGATTGGTTAAAAACCCTAATTGGATTAGAATAAGCCTAAGGAGGGCGAAAATGACATAAATGTTCAACCAATGAACCAAAATCACTTATTGGATGCACAAGATTGGTTAAAATCCCTAATTGGATTAGAATAAGCCTAGGGAGGACGAAAATGACCTAAATGTTCAACCAATGATACAAAATCACTTATTGGATGCACAAGATTGGTTAAAAATCCTAATTGGATTAGAATACGCCTAGAGAGGACGAAAATGACCTAAATGTTTAACTAATGACTAAAAATTACTTATTGGATGCACAAGATTGGATAAAAACTCTAATTGGATTAGAATAAGCCTAGGGAGGAAGAAAATGTCCTAAATGTTAAACGAATGACACAAACGTACTTATTGGATGCACAGGATTGGTTAAGAACCCTAATTGGATTAGAATAAGTTGATGGATGACGAAAATGACCTAAATGTTCAACCAATGAACCAAAATCACTTATTGGATGCACAAGATTGGTTAAAATCCCTAATTGGATTAGAATAAGCCTAGGGATGACGAAAATGACCTAAATGTTCAACCAATGATACAAAATCACTTATTGGATGCACAAGATTGGTTAAAAACCCTAATTGGATTAGAATAAGCCTAGGGAGGACGAAAATGACCTAAATATTCAACCAATGACACAAAATCACTTAATGGATGCACAAGATTGGTTAAAAACCCTAATTGGATTAGAATAAGTTGATGGATGACGAAAATGACCTAATTGTTGAACCAATTAATTCAAAATCACTTATTGGATGCACAAGATTGGTTAAAAACCCTAATTGGATTAGAATAAGCCTAGAGAGGACGAAAATGACCTAAATATTAAATCAATGACACACACGCACTTATTGGATTCACAAGATTGGTTAAAAACCCTAATTGGATCAGAATAAGTCGATAAATGACCAAAATAACCTAAATGTTCAACGAATGACACAAATGCACTTATTGGATGCACAAGATTGGTTAAAAACCCTAATTGTATTAGAATAAGCCTAGGGAGGACGAAAATGACCAAAATGTTCAACAAATGACACAAACGCACTAATTGGATGCACTAGATTGGTTAAAAAACCTTATTCGATTAGAATTAGCCTAAGGAGGGCGAAAATGATCTAAATGTTCAACCAATGAAACAAAATCACTTATTGGATGCTCAAGATTGGTTAAAAACCCTAATTGGATTAGAATAAGCCTAAGGAGGGCGAAAATGACCTAAATGTTCAACCAATGAACCAAAATCACTTATTGGATGCACAAGATTGGTTAAAATCCCTAATTGGATTAGAATAAGCCTAGGGAGGACGAAAATGACCTAAATGTTCAACCAATGATACAAAATCACTTATTGGATGCACAAGATTGGTTAAAAATCCTAATTGGATTAGAATACGCTTAGAGAGGACGAAAATGACCTAAATGTTTAACCAATGACACAAAATTACTTATTGGATGCACAAGATTGGATAAAAACTCTAACTGGATTAGAATAAGCCTAGGGAGGAAGAAAATGTCCTAAATGTTAAACGAATGACACAAGCGTACTTATTGGATGCACAAGATTGGTTAAGAACCCTAATTGGATTAGAATAAGTTGATAGATGACGAAAAAAACCTAAATGTTCAACGAATGACACAAACGCACTTATTGGATGCAGAAGATTGGTTAAAAACCCTAATTGAATTAGAATAAGCCTATAGAGGACGAAAATGACCTAAATGTTCAACCAATGACACAAAATCACTTATTGGATGCACAAGATCGGTTAAAAATCTAAATTGGATTAGAATAAGCCTTGGGAGGTAGAAAATGACATAAATGTTCAAGCAATGACACAAAATCACTTATTGGATGCACAAGATTGGTTAAAAACCCAATTTGGATTAGAATAAGCCTAGAGAGGACGAAAATGGCCTAAATGTTAAACCAATGACACAAACACACTTATTGGATACAAAAGAATGGTTAAAAACCCTATTTGGATTAGAATAAGTAGAAGGATGACGAAAATGACCTAAATGTTCAACCTATAACACAAACGCACTTATTGGATGCACAATATTGGTTAAAAACTGTAATT
>JBBPBP010000003.1:22346774-22376199 GCA_037974735.1 Cicer chorassanicum
GAAAATGACCTAAATGTTCAACCAATGACACAAAATCACTTAATGGATGCACAAGATTGGTTAAAAACCCTAATTGGATTAGAATAAGCCTAGCGAGGACGAAAATGACCTAAATGTTAAACCAATGACACAAAATCACTTATTGTATGCCCAAAATTGGTTAAAAACCCTAATTGGATTAGAATAAGCCTACGGAGGACACAAATGACCTAAATATTCAACCAATGACACAAAATCACTTATTGTATACAGAAATTTTTTTAAAAACCCTAATTGGATTGGAATGAGCCTTGGAAGGACAAAAATGACCTAACTGTTCAACCAATAACACAAAATCACTTATTGGATGCAGAAGATTGGTTAAAAACCCTAATTCGATTAGAATAAGACTTGGAAAGACGAAAATGACCTAAATGTTCAACCGATGACACAAAATCACTGACCGGATGCACAAGATTGGTTAAAAACCATAATTGAATTAAAATAAGCCTAGAGAGGACGGAAGTGACCTAAATATTAAACCAATGACACAAACGCACTTATTGGATTCACAAGATTGGTTAAAAACCCTAATTGGATTAGAATAAGTGGATGGATGACGAAAATGACCTAAATGTTCAACCAATGACACAAACGCTCTTATTGGATGCACAAGATTGGTTAAAAACCCTGATTGGATTAGAATAAGCCTAGGGAGGACAAAAATGGCCTAAATGTTCAACCAATGAACCAAAATCACTTATTGGATGCACAAGATTGGTTAAAAACCCTAATTAGATTAGAATAAGCCTAGGTAGGACGAAAATGACCTAAATGTTCAACCAATGATACAAAATCACTTATTGGATGCACAAGATTGGTTAAAAACCCTAATTGGATTAGAATAAGCCTAGGGAGGACGAAAATGACCTAAATAATCAACCAATGACACAAAATCACTTAATGGATGCACAAGATTGGTTAAAAACCCTAATTGGATTAGAATAAGTTGATGGATGACGAAAATGACCTAATTGTTGAACCAATGATTCAAAATCACTTATTGGATGCACAAGATTGGTTAAAAACCCTAATTGGATTAGAATAAGCCTAGAGAGGACGAAAATGACCTAAATATTAAACCAATGACACACACGCACTTATTGGATTCACAAGATTGGTTAAAAACCCTAATTGGATCAGAATAAGTCGATAAATGACCAAAATAACCTAAATGTTCAACGAATGACACAAATGCACTTATTGGATGCACAAGATTGGTTAAAAACCCTAATTGTATTAGAATAAGCCTAGGGAGGACGAAAATGACCAAAATGTTCAACAAATGACACAAACGCACTAATTGGATGCACTAGATTGGTTAAAAAACCTTATTCGATTAGAATTAGCCTAAGGAGGGCGAAAATGATCTAAATGTTCAACCAATGAAACAAAATCACTTATTGGATGCTCAAGATTGGTTAAAAACCCTAATTGGATTAGAATAAGCCTAAGGAGGGCGAAAATGACATAAATGTTCAACCAATGAACCAAAATCACTTATTGGATGCACAAGATTGGTTAAAATCCCTAATTGGATTAGAATAAGCCTAGGGAGGACGAAAATGACCTAAATGTTCAACCAATGATACAAAATCACTTATTGGATGCACAAGATTGGTTAAAAATCCTAATTGGATTAGAATACGCCTAGAGAGGACGAAAATGACCTAAATGTTTAACTAATGACACAAAATTACTTATTGGATGCACAAGATTGGATAAAAACTCTAATTGGATTAGAATAAGCCTAGGGAGGAAGAAAATGTCCTAAATGTTAAACGAATGACACAAACGTACTTATTGGATGCACAAGATTGGTTAAGAACCCTAATTGGATTAGAATAAGTTGATAGATGACGAAAATAACCTAAATGTTCAACGAATGACACAAACGCACTTATTGGATGCAGAAGATTGGTTAAAAACCCTAATTGAATTAGAATAAGCCTATAGAGGACGAAAATGACCTAAATGTTCAACCAATGACACAAAATCACTTATTGGATGCACAAGATCGGTTAAAAATCTAAATTGGATTAGAATAAGCCTTGGGAGGTAGGAAATGACATAAATGTTCAAGCAATGACACAAAATCACTTATTGGATGCACAAGATTGGTTAAAAACCCAATTTGGATTAGAATAAGCCTAGAGAGGACGAAAATGGCCTAAATGTTAAACCAATGACACAAACACACTTATTGGATACAAAAGAATGGTTAAAAACCCTATTTGGATTAGAATAAGTAGAAGGATGACGAAAATGACCTAAATGTTCAACCTATAACACAAACGCACTTATTGGATGCACAATATTGGTTAAAAACTGTAATTCGATTAGAATAAGCCTAGGGAGGACAAAAATGGCCTAAATGTTCAACCAATGACACAAAATCACTTATTGGATGCACAAGATTGGTTAAAAACCCTAATTGGATAAGAATAAGCCTAGGGAGGATGAAAATGACCTAAATGTTCAACCAATGACACAAAATCACTTAATGGATGCACAAGATTGGTTAAAAACCCTAATTGGATTAGAATAAGCCTAGCGAGGACGAAAATGACCTAAATGTTAAACCAATGACACAAAATCACTTATTGTATGCCCAAAATTGGTTAAAAACCCTAATTGGATTAGAATAAGCCTACGGAGGACACAAATGACCTAAATATTCAACCAATGACACAAAATCACTTATTGTATACAGAAATTTTTTTAAAAACCCTAATTGGATTGGAATGAGCCTTGGAAGGACAAAAATGACCTAACTGTTCAACCAATAACACAAAATCACTTATTGGATGCAGAAGATTGGTTAAAAACCCTAATTCGATTAGAATAAGACTTGGAAAGACGAAAATGACCTAAATGTTCAACCGATGACACAAAATCACTGACCGGATGCACAAGATTGGTTAAAAACCATAATTGAATTAAAATAAGCCTAGAGAGGACGGAAGTGACCTAAATATTAAACCAATGACACAAACGCACTTATTGGATTCACAAGATTGGTTAAAAACCCTAATTGGATTAGAATAAGTGGATGGATGACGAAAATGACCTAAATGTTCAACCAATGACACAAACGCTCTTATTGGATGCACAAGATTGGTTAAAAACCCTGATTGGATTAGAATAAGCCTAGGGAGGACAAAAATGGCCTAAATGTTCAACCAATGAACCAAAATCACTTATTGGATGCACAAGATTGGTTAAAAACCCTAATTAGATTAGAATAAGCCTAGGTAGGACGAAAATGACCTAAATGTTCAACCAATGATACAAAATCACTTATTGGATGCACAAGATTGGTTAAAAACCCTAATTGGATTAGAATAAGCCTAGGGAGGACGAAAATGACCTAAATAATCAACCAATGACACAAAATCACTTAATGGATGCACAAGATTGGTTAAAAACCCTAATTGGATTAGAATAAGTTGATGGATGACGAAAATGACCTAATTGTTGAACCAATGATTCAAAATCACTTATTGGATGCACAAGATTGGTTAAAAACCCTAATTGGATTAGAATAAGCCTAGAGAGGACGAAAATGACCTAAATATTAAACCAATGACACACACGCACTTATTGGATTCACAAGATTGGTTAAAAACCCTAATTGGATCAGAATAAGTCGATAAATGACCAAAATAACCTAAATGTTCAACGAATGACACAAATGCACTTATTGGATGCACAAGATTGGTTAAAAACCCTAATTGTATTAGAATAAGCCTAGGGAGGACGAAAATGACCAAAATGTTCAACAAATGACACAAACGCACTAATTGGATGCACTAGATTGGTTAAAAAACCTTATTCGATTAGAATTAGCCTAAGGAGGGCGAAAATGATCTAAATGTTCAACCAATGAAACAAAATCACTTATTGGATGCTCAAGATTGGTTAAAAACCCTAATTGGATTAGAATAAGCCTAAGGAGGGCGAAAATGACATAAATGTTCAACCAATGAACCAAAATCACTTATTGGATGCACAAGATTGGTTAAAATCCCTAATTGGATTAGAATAAGCCTAGGGAGGACGAAAATGACCTAAATGTTCAACCAATGATACAAAATCACTTATTGGATGCACAAGATTGGTTAAAAATCCTAATTGGATTAGAATACGCCTAGAGAGGACGAAAATGACCTAAATGTTTAACTAATGACACAAAATTACTTATTGGATGCACAAGATTGGATAAAAACTCTAATTGGATTAGAATAAGCCTAGGGAGGAAGAAAATGTCCTAAATGTTAAACGAATGACACAAACGTACTTATTGGATGCACAAGATTGGTTAAGAACCCTAATTGGATTAGAATAAGTTGATAGATGACGAAAATAACCTAAATGTTCAACGAATGACACAAACGCACTTATTGGATGCAGAAGATTGGTTAAAAACCCTAATTGAATTAGAATAAGCCTATAGAGGACGAAAATGACCTAAATGTTCAACCAATGACACAAAATCACTTATTGGATGCACAAGATCGGTTAAAAATCTAAATTGGATTAGAATAAGCCTTGGGAGGTAGGAAATGACATAAATGTTCAAGCAATGACACAAAATCACTTATTGGATGCACAAGATTGGTTAAAAACCCAATTTGGATTAGAATAAGCCTAGAGAGGACGAAAATGGCCTAAATGTTAAACCAATGACACAAACACACTTATTGGATACAAAAGAATGGTTAAAAACCCTATTTGGATTAGAATAAGTAGAAGGATGACGAAAATGACCTAAATGTTCAACCTATAACACAAACGCACTTATTGGATGCACAATATTGGTTAAAAACTGTAATTCGATTAGAATAAGCCTAGGGAGGACAAAAATGGCCTAAATGTTCAACCAATGACACAAAATCACTTATTGGATGCACAAGATTGGTTAAAAACCCTAATTGGATAAGAATAAGCCTAGGGAGGATGAAAATGACCTAAATGTTCAACCAATGACACAAAATCACTTAATGGATGCACAAGATTGGTTAAAAACCCTAATTGGATTAGAATAAGCCTAGCGAGGACGAAAATGACCTAAATGTTAAACCAATGACACAAAATCACTTATTGTATGCCCAAAATTGGTTAAAAACCCTAATTGGATTAGAATAAGCCTACGGAGGACACAAATGACCTAAATATTCAACCAATGACACAAAATCACTTATTGTATACAGAAATTTTTTTAAAAACCCTAATTGGATTGGAATGAGCCTTGGAAGGACAAAAATGACCTAACTGTTCAACCAATAACACAAAATCACTTATTGGATGCAGAAGATTGGTTAAAAACCCTAATTCGATTAGAATAAGACTTGGAAAGACGAAAATGACCTAAATGTTCAACCGATGACACAAAATCACTGACCGGATGCACAAGATTGGTTAAAAACCATAATTGAATTAAAATAAGCCTAGAGAGGACGGAAGTGACCTAAATATTAAACCAATGACACAAACGCACTTATTGGATTCACAAGATTGGTTAAAAACCCTAATTGGATTAGAATAAGTGGATGGATGACGAAAATGACCTAAATGTTCAACCAATGACACAAACGCTCTTATTGGATGCACAAGATTGGTTAAAAACCCTGATTGGATTAGAATAAGCCTAGGGAGGACAAAAATGGCCTAAATGTTCAACCAATGAACCAAAATCACTTATTGGATGCACAAGATTGGTTAAAAACCCTAATTAGATTAGAATAAGCCTAGGTAGGACGAAAATGACCTAAATGTTCAACCAATGATACAAAATCACTTATTGGATGCACAAGATTGGTTAAAAACCCTAATTGGATTAGAATAAGCCTAGGGAGGACGAAAATGACCTAAATAATCAACCAATGACACAAAATCACTTAATGGATGCACAAGATTGGTTAAAAACCCTAATTGGATTAGAATAAGTTGATGGATGACGAAAATGACCTAATTGTTGAACCAATGATTCAAAATCACTTATTGGATGCACAAGATTGGTTAAAAACCCTAATTGGATTAGAATAAGTTGATGGATGACGAAAATGACCTAAATGTTCAACCAATGAACCAAAATCACTTATTGGATGCACAAGATTGGTTAAAATCCCTAATTGGATTAGAATAAGCCTAGGGAGAACGAAAATGACCTAAATGTTCAACCAATGATACAAAATCACTTATTGGATGCACAAGATTGGTTAAAAACCCTAATTGGATTAGAATAAGCCTAGGGAGGACGAAAATGACCTAAATAATCAACCAATGACACAAAATCACTTAATGGATGCACAAGATTGGTTAAAAACCCTAATTGGATTAGAATAAGTTGATGGATGACGAAAATGACCTAATTGTTGAACCAATGATTCAAAATCACTTATTGGATGCACAAGATTGGTTAAAAACCCTAATTGGATTAGAATAAGCCTAGAGAGGACGAAAATGACCTAAATATTAAATCAATGACACACACGCACTTATTGGATTCACAAGATTGGTTAAAAACCCTAATTGGATCAGAATAAGTCGATAAATGACCAAAATAACCTAAATGTTCAACGAATGACACAAATGCACTTATTGGATGCACAAGATTGGTTAAAAACCCTAATTGTATTAGAATAAGCCTAGGGAGGACGAAAATGACCAAAATGTTCAACAAATGACACAAACGCACTAATTGGATGCACTAGATTGGTTAAAAAACCTTATTCGATTAGAATTAGCCTAAGGAGGGCGAAAATGATCTAACTGTTCAACCAATGAAACAAAATCACTCATTGGATGCTCAAGATTGGTTAAAAACCCTAATTTGATTAGAATAAGCCTAAGGAGGGCGAAAATGACCTAAATGTTCAACCAATGAACCAAAATCACTTATTGGATGCACAAGATTGGTTAAAATCCCTAATTGGATTAGAATAAGCCTAGGGAGGACGATAATGACCTAAATGTTCAACCAATGATACAAAATCACTTATTGGATGCACAAGATTGGTTAAAAATCCTAATTGGATTAGAATACGCCTAGAGAGGACGAAAATGACCTAAATGTTGAACTAATGACACAAAATTACTTATTGGATGCACAAGATTGGATAAAAACTCTAATTGGATTAGAATAAGCCTAGGGAGGAAGAAAATGTCCTAAATGTTAATCGAATGACACAAACATACTTATTGGATGCACAAGATTGGTTAAGAACCCTAATTGGATTAGAATAAGTTGATGGATGACGAAAATGACCTAAATGTTCAACAAATGAACCAAAATCACTTATTGGATGCACAAGATTGGTTAAAATCCCTAATTGGATTAGAATAAGCCTAGGGATGACAAAAATGACCTAAATGTTCAACCAATGATACAAAATCACTTATTGGATGCACAAGATTGGTTAAAAACCCTAATTGGATAAGAATAAGCCTAGGGAGGACGAAAATGACCTAAATATTCAACCAATGACACAAAATCACTTAATGGATGCACAAGATTGGTTAAAAACCCTATTTGGATTAGAATAAGCCTAGAGAGGACGAAAATGGCCTAAATGTTAAACCAATGACACAAACACACTTATTGGATACAAAAGAATGGTTAAAAACCCTATTTGGATTAGAATAAGTAGAAGGATGACGAAAATGACCTAAATGTTCAACCTATAACACAAACGCACTTATTGGATGCACAATATTGGTTAAAAACTGTAATTGGATTAGAATAAGCCTAGGGAGGACAAAAATGGCCTAAATGTTCAACCAATGACACAAAATCACTTATTGGATGCACAAGATTGGTTAAAAACCCTAATTGGATAAGAATAAGCCTAGGGAGGACGAAAATGACCTAAATGTTCAACCAATGACACAAAATCACTTAATGGATGCACAAGATTGGTTAAAAACCCTAATTGGATTAGAATAAGCCTAGCGAGGACGAAAATGACCTAAATGTTAAACCAATGACACAAAATCACTTATTGTATGCCCAAAATTGGTTAAAAACCCTAATTGGATTAGAATAAGCCTACGGAGGACACAAATGACCTAAATATTCAACCAATGACACAAAATCACTTATTGTATACCGAAATTTTTTTAAAAACCCTAATTGGATTGGAATGAGCCTTGGAAGGACAAAAATGACCTAACTGTTCAACCAATAACACAAAATCACTTATTGGATGCAGAAGTATGGTTAAAAACCCTAATTCGATTAGAATAAGACTTGGAAAGACGAAAATGACATAAATGTTCAACCAATGACACAAAATCACTTACCGGATGCACAAGATTGGTTAAAAACCATAATTGAATTAAAATAAGCCTAGAGAGGACGGAAGTGACCTAAATATTAAACCAATGACACAAACGCACTTATTGGATTCACAAGATTGGTTAAAAACCCTAATTGGATTAGAATAAGTGGATGGATGACGAAAATGACCTAAATGTTCAACCAATGACACAAACGCTCTTATTGGATGCACAAGATTGGTTAAAAACCCTGATTGGATTAGAATAAGCCTAGGGAGGACAAAAATGGCCTAAATGTTCAACCAATGAACCAAAATCACTTATTGGATGCACAAGATTGGTTAAAAACCCTAATTAGATTAGAATAAGCCTAGGTAGGACGAGAATGACCTAATTGTTCAACTAATGATACAAAATCACTTATTGGATACAGAAAATTGGTTAAAAACCCTAATTGGATTAGAATAAGCCTAGAGAGGACGAAAATGACCTAAATGTTAAACCAATGACACAAACGCACTTATAAGATGCACAAGATTGGTTAAAAACCCTAATTGGATTAGAATAAGCCCAGGGAGGACGAAAATAACCTAAATGTTCAACCAATGACACAAACGCACTTATTGGATCCACTAGATTGGTTAAAAAAACCTTTTTGGATTAAAATAAGCCTAAGGAGGGCGAAAATGACCTAAATGTTCAACCAATGAAACAAAATCACTTATTGGATGCTCAAGATTGGTTAAAAACCCTAATTGGATTAGAATAAGTTGATGGATGACGAAAATGACCTAAATGTTAAACCAATGAACCAAAATCACTTATTGGATGCACAAGATTGGTTAAAAACCATAATTGGATTAGAATAAGCCTAGGGAGGACGAAAATGACCTAAATGTTCAACCAATGATACAAAATCACTTATTGGATACAGAAAATTGGTTGAAAACCCTAATTGGATTGGAATAAGCCTTGGAAGGACGAAAATGACCTAACTGTTCAACCAATAACAAAAAATCACTTATTGGATGCACAAGATTGGTTAAAAACCCTAATTGGATTAGAATAAGCCTAGGGAGGACGAAAACGACCCAAATGTTCAACCAATGACACAAACACACTTATTGGATGCACAAGATTGGATAAAATCCCTAATTGGATAAGAATAAATCAACGGATGACGAAAATGAACTAAATGTTCAACCAATGACACAAATGCACTTATTGGATGCATAAGATTGGTTAAACTCTAATTGGATTAGAATAAGCCTAGGGAGGACGAAAATGACCAAAATGTTCAACCAATGACACAAACACACTTATTGGATGCACTAGATTGGTTAAAAAAACCTTATTGGATTAGAATAAGCCTAAGGAGGGCGAAAATGACCTAAATGTTAAACCAATGCAACAAAATCACTTATTGGATGCTTTAGATTGGTTAAAAACCCTAATTGGATTAGAATAAGTTGATGGATGACGAAAATGACCTAATTGTTCAACCAATGAACCAAAATCACTTATTGGATGCACAAGATTGGTTAAAAACCCTAATTAGATTGGAATAAGCCTAGGGAGGACGAAAATGACCTAAATGTTTAACCAATGACACAAAATCACTTATTGGATGCACAAGATTGGATAAAAACTCTAATTGGATTAGAATAAGCCTAGGGAGGAAGAACATGACCTAAATGTTAAACCAATGACACAAACGTACTTATTGGATGCACAAGATTGGTTAAGAACCCTAATTGGATTAGAATAAGTCGATAGATGACGAAAATAACCCAAATGTTCAACGAATGACACAAATGCACTTATTGGATGCACAAGATTGGTTAAAAACCCTAATTGGATTAGAATAATCCTAGGGAGGACGAAAATGACCAAAATGTTCAACAAATGACACAAACGCACTAAATGTTCAACCAATGACAACAAATGTTCAACTTATTGGATGCACAAGATTGGTTAAAAACCCTAATTGGATTAGAATAAGCCTAGGGAGGACGAAAATGACCTAAATGTTCACCCAATGACACAAACGCACTTATCGGATGCACTAGATTGGTTAAAAAACCTTATTGGATTAGAATAAGCCTAAGAAGGGCAAAATGACCTAAATGTTCAACCAATGAAACAAAATCACTTATTGGATGCTCAAGATTGGTTGAAAACCCTAATTGGATTAGAATAAGTTGATGGATGACGAAAATGACCTAAATGTTCAACCAATGAACCAAAATCACTTATTGGATGCACAAGATTGGTTAAAATCCCTAATTGGATTAGAATAAGCCTAGGGAGGACGAAAATGACCTAAATGTTAAACCAATGATACAAAATCACTTATTGGATGCACAAGATTGGTTAAAAATCCTAATTAGATTAGAATACGCCTAGAGAGGACGAAAATGACCTAAATGTTTAACTAATGACACAAAATCACTTATTTGATGCACAAGATTGGATAAAAACTCTAATTGGATTAGAATAAGCCTAGAGAGGAAGAAAATGACCTAAATGTTAAACGAATGACACAAACGTACTTATTGGATGCACAAGATTGGTTAAGAACCGTAATTGGATTAGAATAAGTCGATAGATGACGAAAATAACCTAAATGTTCAATGAATGACACAAAAGCACTTATTGGATGCACAAGATTGGTTAAAAACCCTAATGGGATTAGAATAAGCCTAGGGAGGACAAAAATGACCTAAATGTTCAACCAATGACACAAAATCACTTAATTGATACACAAAATTGGTTAAAAACCCTAATTGGATTAGAATAAGACTTGGAAAGACGAAAATGACCTAAATGTTCAACCAATGACAAAAAATCACTTATTGGATGCACAAGATTGGTTAAAAACCCAAATTGAATTAGAATAAGCCTAGAGAGGACGAAAATGACCTAAATATTAAACCAATGACACAAACGCACTTATTTGATTCACAAGATTGGTTAAAAACCCTAATTGGATTAGAATAATTCGATAGATGACCAAAATAACCTAAATGTTCAAAGAATGACACAAACGCACTTATTGAATGCACAAGATTGGTTAAAAACCCTAACTGGATTTGAATAAGCCTTGGGAGGACGAAAATGACCTAAATGTTCAACCAATGACACAAACGCACTTATTTGATACACTAGATTGGTTAAAAAACCTTATTGGATTAGAATAAGCCTAAGGTGGGCGAAAATGATCTAAATGTTCAACCAATTAAACCAAATCACTTATTGGATGCTCAAGATTGGTTAAAAACCCTAATTGGATTAGAATAAGTTGATGGATGACAAAAATGACCTAAATATTCAACTAATGAACCAAAATCACTTATTGGATGCACAAGATTGGTTACAATCCCTAATTGGATAAGAATAAGCCTAGGGAGGACGAAAATGACCTAAATGTTCAACCAATGATACAAAATCACTTATTGGATGCACAAGATTGGTTAAAAATCCTAATTGGATTAGAATACGCCTAGAGAGGATGAAAATGACCTAAATGTTTAACCAATGACAAAAAATCACTTATTGGATGCACAAGATTGGATAAAATCCCTAATTGGATTAGAATAAGCCTAGGGGGGAAGAAAATGACCTAAATGTTCAACCAATGATACAAAATCAGTTATTGGATGCACAAGATTTGTTAAAATCCTAATTGGATTAGAATACGCCTAGAGAGGACGAAAATGACCTAAATGTTTAACCAATGACACAAAATCACTTATTGGATGCACAAGATTGGTTAAGAACCCTAATTGGATTAGAATAAGTCGATAGATGACGAAAATAACCTAAATGTTCAACGAATGACACAAACGCACTTATTGGATGCAGAAGATTGGTTAAAACCCCTAATTGAATTAGAATAAGCCTATAGAGGACGAAAATGACCTAAATGTTCAACCAATGACACAAAATCACTTATTGGATTCACAAGATCGGTTAAAAATCTAAATTGGATTAGAATAAGCCTTGGGAGGTAGGAAATGACCTAAATGTTCAAGCAATGACACAAAATCACTTATTGGATGCACAAGATTGGTTAAAAACCCTAATTGGATTAGAATAAGCCTAGAGAGGACGAAAATGGCCTAAATGTTAAACCAATGACACAAACACACTTATTGGATGCAAAAGAATGGTTAAAAACCCTATTTGGATTAGAATAAGTAGAATGATGACGAAAATGACCTAAATGTTCAACCTATAACACAAACGCTCTTATTGGATGCACAATATTGGTTAAAAACTGTAATTGGATTAGAATAAGCCTAGTGAGGACGAAAATGGCCGAAATGTTCAACCAATGACACAAAATCACTTATTGGATGCACAAGATTGGTTAAAAACCCTAATTGGATTAGAATAAGCATAGGGAGGACGAAAATGACCTAAATGTTCAACCAATGACACAAAATCACTTAATGGATGCACAAGATTGGTTAAAAACCCTAATTGGATTAGAATAAGCCTAGCGAGGACGAAAATGACCTAAATGTTAAACCAATGACACAAAATCACTTATTGTATGCACAAAATTGGTTAAAAACCCTAATTCGATTAGAATAAGCCTAGGGAGGACACAAATGACCTAAATATTCAACCAATGACACAAAATCACTTATTGTATACAGAAATTTTTTTAAAAAACCGAATTGGATTGGAATGAGCCTTGGAAGGACAAAAATGACCTAACTGTTCAACCAATAACACAAAATCACTTATTGGATGCAGAAGATTGGTTAAAAACCCTAATTGGATTAGAATAAGACTTGGAAAGACGAAAATGACCTAAATGTTCAACCAATGACACAAAATCACTTACCGGATGCACAAGATTGGTTAAAAACCATAATTGAATTAGAATAATCCTAGAGAGGACGGAAGTGACCTAAATATTAAACCAATAACACAAACGCACTTATTGGATTCACAAGATTGGTTAAAAACCCTAATTGGATTAGAATAAGTGGATGGATGTCGAAAATGACCTAAATGTTCAACCAATGACACAAACGCTCTTATTGGATGCACAAGATTGGTTAAAAACCTTGATTGGATTAGAATAAGCCTATCGAGGACGAAAATGACCTAAATTTTGAACCAATGACACAAAATCACTTATTGGATGCACAAGATTGGTTAAAAACCCTAATTGGATTAGAATAAGCCTACGGAGGACGAATGTGACCTAAATATTCAACCAATGAACCAAAATCACTTATTGGATGCACAAGATTGGTTAAAAACCCTAATTAGATTAGAATAAGCCTAGGTAGGACGAAAATGACCTAATTGTTCAACCAATGATACAAAATCACTTATTGGATACAGAAAATTGGTTAAAAACCCTAATTGGATTAGAATAAGTGGATGGATGACGAAAATGACCTAAATGTTACACCAATGACACAAACACACTTATAAGATGCACCAGATTGGTTAAAAACCCTAATTGGATTAGAATAAGTCGATAGATGACCAAAATAACCTAAATGTTCAACGAATGACACAAACTCACTTATTGGATGCACAAGATTGGTTAAAAACCCTAATTGGATTAGAATAAGCTCAGGGAGGACGAAAATAACCTAAATGTTCAACCAATGACACAAACACACTTATTGGATCCACTAGATTGGTTAAAAAACCTTTTTGGATTAAAATAAGCCTAAGGAGGGCGAAAATGACCTAAATGTTCAACCAATGAAACAAAATCACTTATTGGATGCTTTAGATTGGTTAAAAACCCTAATTGGATTAGAATAAGTTGATGGATGACGAAAATGACCTAAATGTTAAACCAATGAACCAAAATCACTTATTGGATGCACAAGATTGGTTAAAAACCATAATTAGATTAGAATAAGCCTAGGGAGGACGAAAATGACCTAAATGTTCAACCAATGATACAAAATCACTTATTGGATACAGAAAATTGGTTGAAAACCCTAATTGGATTGGAATAAGCCTTGGAAGGACGAAAATGACCTAACTGTTCAACCAATAACACAAAATCACTTATTGGATGCACAAGATTGGTTAAAAACCCTAATTGGATTAGAATAAGCCTAGGGAGGACGAAAACGACCCAAATGTTCAACCGATGACACAAACACACTTATTGGATGCACAAGATTGGATAAAATCCCTAATTGGAGAAGAATAAATCAACAGATGACGAAAATGAACTAAATGTTCAACCAATGACACAAATGCACTTATTGGATGCATAAGATTGGTTAAACTCTAATTGGATTAGAATAAGCCTAGGGAGGACGAAAATGACCTAAATGTTCAAACAATGATACAAAATCCCTTATTGGATGCACAAGAATGGTTATAAACCCTAATTGGATTAGAATAAGCCTTGGGAGGATGAAAATGACCTAAATGTTCAAGCAATGACACAAAATCACTAATTGGATGCGCAAAATTGGTTAAAAACCCTAATTGGATTAGAATAAGCCTAGAGAGGACGAAAATGACCTAAATGTTAAACCAATGACACAAACCCAAGTATTGGATGCACAAGATTGGTTAAAAACCCTAATTGGATTAGAATAAGTCGATAGATGACCAAAATAACCTAAATAATCAACAAATGACACAAACACACTTATTGGATGCACATGATTGGTTAAAAACCCTAATTGGATTAGAATAAGCCTAGGCCGGACGAAAATGACCAAAATGTTCAACCAATGACACAAACACACTTATTGGATGCACTAGATTGGTTAAAAAACCTTATTGGATTAGAATAAGCCTAAGGAGGGCGAAAATGACCTAAATGTTAAACCAATGACACAAACACACTTATTGGATGCAAAAGAATGGTTAAAAACCCTATTTGGATTAGAATAAGTAGAAGGATGACGAAAATGACCTAAATGTTCAACCTATAACACAAACGCACGTATTGGATGCACAATATTGGTTAAAAACTGTAATTGGATTAGAATAAGGCTAGGGAGGACGAAAATGACCTAAATGTTCAACCAATGACACAAAATCACTTATTCGATGCACAAGATTGGTTAAGAACCCTAATTGGATTAGAATAAGCCTAGGGAGGACGAAAATGACCTAAATGTTCAACCAATGACACAAAATCACTTAATGGATGCACAAGATTGGTTAAAATCCCTAATTGGATTAGAATAAGCCTAGCGAGGACGAAAAACGACCCAAATGTTCAACCAATGACACAAACGCACTTATTGGATGCAGAAGAATGGTTAAAAACCCTAATTGGATTAGAATAAGCCTAGAGAGGACAAAAAGGACCCAAATGTTCAACCAATGACAAAAACGCACTTATTGTATGCACAAAATTGGTAAAAAAACCCTAATTGGATTAGAATAAGCCTTGGGAGGACACAAATGACCTAAATATTCAACCAATGACACAAAATCACTTATTGGATACACAAGATTGGTTAAAAACCCTAATTGGATTAGAATAAGCCTAGGGAGGACGAAAAACGACCCAAATGTTCAACCAATGACACAAACGCACTTATTGGATGCAGAATAATGGTTAAAAACCCTAATTGGATTAGAATAAGCCTAGAGAGGACAAAAATGACCTAAATGTTCAAACAATGACACAAAATCACTTACCAGATGCACAAGATTGGTTAAAAACCCAAATTGAACTAGAATAAGCCTAGAGAGGACGAAAATGACCTAAATATTAAACCAATGACACAAACGCACTTATTGGATTCACAAGATTGGTTAAAAACCCTAATTGGATTAGAATAAGACTTGGAAAGACGAAAATGACCTAAATGTTCAACCAATGACACAAAATCACTTACCGGATGCACAAGATTGGTTAAAAACCCAAATTGAATTAGAATAAGCCTAGAGAGGACGAAAATGACCTAAATATTAAACCAATGACACAAACGCACTTATTGGATTCACAAGATTGGTTAAAAACCCTAATTGGATTAGAATAAGTGGATGGATGACGAAAATGACCTAAATGTTCAACCGTTGACACAAACGATCTTATTGGATGCGCAATATTGGTTAAAAACCCTAATTGGATTAGAATAAGCCTAGGGAGGACGAAAATGACCTAAATTCTGAACCAATGACACAAAATCACTTATTGGATGCACAAGATTGGTTAAAAACCCTAATTGGATTAGAATAAGCCTAGGGAGGACGAAAATGACCTAAATGTTCAGCCAATAATACAAAATCACTTATTGGATGCACAAGATTGGTTAAAAACCCTAATTGGATTAGAATAAGCCTAGAGAGGACGAAAATGACCTAAATGTTAAACCAATGACACAAACGCACTTATTAGATGCACAAGATTGGTTAAAAACCCTAAATGGATTAGAATAAGTCGATAGATGACCAAAATAACCTAAATGTTCAACGAATGACACAAACGCACTTATTGGATGCACAAATGCACTAGATTGGTTAAAAAACCTTTTTGGATTAGAATAAGCCTAAGGAGGGCGAAAATGACCTGAATGTTCAACCAATTAAACAAAATCACTTATTGGATGCTCAAGATTGTTTAAAAACCCTAATTGGATTAGAATAAGTTGATGGATGACGAAAATGACCTAAATTTTAAACCAATGAACCAAAATCACTTATTAGATGCACAAGATTGGTTAAAAACCATAATTGGATTAGAATAAGCCTAGGGAGGACGAAAATGACCTAAATGTTCAACCAATGACACAAAATCACTTATTGGATACAGAAAATTGGTTAAAAACCCTAATTGGATTAGAATAAGCCTAGGGAGGAAGAACATGACCTAAATGTTAAACCAATGACACAAACGTACTTATTGGATGCTTAAGATTGGTTAAGAACCCTAATTGGAATAGAATAAGTCGATAGATGACGAAAATAACCTAAATGTTCAATAAATGACACAAAAGCACATATTGGATGCACAAGATTGGTTAAAAACCCTAATTGGATTAGAATAAGCCTAGGGAGGACAAAAATGACGTAAATGTTCAACCAATGACACAAAATCACTTATTGGATACACAAAATTGGTAAAAAAAACCCTAATTAGATTAGAATAAGACTTGGAAAGACGAAAATGACCTAAATGTTCAACAAATGACACAAAATCACTTATTGGATGCACAAGATTGGTTAACAACCCAAATTGAATTAGAATAAGCCTAGAGAGGACGAAAATGACCTAAATATTAAACCAATGACACAAACGCACTTATTGGATTCACAAGATTGGTTAAAAACTCTAATTGGATTAGAATAATCCGATAGATGACCAAAATAACCTAAATGTTCAACGAATGACACAAACGCACTTATTGGATGCACAAGATTGGTTAAAAACCCTAATTGGATTAGAATAAGCCCAGGGAGGACGAAAATGACCTAAATGTTCAACCAATGACACAAACGTACTTATTGGATGCGTTAGATTTGTTAAAAAACCTTATTGGATTAGAATAAGTCTAAGGAGGGCGAAAATGACCTAAATGTTCAACCAATATAACAAAATCACTTATTGGATGCTCAAGATTGGTTAAAAACCCTTATTGGATTAAAATAAGTTGATGGATGACGAAAATGACCTAAATGATCTTTCAATGAACCAAAATCACTTATTGGATGCACAAGATTGGTTAAAATCCCTAATTGGATTAGAATAAGCCTAGGGAGGACAAAAATGACCTAAATGTTCAACCAATGATACAAAATCATTTATTGGATGCACAAGATTGGTTTAATAACCTAATTGGATTAGAATACGCATAAAGAGGACGAAAATGACCTAAATGTTTAACCAATGACACAAAATCACTTATTGGATGCACAAGATTGGATAAAAACTCTAATTGGATTAGAATAAGCCTAGGGAGGAAGAACATGACCTAAATGTTAAACCAATGACACAAACGTACTTATTGGATGCTTAAGATGGGTTAAGAACCCTAATTGGATTAGAATAAGTCGATAGATGACGAAAATAACCTAAATGTTCAATAAATGACACAAAAGCACATATTGGATGCACAAGATTGGTTAAAAACCCTAATTGGATTAGAATTACCGTAGGGAGGACAAAAATGACCTAAATGTTCAACCAATGACACAAAATCACTTATTGGATACACAAAATTGGTTAAAAACCCTAATTGGATTAGAATAAGACTTGGAAAGACGAAAATGACCTAAATGTTCAACCAATGACAGAAAATCACTTATTGGATGCACAAGATTGGTTAAAAACCCAAATTGAATTAGAATAAGCCTAGAGAGGACGAAAATGACCTGAATATTAAACCAATGACACAAACGCACTTATTGGATTCACAAGATTCGTTAAAAACCCTAATTGGATTAGAATAAGTCGATAGATGACCAAAATAACTTAAATGTTCAATGAATGACACAAACGCACTTATTGGATGCACAAGATTGGTTAAAAACCCTAATTGGATTAGAATAAGACTAGGGAGGTCGAAAATGACCTAAATGTTCAACCAATGACACAAACGCACTTATTGGATGCACTAGATTGGTTAAAAAACCTTATTGGATTAGAATAAGCCTAAGGAGGGCGAAAATGATCAAAATGTTCAACCAATGAAACAAAATCACTTATTGGATGCTCAAGATTGGTTAAAAACCCTAACTGGATTAATATAAGTTGATGGATGACAAAAATGACCTAAATATTAAACCAATGAACCAAAATCACTTATTGGATGCACAAGATTGGTTAAAAACCATAATTGGATTAGAATAAGCCTAGGGAGGACGAAAATGACCTAAATGTTCAACCAATGACACAAAATCACTTATTGGATACTGAAAGTTGGTTAAAAACCTTAATTGGATTAGAATAAGCCTAGGGAGGACGAAAACGACCCAAATGTTCAACCAATGACACAAACGCACTTATTGGATGCACAAGATTGGTTAAAATCCATAATTGGATAAGAATAAATCAACGGATGACGAAAATGACCTAAATGTTCAACCAATGACACAAACGCACTTATTGGATGCATAAGATTGGTTAAAACTCTAATGGGATTAGAATAAGCCTAGGGAGGACGAAAATGACCTAAATGTTCAACCAATGATTCAAAATCCCTTATTGGATGCACAAGAATGGTTATAAACCCTAATTGGATTAGAATAAGCCTTGGGAGGACGAAAATGACCTAAATGTTCAAGCAATGACACAAAATCACTTATTCGATGCACAAGATTGGTTAAAAACCCTAATTGGATTAGAATAAGCCTAGAGAGGACGAAAATGACCTAAATTTTAAACCAATGACAGAAATGCATTTATTGGATGCACAAGATTGGTTAAAAACCCTAATTGGATTAGAATAAGTCGATAGATGACCAAAATAACCTAAATGTTCAACGAATGACACAAACGCACTTATTGGATGCACAAAATTGGTTAAAAACCCTAATTGGATTAGAATAAGCCTAGGGAGGACGAAAGTGACCTAAATGTTCAACCAATGACACAAACGCACTTATTGGATGCACTAGATTGGTTAATTAGAATAAGCCTAAGGAGGGCGAAAATGATCTAAATGTTCAACCAATGAAACAAAATCACTTATTGGATGCTCAAGATTGGTTAAAAACCCTAATTGGATTAATATAAGTTGATGGATGACGAAAATGACCTAAATGTTCAACCAATGAACCAAAATCACTTATTGGATGCACAAGATTGGTTAAAAACCCTAATTGGATTAGAATAAGCATAGGGAGGACGAAAATGACCTAAATGTTCAACCAATGAACCAAAATCACTTATTGGATGCACAAGATTGGTTAAAAACCCTAATTAAATTAGAATAAGCCTAGGGAGGACGAAAATGACCTAAATGTTCAACCAATGATACAAAATCACTTATTGGATGCACAAGATTGGTTAAAAACCCTAATTGGATAAGAATAAGCCTAGAGAGGACGAAAATAACCTAAATGTTAAACCAATGACACAAACACACTTATTGGATGCACAAGATTGGTTAAAAACCCTAAATGGATTAGAATAAGTCGATAGATGACCAAAATAACCTAAATGTTCAACGAATGACACAAACGCACTTATAAGATGCACAAGATTGGTTAAAAACCCTAATTGGATTAGAATAAGCCTAGGAGGACGAAAATAACCTAAATGTTCAACCAATGACACAAACGCACTTATTGGATGCACTAGATTGGTTAAAAAACCTTTTTGGATTAGAATAAGCCTAAGGAGGGCGAAAATGACGTTAATGTTCAACCAATAAAACAAAATCACTTATTGGATGCTCAAGATTGGTTAACAACCCAAATTGAATTAGAATAAGCCTAGAAAGGGCGAAAATGACCTAAATATTAAACCAATGACACAAACGCACTTATTGGATTCACATGATTGGTTAAAAACTCTAATTGGATTAGAATAAGCCGATAGATGACCAAAATAACCTAAATGTTCAACGAATGACACAAACGCACTTATTGGATGCACAAGATTGGTTAAAAACCCTAATTGGATTAGAATAAGCCCAGGGAGGACGAAAATGACCTTAATGTTCAACCAATGACACAAACGTACTTATTGGATGCGTTAGATTTGTTAAAAAACCTTATTGGATTAGAATGAGCCTAAGGAGGGCGAAAATGACCTAAATGTTCAACCAATATAACAAAATCACTTATTGGATGCTCAAGATTGGTTAAAAACCCTTATTGGATTAAAATAAGTTAATGGATGACGAAAATGACCTAAATGATCTTTCAATGAACCAAAATCACTTATTGGATGCACAAGAATTGTTAAAATCCCTAATTGGAATAGAATAAGCATAGGGAGGACAAAAATGACCTAAATGTTCAACCAATGATACAAAATAATTTATTGGATGCACAAGATTGGTTAAAAATCCTAATTGGATTAGAATACGCATAAAGAGGACGAAAATGACCTAAATGTTTAACCAATGACACAAAATCACTTATTGGATGCACAAGATTGGATAAAAACTCTAATTGGATTAGAATAAGCCTAGGGAGAAAGAAAATGACTTAAATGTTAAACCAATGACACAAACGTACTTATTGGATGCTTAAGATTGGTTAAGAACCCTAATTGGATTAGAATAAGTCGATAGATGACGAAAATAACCTAAATGTTCAATAAATGACACAAAAACACATATTGGATGCACAAGATTGGTTAAAAACCCTAATTGAATTAGAATAAGCCTAGGGAGGACAAAAATGACCTAAATGTTCAACCAATGACACAAAATCACTTATTGGATACACAAAATTGGTAAAAAAAACCCTAATTAGATTAGAATAAGACTTGGAAAGACGAAAATGACCTAAATGTTCAACAAATGACACAAAATCACTTATTGGATGCACAAGATTGGTTAACAACCCAAATTGAATTAGAATAAGCCTAGAGAGGACGAAAATGACCTAAATATTAAACCAATGACACAAACGCACTTATTGGATTCACAAGATTGGTTAAAAACTCTAATTGGATTAGAATAAGCCGATAGATGACCAAAATAACCTAAATGTTCAACGAATGACACAAACGCACTTATTGGATGCACAAGATTGGTTAAAAACCCTAATTGGATTAGAATAAGCCCAAGGAGGACGAAAATGACCTAAATGTTTAACCAATGACACAAACGTACTTATTGGATGCGTTAGATTTGTTAAAAAACCTTATTGGATTAGAATAAGCCTAAGGAGGGCGAAAATGACCTAAATGTTCAACCAATATAACAAAATCACTAATTGGATGCTCAAGATTGGTTAAAAACCCTTATTGGATGAAAATAAGTTGATGGATGACGAAAATGACCTAAATGATCTTTCAATGAACCAAAATCACTTATTGGATGCACAAGATTGGTTAAAATCCCTAATTGGATTAGAATAAGCCTAGGGAGGACAAAAATGACCTAAATGTTCAACCAATGATACAAAATCATTTATTGGATGCACAAGATAGGTTAAAAATTCTTATTGGATTAGAATACGCATAAAGAGGACGAAAATGACCTAAATGTTTAACCAATGACACAAAATCACTTATTGGATGCACAAGATTGGATAAAAACTCTAATTGGATTAGAATAAGCCTAGGGAGAAAGAAAATGACCTAAATGTTAAACCAATGACACAAACGTACTTATTGGATGCACAAGATTGGTTAAGAACCCTAATTGGATTAGAATAAGTCGATAGATGACGAAAATAACCTAAATGTTCAACGAATGACACAAACGCACTTATTGAATACACAAGATTGGTTAAAAACCCTAATTGGATTAGAATAAGCGTAGGGAGGACAAAAATGACCTAAATGTTCAACCAATGACAGAAAAGCACTTATTGGATACACAAAATTGGTTAAAAACCCTAATTGGATTAGAATAAGACTTGGAAAGACGAAAATGACCTAAATGTTCAACCAATGACACAAAATCACTTATTGGATGCACAAGATTGGTTAAAAACCCAAATTGAATTAGAATAAGCCTAGAGAGGACAAAAATGACCTAAATATTAAACCAATGACACAAACGCACTTATTGGATTCACAAGATTGGTTAAAAACCCTAATTGGATTAGAATAAGTCGATAGATGACCAAAATAACTTAAATGTTCAATGAATGACACAAACGCACTTATTGGATGCCCACGATTGGTTAAAAACACTAATTGGATTAGAATAAGCCTATGGGGGACGAAAATGACCTAAATGTTCAACCAATGACACAAACGCACTTATTGGATGCACTAGATTGGTTAAAAAAACCTTATTGGATTAGAATAAGCCTAAGGGGGGCGAAAATGACCTAAATGTTCAACCAATGAAACAAAATCACTTATTGGATGCACAAGATTGGTTAAAAACCCTAATTGGATTAGAATAAGCCTAGGGAGGACGAAAATGACCTAAATGTTCAACCAATGATACAAAATCACTTATTGGATGCACAAGATTGGTTAAAAACCCTAATTGGATTATAATAAGCCTAGATAGGACGAAAATGACCTTAATGTTTACCCAATGACACAAAATCACTTATTGGATGCACAAGATTGGATAAAAACTCTAATTGGTTTGGAATAAGCCTAGGGAGGAAGAAAATGACCTAAATGTTAAACAATTGAAACAAACGCACTTATTGGATGCAAAAGATTGGTTAAGAACCCTAATTTGATTAGAATAAGTCAATAGATGACGAAAATAACCTAAATGTTCAACGAATGACACAAACACACTTATTGGATGCACAAGATAGGTTAAAAACCCTAATTGGATTAGAATAAACCTATGGAGGACAAAAATGACCTAAATGTTCAACCAATGACACAAAATCACTTATTGGATGCACAAGATTGGTTAAAAACCCAAATTGAATTAGAATAAGCCTAGAGAGGACGAAAATGACCTAAATGTTTAACCAATGACACAAACGCACTTATTGGATTCACAAGATTGGTTAAAAACCCTAATTGGATTAGAATAAGTCGATAGATGACCAAAATAACCTAAATGTTCAACGAATGACACAAACGCACTTATTGGATGCACAAGATTGGTTAAAAACACTAATTGGATTAGAATAAGCCTATGGAGGACGAAAATGACCTAAATGTTCAACCAATGACACAAATGCACTTATTGGATGCACTAGATTGGTTAAAAATCCTTATTGGATTAGAATAAGCCTAAGGAGGGCGAAAATGACCTAAATGTTCAACCAATGAAACAAAATCACTTATTGGATGCACAAGATTGGTTAAAAACCCTAATTGAATTAGAATAAGCCTAGGGAGGACGAAAATGACCTAAATGTTCAAACAATGATACAAAATCACTTATTGGATGCACAAGATTGGTTAAAAAGCCTAATTGGATTAGAATAAGCCTAGAGAGGACGGAAATGACCTTAATGTTTACCCAATGACACAAAATCACTTATTGGATGCACAAGATTGGATAAAAACTCTAATTGGATTCGAAAAAGCCTAGAGAGGAAGAAAATGACCTAAATGTTAAACCAATGACACAAACACACTTATTGGATGCAAAAGATTGGTTAAGAACCCTAATTTGATTAGAATAAGTCAATAGATAACGAAAATAACTTAAATGTTCAACGAATGACACAAACGCACTTATTCGATGCACAAGATAGGTTAAAAACCCTAATTGGATTAGAATAAACCTAGGGAGGACAAAAATGACCTCAATGTTCAACCAATGACACAATTAACTTATTGGATGCACAAGATTGGTTAAAAATCCTAATTGAATTAGAATAAGCCTAGAGAGGACGAAAATGACCTAAATGTTAAACAAATGACACAAACGCACTTATTGGATTCACAAGATTGGTTAAAAACCCTAATTGGATTAGAATAAGTCGATAGATGACCAAAATAACCTAAATGTTCAACGAATGAAACAAACACACTTATTGGATGCACAAGATTGGTTAAAAACCCTAATTGGATTAGAATAAGCCTAGAGAGGACGGAAATGACATAAATGTTAAACCAATGACACAAACGCAGTTATTGGATGCACAAGATTGGTTATAAACTCTAATTGGATTAGAATAAGTCGATAGATGACCAAAATAACCTAAATAATCAACGAATGACACAAACACACTTATTGGATGCACAAGATTGGTTAAAAACCCTAATTGGATTAGAATAAGCCTAGGGAGGACGAAAATGACCAAAATGTTCAACCAATGACACAAACGCACTTATTGGATGCACTAGATTGGTTAAAAACCCTAATTGGATAAGAATAAGCCTAGGGAGGACGAAAATGACCTAAATGTTCAATCAATGATACAAAATCACTTATTGGATGCACAAGAATGGTTAAAAACCCTAATTTGATAAGAATACACCTAGAGAGGACGAAAATGAACCAAATGTTTAACCAATGACACAAAATCACTTATTGGATGCACAAGATTGGATAAAAACTCTAATTGGATTAGAATAAGCCTAGGGAGGAAGAACATGACCTAAATGTTAAACCAATGACACAAACGTACTTATTGGATGCCCAAGATTGGTTAAGAACCCTAATTGGATTAGAATAAGTCGATAGATGACGAAAATAAGCTAAATGTTCAATGAATGACACAAAAGCACATATTGGATGAACAAGATTGGTTAAAAACCCTAATTGGATTAGAATAAGCCTAGGGAGGACGAAAATGACCTAAATGTTCAACCAATGACACAAAATCACTTATTGGATACATAAAATTGGTTAAAAACCCTAATTGGATTAGAATAAGACTTGGAAAGATGAAAATGACCGAAATGTTCAACCAATGACACAAAATCACTTATTGGATGCACAAGATTGGTTAAAAACCCATATTGAATTAGAATAAGCCTAGAGAGGATGAAAATGACCTAAATATTAAACCAATGACACAAACGCACTTATTGGATTCACAAGATTAATTAAAAACCCTAATTGGATTAGAATAAGTCGATAGATGACCAAAATAACCTAAATGTTCAACGAATGACACAAACACACTTATTGGATGAACAAGATTGGTTAAAAACCCTAATTGGATTAGAATAAGCCTAGAGAGGACGGAAATGACATAAATGTTAAACCAATGACACAAACGCAGTTATTGGATGCACAAGATTGGTTAAAAACTCTAATTGGTTTAGAATAAGTCGATAGATGACCAAAATAACCTAAATAATCAACGAATGACACAAACACACTTATTGGATGCACAAGATTGGTTAAAAACCCTAATTGGATTAGAATAAGCCTAGGGAGGACGAAAATGACCAAAATGTTCAACCAATGACACAAACACACTTATTGGATGCACTAGATTGGTTAAAAAACCTTATTGGATTAGAATAAGCCTAATGAGGGCGAAAATGACGTAAATGTTCAACCAATATAAGAAAATCACTTATTGGATGCTCAAGATTGGTTAAAAACCCTAATTGGATTAGAATAAGTTGATGCATGACGAAAATGACCTAAATGATCAACTAATGAACCAAAATCACTTATTGGATGCACAAGATTGGTTAAAATCCCTAATTGGATTAGAATAAGCCTAGGGGGGACGAAAATGACCTAAATGTTCAAACACTGATAAAAATCACTTATTGGATGCACAAGATTGGTTAAAAATCCTAATTGGATTTGAATACGCATAGAGAGGACGAAAATGACCTAAATGTTTAACCAATGACACAAAATCACTTATTGGATGCACAAGATTGGATAAAAATTCTAATTGAATTAGAATAATCCTAGGGAGAAAGAAAATGACCTCAATGTTAAACCAATGACACAAACGTACTTATTCGATGCACAAGATTGTTTAAGAACCCTAATTGGATTAGAATAAGTCGATAGATGACAAAAATGACCTAAATGTTTAACCAATGACACAAAATCACTTATTGGATACACAAAATTGGTTAAAAACCCTAATTGGATTAGAATAAGACTTGGAAAGACGAAAATGACCTAAATGTTCAACCAATGACACAAAATCACTTATTGGATGCACAAGATTGGTTAAAAACCCAAATTGAATTAGAATAAGCCTAGAGAGGACGAAAATGACCTAAATATTAAACCAATGACACAAACGAACTTATTGGATTCACAAGATTGGTTAAAAACCCTAATTGGATTAGAATAAGTCATTAGATGACCAAAATAACCTAAATGTTCAACGAATGACACAAACGCACTTATTGGATGCACAAGATTGGTTAAAAACCCTAATTGGATTAGAATAAGCCTAGGGAGGACGAAAATGACCTAAATGTTCAACCAATGACACAAACACACTTATTGGATGCAATAGATTGGTTAAAAAGCATTATTGGATTAGAATAAGCCTAAGGAAGGCGAAAAATGACCTAAATGTTCAACCAATGAAACAAAATCACATATTGGATGCTCAAGATTTGTTAAAAACCCTAATTGGATTAGAATAAGTTGATGGATGACGAAAATGACCTAAATGTTCAACCAATGAGCCAAAATCACTTATTGGATGCACAAGATTGGTTAAAAACCCTAATTGGATTAGAATAAGCCTAGGGAGGACAAAAATGACCTAAATGTTCAACCAATGATACAAAATCACTTATTGGATGCACAAGATTGGTTAAAAACCCTAATTGGATTAGAATAAGTCGATAGATGACCAAAATAACCTAAATGTTCAACGAATGACACAAACGCACTTATTGGATGCACAAGATTGGTTAAAAACACTAATTGGATTAGAATAAGCCTATGGAGGACGAAAATGACCTAAATGTTCAACCAATGACACAAATGCACTTATTGGATGCACTAGATTGGTTAAAAATCCTTATTGGATTAGAATAAGCCTAAGGAGGGCGAAAATGACGTAAATGTTCAACCAATGAAACAAAATCACTTATTGGATGCACAAGATTGGTTAAAAACCCTAATTGAATTAGAATAAGCCTAGGGAGGACGAAAATGACCTAAATGTTCAAACAATGATACAAAATCACTTATTGGATGCACAAGATTGGTTAAAAAGCCTAATTGGATTAGAATAAGCCTAGAGAGGACGGAAATGACCTTAATGTTTACCCAATGACACAAAATCACTTATTGGATGCACAGATTGGATAAAAACTCTAATTGGATTCGAAAAAGCCTAGGGAGGAAGAAAATGACCTAAATGTTAAACCAATGACACAAACGCACTTATTGGATGCAAAAGATTGGTTAAGAACCCTAATTTGATTAGAATAAGTCAATAGATAACGAAAATAACTTAAATGTTCAACGAATGACACAAACGCACTTATTCGATGCACAAGATAGGTTAAAAACCCTAATTGGATTAGAATAAACCTAGGGAGGACAAAAATGACCTCAATGTTCAACCAATGACACAATTAACTTATTGGATGCACAAGATTGGTTAAAAATCCTAATTGAATTAGAATAAGCCTAGAGAGGACGAAAATGACCTAAATGTTAAACAAATGACACAAACGCACTTATTGGATTCACAAGATTGGTTAAAAACCCTAATTGGATTAGAATAAGTCGATAGATGACCAAAATAACCTAAATGTTCAACGAATGAAACAAACACACTTATTGGATGCACAAGATTGGTTAAAAACCCTAATTGGATTAGAATAAGCCTAGAGAGGACGGAAATGACATAAATGTTAAACCAATGACACAAACGCAGTTATTGGATGCACAAGATTGGTTATAAACTCTAATTGGATTAGAATAAGTCGATAGATGACCAAAATAACCTAAATAATCAACGAATGACACAAACACACTTATTGGATGCACAAGATTGGTTAAAAACCCTAATTGGATTAGAATAAGCCTAGGGAGGACGAAAATGACCAAAATGTTCAACCAATGACACAAACGCACTTATTGGATGCACTAGATTGGTTAAAAACCCTAATTGGATAAGAATAAGCCTAGGGAGGACGAAAATGACCTAAATGTTCAATCAATGATACAAAATCACTTATTGGATGCACAAGAATGGTTAAAAACCCTAATTTGATAAGAATACACCTAGAGAGGACGAAAATGAACCAAATGTTTAACCAATGACACAAAATCACTTATTGGATGCACAAGATTGGATAAAAACTCTAATTGGATTAGAATAAGCCTAGGGAGGAAGAACATGACCTAAATGTTAAACCAATGACACAAACGTACTTATTGGATGCCCAAGATTGGTTAAGAACCCTAATTGGATTAGAATAAGTCGATAGATGACGAAAATAAGCTAAATGTTCAATGAATGACACAAAAGCACATATTGGATGAACAAGATTGGTTAAAAACCCTAATTGGATTAGAATAAGCCTAGGGAGGACGAAAATGACCTAAATGTTCAACCAATGACACAAAATCACTTATTGGATACATAAAATTGGTTAAAAACCCTAATTGGATTAGAATAAGACTTGGAAAGA
>JBBPBP010000003.1:22376209-22390314 GCA_037974735.1 Cicer chorassanicum
AAGATTGGTTAAAAACCCTAATTGGATTAGAATAAGTCGATAGATGACCAAAATAACCTAAATGTTCAACGAATGAAACAAACACACTTATTGGATGCACAAGATTGGTTAAAAACCCTAATTGGATTAGAATAAGCCTAGAGAGGACGGAAATGACATAAATGTTAAACCAATGACACAAACGCAGTTATTGGATGCACAAGATTGGTTATAAACTCTAATTGGATTAGAATAAGTCGATAGATGACCAAAATAACCTAAATAATCAACGAATGACACAAACACACTTATTGGATGCACAAGATTGGTTAAAAACCCTAATTGGATTAGAATAAGCCTAGGGAGGACGAAAATGACCAAAATGTTCAACCAATGACACAAACGCACTTATTGGATGCACTAGATTGGTTAAAAACCCTAATTGGATAAGAATAAGCCTAGGGAGGACGAAAATGACCTAAATGTTCAATCAATGATACAAAATCACTTATTGGATGCACAAGAATGGTTAAAAACCCTAATTTGATAAGAATACACCTAGAGAGGACGAAAATGAACCAAATGTTTAACCAATGACACAAAATCACTTATTGGATGCACAAGATTGGATAAAAACTCTAATTGGATTAGAATAAGCCTAGGGAGGAAGAACATGACCTAAATGTTAAACCAATGACACAAACGTACTTATTGGATGCCCAAGATTGGTTAAGAACCCTAATTGGATTAGAATAAGTCGATAGATGACGAAAATAAGCTAAATGTTCAATGAATGACACAAAAGCACATATTGGATGAACAAGATTGGTTAAAAACCCTAATTGGATTAGAATAAGCCTAGGGAGGACGAAAATGACCTAAATGTTCAACCAATGACACAAAATCACTTATTGGATACATAAAATTGGTTAAAAACCCTAATTGGATTAGAATAAGACTTGGAAAGACGAAAATGACCGAAATGTTCAACCAATGACACAAAATCACTTATTGGATGCACAAGATTGGTTAAAAACCCATATTGAATTAGAATAAGCCTAGAGAGGATGAAAATGACCTAAATATTAAACCAATGACACAAACGCACTTATTGGATTCACAAGATTGGTTAAAAACCCTAATTGGATTAGAATAAGTCGATAGATGACCAAAATAACCTAAATGTTCAACGAATGACACAAACACACTTATTGGATGAACAAGATTGGTTAAAAACCCTAATTGGATTAGAATAAGCCTAGAGAGGACGGAAATGACATAAATGTTAAACCAATGACACAAACGCAGTTATTGGATGCACAAGATTGGTTAAAAACTCTAATTGGTTTAGAATAAGTCGATAGATGACCAAAATAACCTAAATAATCAACGAATGACACAAACACACTTATTGGATGCACAAGATTGGTTAAAAACCCTAATTGGATTAGAATAAGCCTAGGGAGGACGAAAATGACCAAAATGTTCAACCAATGACACAAACACACTTATTGGATGCACTAGATTGGTTAAAAAACCTTATTGGATTAGAATAAGCCTAATGAGGGCGAAAATGACGTAAATGTTCAACCAATATAAGAAAATCACTTATTGGATGCTCAAGATTGGTTAAAAACCCTAATTGGATTAGAATAAGTTGATGCATGACGAAAATGACCTAAATGATCAACTAATGAACCAAAATCACTTATTGGATGCACAAGATTGGTTAAAATCCCTAATTGGATTAGAATAAGCCTAGGGAGGACGAAAATGACCTAAATGTTCAAACACTGATAAAAATCACTTATTGGATGCACAAGATTGGTTAAAAATCCTAATTGGATTTGAATACGCATAGAGAGCACGAAAATGACCTAAATGTTTAACCAATGACACAAAATAACTTATTGGATGCACAAGATTGGATAAAAATTCTAATTGAATTAGAATAATCCTAGGGAGAAAGAAAATGACCTCAATGTTAAACCAATGACACAAACGTACTTATTCGATGCACAAGATTGTTTAAGAACCCTAATTGGATTAGAATAAGTCGATAGATGACAAAAATGACCTAAATGTTTAACCAATGACACAAAATCACTTATTGGATACACAAAATTGGTTAAAAACCCTAATTGGATTAGAATAAGACTTGGAAAGACGAAAATGACCTAAATGTTCAACCAATGACACAAAATCACTTATTGGATGCACAAGATTGGTTAAAAACCCAAATTGAATTAGAATAAGTCTAGAGAGGACGAAAATGACCTAAATATTAAACCAATGACACAAACGAACTTATTGGATTCACAAGATTGGTTAAAAACCCTAATTGGATTAGAATAAGTCATTAGATGACCAAAATAACCTAAATGTTCAACGAATGACACAAACGCACTTATTGGATGCACAAGATTGGTTAAAAACCCTAATTGGATTAGAATAAGCCTAGGGAGGACGAAAATGACCTAAATGTTCAACCAATGACACAAACGCACTTATTGGATGCACAAGATTGGTTAAAAACCCTAATTGGATTAGAATAGGCCTAGGGAGGACGAAAATGACCTAAATGTTCAACCAATGACACAAAATCACTTATTGGATGCACAAGATTGGTTAAAAACCCTAATTGGATTAGAATAAGCCTAGGGAGGACGAAAATGACCTAAATGTTCAACCAATGATACAAAATCACTTATTGGATGCACAAGATTGGTTAAAAACCCTAATTGGATTAGAATAAGCCTAGAGAGGACGAAAATGACCTAAATGTTTACCCAATGACACAAAATCACTTATTGGATGCACAAGATTGGATAAAAACTCTAATTGGATTCGAATAAGCCTAGTGAGGAAGAAAATGACCTAAATGTTAAACCAATGACACAAACACACTTATTGGATGCACAAGATTGGTTAAAAACCCTAGTTTGATTAGAATAAGTCGATAGATGCAAAAATAACTTAAATTTTCAACGAATGACACAAACGCACTTATTGGATGCACAAGATAGGTTAAAAACCCTAATTGGATTAGAATAAGCCTAGGGAGGACAAAAATGACCTAAATGTTCAACCAATGACACAAAATCACTTATTGGATACACAAAATTGGTTAAAAACCATAATTGGATTAGAATAAGACTTGGAAAGACGAAAATGACCTAAATGTTCAACCAATGAAACAAAATCACTTATTGGATGCTCAAGATTGGTTAAAAACCCTAATTGGATTAGAATAAGTTGATGGATGACCAAAATAACCTAAATGTTCAACTAATGAAACAAACGCACTTATTGGATGCACAAGATTGGTTAAAAACCCTAATTGGATTGGAATAAGCCTAGAGAGGACGAAAATGACCTAAATGTTAAACCAATGACACAAACGTAGTTATTGGATGCACAAGATTGGTTAAAAACTCTAATTGGATTAGAATAAGTCGATAGATGACCAAAATAACCTAAATAATCAACGAATGACACAAACACACTTATTGGATGCACAAGATTGGTTAAAAACCCTAATTGGATTAGAATAAGCCCAGGGAGGACGAAAATGACCAAAATGTTCAACCAATTACACAAACGCTTTTATTGGATGCACTAGATTGGTTAAAAAACCTTATTGGATTAGAATAAGCCTAAGGAGGGCGAAAATGACCTAAATGTTAAACAATTGAAACAAAATCACTTATTGGATGCTCAAGATTGGGTAAAAACCCTAATTGGATTAGAATAAGTTGATGGATGACGAAAATGACCTAAATGTTCAACCAATGAACCAAAATCACTTATTGGATGCACAAGATTGGTTAAAAACCCTAATTGGATTGGATTAAGCCTAGGGAGGACGAAAATGACCTAAATGTTCAACCAATGATAAAAATCACTTATTGGATGCACAAGATTGGTTAAAAATCCTAATTGGATTTGAATACGCATAGAGAGGACGAAAATGACCTAAATGTTTAACCAATGACACAAAATCACTTATTGGATGCACAAGATTGGATAAAAATTCTAATTGAATTAGAATAATCCTAGGGAGAAAGAAAATGACCTCAATGTTAAACCAATGACACAAACGTACTTATTCGATGCACAAGATTGTTTAAGAACCCTAATTGGATTAGAATAAGTCGATAGATGACAAAAATGACCTAAATGTTTAACCAATGACACAAAATCACTTATTGGATACACAAAATTGGTTAAAAACCCTAATTGGATTAGAATAAGACTTGGAAAGACGAAAATGACCTAAATGTTCAACCAATGACACAAAATCACTTATTGGATGCACAAGATTGGTTAAAAACCCAAATTGAATTAGAATAAGCCTAGAGAGGACGAAAATGACCTAAATATTAAACCAATGACACAAACGAACTTATTGGATTCACAAGATTGGTTAAAAACCCTAATTGGATTAGAATAAGTCATTAGATGACCAAAATAACCTAAATGTTCAACGAATGACACAAACGCACTTATTGGATGCACAAGATTGGTTAAAAACCCTAATTGGATTAGAATAAGCCTAGGGAGGACGAAAATGACCTAAATGTTCAACCAATGACACAAACACACTTATTGGATGCAATAGATTGGTTAAAAAGCCTTATTGGATTAGAATAAGCCTAAGGAAGGCGAAAAATGACCTAAATGTTCAACCAATGAAACAAAATCACATATTGGATGCTCAAGATTTGTTAAAAACCCTAATTGGATTAGAATAAGTTGATGGATGACGAAAATGACCTAAATGTTCAACCAATGAGCCAAAATCACTTATTGGATGCACAAGATTGGTTAAAAACCCTAATTGGATTAGAATAAGCCTAGGGAGGACAAAAATGACCTAAATGTTCAACCAATGATACAAAATCACTTATTGGATGCACAAGATTGGTTAAAAACCCTAATTGGATTAGAATTAGCCTAGAGAGGACGAAAATGACCTAAATGTTTACCCAATGACACAAAATCACTTATTGGATGCACAAGATTGGATAAAAACTCTAATTGGATTCGAATAAGCCTAGTGAGGAAGAAAATGACCTAAATGTTAAACCAATGACACAAACACACTTATTGGATGCACAAGATTGGTTAAAAACCCTAGTTTGATTAGAATAAGTCGATAGATGCAAAAATAACTTAAATTTTCAACGAATGACACAAACGCACTTATTGGATGCACAAGATAGGTTAAAAACCCTAATTGGATTAGAATAAGCCTAGGGAGGACAAAAATGACCTAAATGTTCAACCAATGACACAAAATCACTTATTGGATACACAAAATTGGTTAAAAACCATAATTGGATTAGAATAAGACTTGGAAAGACGAAAATGACCTAAATGTTCAACCAATGAAACAAAATCACTTATTGGATGCTCAAGATTTGTTAAAAACCCTAATTGGATTAGAATAAGTTGATGGATGACCAAAATAACCTAAATGTTCAAGGAATGAAACAAACGCACTTATTGGATGCACAAGATTGGTTAAAAACCCTAATTGGATTGGAATAAGCCTAGAGAGGACGAAAATGACCTAAATGTTAAACCAATGACACAAACGTAGTTATTGGATGCACAAGATTGGTTAAAAACTCTAATTGGATTAGAATATGTCGATAGATGACCAAAATAACCTAAATAATCAACGAATGACACAAACACACTTATTGGATGCACAAGATTGGTTAAAAACCCTAATTGGATTAGAATAAGCCTAGGGAGGACGAAAATGACCTTAATGTTCAACCAATGATACAAAATCACTTATTGGATGCACAAGATTGGTTAAAAACCCTAATTGGATTGGAATAAGCCTATAGAGGACGAAAATGACCTAAATGTTCAACCAATGATAAAAATCACTTATTGGATGCACAAGATTGGTTAAAAATCCTAATTGGATTTGAATACGCATAGAGAGGACGAAAATGACCTAAATGTTTAACCAATGACACCAAATCACTTATTGGATGCACAAGATTGGATAAAAATTCTAATTGAATTAGAATAATCCTAGGGAGAAAGAAAATGACCTCAATGTTAAACCAATGACACAAACGTACTTATTCGATGCACAAGATTGTTTAAGAACCCTAATTGGATTAGAATAAGTCGATAGATGACGAAAATAACCTAAATGTTCAACGAAAGACACAAAAGCACTTATTGGATGCACAAGATTGGTTAAAAACCCTAATAGGATTAGAATAAGCCTAGGGAGGACAAAAGTGACCTAAATGTTCAACCAATGACACAAAATCACTTATTGGATACACAAAATTGGTTAAAACCCCTAATTGGATTAGAATAAGACTTGGAAAGACGAAAATGACCTAAATGTTCAACCAATGACACAAAATCACTTATTGGATGCACAAGATTGGTTAAAAACCCAAATTGAATTAGAATAAGCCTAGAGAGGACGAAAATGACTTAAATATTAAACCAATGACACAAACGAACTTATTGGATTCAAAAGATTGGTTAAAAACCCTAATTGGATTAGAATAAGTCATTAGTTGACCAAAATAACCTAAATGTTCAACGAATGACACAAACGCACTTATTGGATGCACAAGATTGGTTAAAAACCCTAATTGGATTAGAATAAGCCTAGGGAGGACGAAATTGACCTAAATGTTCAACCAATGACACAAACACACTTATTGGATGCAATAGATTGGTTAAAAAACCTTATTGGATTAGAATAAGCCTAAGGAGGGCGAAAATGACCTAAATGTTCAACCAATGAAACAAAATCACATATTGGATGCTCAAGATTGGTTAAAAACCCTAATTGGATTAGAAAAAGCCTAGAGAGGACGAAAATGACCTAAATGTTTACCCAATGACACAAAATCACTTATTGGATGCACAAGATTGGATAAAAACTCTAATTGGATTCGAATAAGCCTAGTGAGGAAGAAAATGACCTAAATGTTAAACCAATGACACAAACACACTTATTGGATGCACAAGATTGGTTAAGAACCCTAGTTTGATTAGAATAAGTCGATAGATGCAAAAATAACTTAAATTTTCAACGAATGACACAAACGCACTTATTAGATGCACAAGATAGGTTAAAAACCCTAATTGGATTAGAATAAGCCTAGGGAGGACAAAAATGACCTAAATGTTCAACCAATGACACAAAATCACTTATTGGATACACAAAATTGGTTAAAAACCATAATTGGATTAGAATAAGACTTGGAAAGACGAAAATGACCTAAATGTTCAACCAATGAAACAAAATCACTTATTGGATGCTCAAGATTGGTTAAAAACCCTAATTGGATTAGAATAAGTTGATGGATGACCAAAATAACCTAAATGTTCAAGGAATGAAACAAACGCACTTATTGGATGGACAAGATTGGTTAAAAACCCTAATTGGATTGGAATAAGCCTAGAGAGGACGAAAATGACCTAAATGTTAAACCAATGACACAAACGTAGTTATTGGATGCACAAGATTGGTTAAAAACTCTAATTGGATTAGAATATGTCGATAGATGACCAAAATAACCTAAATAATCAACGAATGACACAAACACACTTATTGGATGCACAAGATTGGTTAAAAACCCTAATTGGATTAGAATAAGCCTAGGGAGGACGAAAATGACCTTAATGTTCAACCAATGATACAAAATCACTTATTGGATGCACAAGATTGGTTAAAAACCCTAATTGGATTGGAATAAGCCTATAGAGGACGAAAATGACCTAAATGTTTACCCAATGACACAAAATCACTTATTGGATGCACAAGATTGGATAAAAACTCTAATTGGATTCGAATAAGCCTAGTGAGGAAGAAAATGACCTAAATGTTAAACCAATGACACAAACACACTTATTGGATGCACAAGATTGGTTAAGCACCCTAGTTTGATTAGAATAAGTCGATAGATGCAAAAATAACTTAAATTTTCAACGAATGACACAAACGCACTTATTGGAGGCACAAGATAGGTTAAAAACCCTAATTGGATTAGAATAAGCCTAGGGAGGACAAAAATGACCTAAATGTTCAACCAATGACACAAAATCACTTATTGGATACACAAAATTGGTTAAAAACCGTAATTGGATTAGAATAAGACTTGGAAAGACGAAAATGACCTAAATGTTCAACCAATGAAACAAAATCACTTATTGTATGCTCAAGATTGGTTAAAAACCCTAATTGGATTAGAATAAGTTGATGGATGACCAAAATAACCTAAATGTTCAACGAATGAAACAAACGCACTTATTGGATGCACAAGATTGGTTAAAAACCCTAATTGGATTGGAATAAGCCTAGAGAGGACGAAAATGACCTAAATGTTAAACCAATGACACAAACGTAGTTATTGGATGCACAAGATTGGTTAAAAACTCTAATTGGATTAGAATAAGTCGATAGATGACCAAAATAACCTAAATAATCAACGAATGACACAAACACACTTATTGGATGCACAAGATTGGTTAAAAACCCTAATTGGATTAGAATAAGCCCAGGGAGGACGAAAATGACCAAAATGTTCAACCAATGACACAAACGCTTTTATTGGATGCACTAGATTGGTTAAAAAACCTTATTGGATTAGAATAAGCCTAAGGAGGGCGAAAATGACCTAAATGTTAAACAATTGAAACAAAATCACTTATTGGATGCTCAAGATTGGTTAAAAACCCTAATTGGATTAGAATAAGTTGATGGATGACGAAAATGACCTAAATGTTCAACCAATGAACCAAAATCACTTATTGGATGCACAAGATTGGTTAAAAACCCTAATTGGATTGGATTAAGCCTAGGGAGGACGAAAATGACCTAAATGTTCAACCAATGATACAAAATCACTTATTGGATGCACAAGATTGGTTAAAAACCATAATTGGATTAGAAGACGCCTAAAGAGGACAAAAATGACCTAAATGTTTAACCAATGACACAAAATCACTTATTGGATGCACAAGATTGGATAAAAACTCTAATTGGATTAGAATAAGCCTAGGGAGGAAGAACCTGACCTAAATGTTAAACCAATGACACAAACGTACTTATTGGATGCACAAGATTGGTTAAGAACCCTAATTGGATTAGAATAAGTCGATAGATGACGAAAATAACCTAAATGTTCAATGAATGACACAAAAGCACATATTGGATGCACAAGATTGGTTAAAAACCCTAATTGGATTAGAATAAGCCTAAGCAGGACAAAAATGACCTAAATGTTCAACCAATGACACAAAATCACTTATTGGATAAACAAAATTGGTTAAAAACCCTTATTGGATTTGAATAAGACTTGGAAAGACGAAAATGACCTAAATGTTCAACCAATGACACAAAATCACTTATTGGATGCACAAGATTGGTTAAAAACCCAAATTGAATTAGAATAAGCCTAGAGAGGACAAAAATGACCTAAATATTAAACCAATGACACAAACGCACTTATTGGATTCACAAGATTTGTTAAAAACCCTAATTGGATTAGAATAAGTCGACAGATGACCAAAATAACCTAAATGTTCAACGAATGATACAAACGCACTTATTGGATGCACAAGATTGGTTAAAAACCCTAATTGGATTAGAATAAGCCTAGGTAGGACGAAAATGACCTAAATGTTCAACCAATGACACAAACGCACTTATTGGATGCACTAGATTGGTTAAAAAACCTTATTGGATTAGAATAAGCCTAAGGAGGGCGAAAATGACCTAAATGTTCAACCAATGAAACAAAATCACTTATTGGATGCTCAAGATTGGTTAAAAACCCTAATTGGATTAGAATAAGTTGATGGATGACGAAAATGACCTAAATGTTCAACCAATGAACCAAAATCACTTATTGGATGCACAAGATTGGTTAAAAACCCTAATTGGATTAGAATAAGCCTAGGGAGGATGAAAATGACCTAAATGTTCAACCAATGATACAAAATCACTTATTGGATGCACAAGATTGGTTAAGAACCCTAATTGGATTAGAATAAGCCTAGAGAGGACAAAAATGACCTAAATGTTTAACCAATGACACAAAATCACGTATTGGATGCACAAGATTGGATAAAAACTCTAATTGGATTAGAATAAGCCTAAGCAGGAAGAAAATGACCTAAATGTTAAACCAATGACACAAACGCACTTATTGGATGCACAAGATTGGTTAAGAACCCTAATTGGATTAGAATAAGTCGATAGACGACGAAAATAACCTAAATGTTCAACGAATGACACAAACGCACTTATTGGATGCACAAGATTGGTTAAAAAACCTTATTGGATTAGAATAAGCCTTAGGAGGGCGAAAATGACCTAAATGTTCAACCAATGAAATAAAATTACTTATTGGATGCTCAAGATTGGATAAAACCCCTAATTGGATTAGAATAAGTTGATGGATGACGAAAATGACCTAAATGTTCAACCAATGAACCAAAATCACTTATTGGATGCACAAGATTGGTTAAAAACCCTAATTGGATTAGAATAAGCCTAGGCAGGACGAAAATGACCTAAATGTTCAACCAATGATACAAAATCACTAACTGGATGCACAAGATTGGTTAAAAACCCTAATTGGATTAGAATAAGCCTAGAGAGGACGAAAATGACCTAAACGTTTACCCAATGACACAAAATCACTTATTGGATGCACAAGATTGGATAAAAACCCTAATTTGATTAGAATAAGTCGATAGATGACGAAAATAATCTAAATGTTCAACGAATGACACAAACGCACTTATTGGATGCACAAGATAGGTTAAAAACCCTAATTGGATTAGAATAAGCTTAGGGAAGCCAAAAATGACCTAAATGTTCAACCAATGACACAAAATCACTTATTGGATGCACAAGATTGGTTAAAAACCCAAATTGAATTAGAATAAGCCTAGAGAGGACGAAAATCACCTAAATGTTAAACCAATGACACAAACGCACTTATTGGATTCACAAGATTGGTTAAAAACCCTAATTGGATTAGAATAAGTCGATAGATGACCAAAATAACCTAAATGTTCAACGAATGACAAAAACGGACTTATTGGATGCACAAGATTAGTTAAAAACCCTAATTGGATTAGAATAATCCTAGGGAGGAAGAAAATGACCTAAATGTTCAACCAATGACACAAACGCACTTATTGGATGCACTAGATTGGTTAAAAAACTTTATTGGATTAGAATAAGCCTAAGGAGGGCGAAAATGACCTAAATGTTCAACCAATATAACAAAATCACTTATTGGATGCTCAAGATTAGTTAAAAACCCTAATTGGATTAGAATAAGTTGATGGATGACGAAAATGACCTAAATGATCAACCAATGAACCAAAATCACTTATTGGATGCACAAGATTGGTTAAAATCCCTAATTCGATTAGAATAAGCCTAGGGAGGACGAAAATGACCTAAATGTTCAACCAATGATACAAAATCACTTATTGGATGCACAAGATTGGTTAAAAATCCTAATTGGATTAGAATACGCATAGAGAGGACGAAAATGAATTAAATGTTTAACCAATGACACAAAATCACTTATTGGATGCACAAGATTGGATAAAAACTCTAATTGGATTAGAATAAGCCTAGGGGGGAAGAAAATGACCTAAATGTTAAACCAATGACACAAACGTACTTATTGGATGCACAAGATTGGTTAAGAACACTAATTGGATTAGAATAAGTCGATAGATGACTAAATTAACCTAAATGTTCAACGAATGACACAAACGCACTTATTGGATGCACAAGATTGGTTAAAAACCCTAATTGGATTAGAATAAGACTAGGGAGGACAAAAATTACCTAAATGTTCAACCAATGACACAAAATCACTTATTGGATACACAAAATTGGTTAAAAACCCTAATTGGATTAGAATAAGCCTAGAAAGGACGAAAATGACCTAAATGTTCAACCAATGATACAAAATCACTTATTGGATGCACAAGATTGGTTAAAAACCCTAATTGGATTAGAATAAGCCTAGAGAGTACGAAAATGACCTAAACGTTTACCCAATGACACAAAATCACTTATTGGATTCACAAGATTGGATAAAAACTCTAATTGGATTCGAATAAGCCTAGGGAGGAAGAAAATGACCTAAATGTTAAACCAATGACACAAACGCACTTATTGGATGCACAAGATTGGTTAAGAACCCTAATTGGACTGGAATAAGCCTAGGGAGGACGAATATGACCTAAATGTTCAACCAATGATACAAAATTACTTATTGGATGCACAAGATTGGTTAAAAACCCTAATTGGATTAGAATAAGCCTAGAGAGGACGAAAATGACCTAAACGTTTACCCAATGACACAAAATCACTTATTGGATGCACAAGATTGGGTAAAAACTCTAATTGGATTCGAATAAGCCTAGGGAGGAAGAAAAAGACCTAAATGTTAAACCAATGACACAAAATCACTTATTGGATGCACGAGATTGGTTAAAAAACTAAATTGAATTAGAATAAGCCTAGAGAGGACGAAAATGACCTAAATATTAAACCAATGACACAAACGCACTTATTGGATTCACAAGATTGGTTAAAAACCCTAATTGCATTAGAATAAGTTGATAGATGACCAAAATAACCTAAATGTTCAACGAATGACCCAAACGCACTTATTGGATGCACAAGATTCGTTAAAAACCCTAATTGGATTAGAATAAGCCTAGGGAGGACGAAAGTGACCTAAATGTTCAACCAATGACACAAACGCACTTATTGGATGAACTAGATTGGTTAAAAAAACCTTATTGGATTAGAATAAGCCTAAGGAGGACGAAAATGACCTAAATGTTCTACCAATGATAAAAATCACTTATTGGATGCACAAGATTGGTTAAAAATCCTAATTGGATTTGAATACGCATAGAGAGGACGAAAATGACCTAAATGTTTAACCAATGACACAAAATCACTTATTGGATGCACAAGATTGGATAAAAATTCTAATTGAATTAGAATAATCCTAGGGAGAAAGAAAATGACCTCAATGTTAAACCAATGACACAAACGTACTTATTCGATGCACAAGATTGTTTAAGAACCCTAATTGGATTAGAATAAGTCGATAGATGACGAAAATAACCTAAATGTTCAACGAATGACACAAAAGCACTTATTGGATGCACAAGATTGGTTAAAAACCCTAATAGGATTAGAATAAGCCTAGGGAGGACAAAAATGACCTAAATGTTTAACCAATGACACAAAATCACTTATTGGATACACAAAATTGGTTAAAAACCCTAATTGGATTAGAATAAGACTTGGGAAAACGAAAATGACCTAAATGTTCAACCGATGACACAAAATCACTTATTGGATGCACAAGATTGGTTAAAAACCCAAATTGAATTAGAATAAGCCTAGAGAGGACGAAAATGACCTAAATATTAAACCAATGACACAAACGAACTTATTGGATTCACAAGATTGGTTAAAAACCCTAATTGGATTAGAATAAGTCATTAGATGACCAAAATAACCTAAATGTTCAACGAATGACACAAACGCACTTATTGGATGCACAAGATTGGTTAAAAACCCTAATTGGATTAGAATAAGCCTAGGGAGGACGAAAATGACCTAAATGTTCAACCAATGACACAAACACACTTATTGGATGCAATAGATTGGTTAAAAAACCTTATTGGACTAGAATAAGCCTAAGGAGGGCGAAAATGACCTAAATGTTCAACCAATGAAACAAAATCACATATTGGATGCACAAGATTGGTTAAAAACCCTAATTGGATTAGAATAAGTTGATGGATGACGAAAATGACCTAAATGTTCAACCAATGAGCCAAAATCACTTATTGGATGCACAAGATTGGTTAAAAACCCTAATTGGATTAGAATAAGCCTAGGGAGGACGAAAATGACCTAAATGTTCAACCAATGATACAAAATCACTTATTGGATGCACAAGATTGGTTAAAAACCCTAATTGGATTAGAATAAGCCTAGAGAGGACGAAAATGACCTAAATGTTTACCCAATGACACAAAATCACTTATTGGATGCACAAGATTGGATA
>JBBPBP010000003.1:22391017-22430999 GCA_037974735.1 Cicer chorassanicum
GGATTAGAATAAGCCTAAGGAGGGCGAAAATGACCTAAATGTTCAACCAATGAAACAAAATCACATATTGGATGCTCAAGATTGGTTAAAAACCCTAATTGGATTAGAATAAGTTGATGGATGACGAAAATGACCTAAATGTTCAACCAATGAGCCAAAATCACTTATTGGATGCACAAGATTGGTTAAAAACCCTAATTGGATTAGAATAAGCCTAGGGAGGACGAAAATGACCTAAATGTTCAACCAATGATACAAAATCACTTATTGGATGCACAAGATTGGTTAAAAACCCTAATTGGATTAGAATAAGCCTAGAGAGGACGAAAATGACCTAAATGTTTACCCAATGACACAAAATCACTTATTGGATGCACAAGATTGGATAAAAACTCTAATTGGATTCGAATAAGCCTAGTGAGGATGAAAATGACCTAAATGTTAAACCAATGACACAAACACACTTATTGGATGCACAAGATTGGTTAAAAACCCTAGTTTGATTAGAATAAGTCGATAGATGCAAAAATAACTTAAATTTTCAACGAATGACACAAACGCACTTATTGGATGCACAAGATAGGTTAAAAACCCTAATTGGATTAGAATAAGCCTAGGGAGGACAAAAATGACCTAAATGTTCAACCAATGACACAAAATCACTTATTGGATACACAAAATTGGTTAAAAACCATAATTGGATTAGAATAAGACTTGGAAAGACGAAAATGACCTAAATGTTCAACCAATGAAACAAAATCACTTATTGGATGCTCAAGATTGGTTAAAAACCCTAATTGGATTAGAATAAGTTGATGGATGACCAAAATAACCTAAATGTTCAACTAATGAAACAAACGCACTTATTGGATGCACAAGATTGGTTAAAAACCCTAATTGGATTGGAATAAGCCTAGAGAGGACGAAAATGACCTAAATGTTAAACCAATGACACAAACGTAGTTATTGGATGCACAAGATTGGTTAAAAACTCTAATTGGATTAGAATAAGTCGATAGATGACCAAAATAACCTAAATAATCAACGAATGACACAAACACACTTATTGGATGCACAAGATTGGTTAAAAACCCTAATTGGATTAGAATAAGCCCAGGGAGGACGAAAATGACCAAAATGTTCAACCAATTACACAAACGCTTTTATTGGATGCACTAGATTGGTTAAAAAACCTTATTGGATTAGAATAAGCCTAAGGAGGGCGAAAATGACCTAAATGTTAAACAATTGAAACAAAATCACTTATTGGATGCTCAAGATTGGGTAAAAACCCTAATTGGATTAGAATAAGTTGATGGATGACGAAAATGACCTAAATGTTCAACCAATGAACCAAAATCACTTATTGGATGCACAAGATTGGTTAAAAACCCTAATTGGATTGGATTAAGCCTAGGGAGGACGAAAATGACCTAAATGTTCAACCAATGATAAAAATCACTTATTGGATGCACAAGATTGGTTAAAAATCCTAATTGGATTTGAATACGCATAGAGAGGACGAAAATGACCTAAATGTTTAACCAATGACACAAAATCACTTATTGGATGCACAAGATTGGATAAAAATTCTAATTGAATTAGAATAATCCTAGGGAGAATGAAAATGACCTCAATGTTAAACCAATGACACAAACGTACTTATTCGATGCACAAGATTGTTTAAGAACCCTAATTGGATTAGAATAAGTCGATAGATGACGAAAATAACCTAAATGTTCAACAAATGACACAAAAGCACTTATTGAATGCACAAGATTGGTTTAAAACCCTAATAGGATTAGAATAAGCCTAGGGAGGACAAAAATGACCTAAATGTTCAACCAATGACACAAAATCACTTATTGGATACACAAAATTGGTTAAAAACCCTAATTGGATTAGAATAAGACTTGGAAAGACGAAAATGACCTAAATGTTCAACCAATGACACAAAATCACTTATTGGATGCACAAGATTGGTTAAAAACCCAAATTGAATTAGAATAAGCCTAGAGAGGACGAAAATGACCTAAATATTAAACCAATGACACAAACGAACTTATTGGATTCACAAGATTGGTTAAAAACCCTAATTGGATTAGAATAAGTCATCAGATGACCAAAATAACCTAAATGTTCAACGAATGACACAAACGCACTTATTGGATGCACAAGATTGGTTAAAAACCCTAATTGGATTAGAATAAGCCTAGGGAGGACGAAAATGACCTAAATGTTCAACCAATGACTCAAACACACTTATTGGATGCAATAGATTTGTTAAAAAACCTTATTGGATTAGAATAAGCCTAAGGAGGGCGAAAATGACCTAAATGTTCAACCAATGAAACAAAATCACATATTGGATGCTCAAGATTGGTTAAAAACCCTAATTGGATTAGAATAAGTTGATGGATGACGAAAATGACCTAAATGTTCAACCAATGAGCCAAAATCACTTATTGGATGCACAAGATTGGTTAAAAACCCTAATTGGATTAGAATAAGCCTAGGGAGGACGAAAATGACCTAAATGTTCAACCAATGATACAAAATCACTTATTGGATGCACAAGATTGGTTAAAAACCCTAATTGGATTAGAATAAGCCTAGAGAGGACGAAAATGACCTAAATGTTTACCCAATGACACAAAATCACTTATTGGATGCACAAGATTGGATAAAAACTCTAATTGGATTCGAATAAGCCTAGTGAGGAAGAAAATGACCTAAATGTTAAACCAATGACACAAACACACTTATTGGATGCACAAGATTGGTTAAAAACCCTAGTTTGATTAGAATAAGTCGATAGATGCAAAAATAACTTAAATTTTCAACGAATGACACAAACGCACTTATTGGATGCACAAGATAGGTTAAAAACCCTAATTGGATTAGAATAAGCCTAGGGAGGACAAAAATGACCTAAATGTTCAACCAATGACACAAAATCACTTATTGGATACACAAAATTGGTTAAAAACCATAATTGGATTAGAATAAGACTTGGAAAGACGAAAATGACCTAAATGTTCAACCAATGAAACAAAATCACTTATTGGATGCTGAAGATTGGTTAAAAACCCTAATTGGATTAGAATAAGTTGATGGATGACCAAAATAACCTAAATGTTCAATGAATGAAACAAACGCACTTATTGGATGCACAAGATTGGTTAAAAACCCTAATTGGATTGGAATAAGCCTAGAGAGGACGAAAATGACCTAAATGTTAAACCAATGACACAAACGTAGTTATTGGATGCACAAGATTGGTTAAAAACTCTAATTGGATTAGAATAAGTCGATAGATGACAAAAATAACCTAAATAATCAACGAATGACACAAACACACTTATTGGATGCACAACATTGGTTAAAAACCCTAATTGGATTAGAATAAGCCCAGGGAGGACGAAAATGACCAAAATGTTCAACCAATTACACAAACGCTTTTATTGGATGCACTAGATTGGTTAAAAAACCTTATTGGATTAGAATGAGCCTAAGGAGGGCGAAAATGACCTAAATGTTAAACAATTGAAACAAAATCACTTATTGGATGCTCAAGATTGGGTAAAAACCCTAATTGGATTAGAATAAGTTGATGGATGACGAAAATGACCTAAATGTTCAACCAATGAACCAAAATCACTTATTGGATGCACAAGATTGGTTAAAAACCCTAATTGGATTGGATTAAGCCTAGGGAGGACGAAAATGACCTAAATGTTCAACCAATGATAAAAATCACTTATTGGATGCACAAGATTGGTTAAAAATCCTAATTGGATTTGAATACGCATAGAGAGGCCGAAAATGACCTAAATGTTTAACCAATGACACAAAATCACTTATTGGATGCACAAGATTGGATAAAAATTCTAATTGAATTAGAATAATCCTAGGGAGAATGAAAATGACCTCAATGTTAAACCAATGACACAAACGTACTTATTCGATGCACAAGATTGTTTAAGAACCCTAATTGGATTAGAATAAGTCGATAGATGACGAAAATAACCTAATTGTTCAACAAATGACACAAAAGCACTTATTGAATGCACAAGATTGGTTTAAAACCCTAATAGGATTAGAATAAGCCTAGGGAGGACAAAAATGACCTAAATGTTCAACCAATGACACAAAATCACTTATTGGATACACAAAATTGGTTAAAAACCCTAATTGGATTAGAATAAGACTTGGAAAGACGAAAATGACCTAAATGTTCAACCAATGACACAAAATCACTTATTGGATGCACAAGATTGGTTAAAAACCCAAATTGAATTAGAATAAGCCTAGAGAGGACGAAAATGACCTAAATATTAAACCAATGACACAAACGAACTTATTGGATTCACAAGATTGGTTAAAAACCCTAATTGGATTAGAATAAGTCATCAGATGACCAAAATAACCTAAATGTTCAACGAATGACACAAACGCACTTATTGGATGCACAAGATTGGTTAAAAACCCTAATTGGATTAGAATAAGCCTAGGGAGGACGAAAATGACCTAAATGTTCAACCAATGACACAAACACACTTATTGGATGCAATAGATTTGTTAAAAAACCTTATGGGATTAGAATAAGCCTAAGGAGGGCGAAAATGACCTAAATGTTCAACCAATGAAACAAAATCACATATTGGATGCTCAAGATTGGTTAAAAACCCTAATTGGATTAGAATAAGTTGATGGATGACGAAAATGACCTAAATGTTCAACCAATGAGCCAAAATCACTTATTGGATGCACAAGATTGGTTAAAAACCCTAATTGGATTAGAATAAGCCTAGGGAGGACGAAAATGACCTAAATGTTCAACCAATGATACAAAATCACTTATTGGATGCACAAGATTGGTTAAAAACCCTAATTGGATTAGAATAAGCCTAGAGAGGACGAAAATGACCTAAATGTTTACCCAATGACACAAAATCACTTATTGGATGCACAAGATTGGATAAAAACTCTAATTGGATTCGAATAAGCCTAGTGAGGATGAAAATGACCTAAATGTTAAACCAATGACACAAACACACTTATTGGATGCACAAGATTGGTTAAAAACCCTAGTTTGATTAGAATAAGTCGATAGATGCAAAAATAACTTAAATTTTCAACGAATGACACAAACGCACTTATTGGATGCACAAGATAGGTTAAAAACCCTAATTGGATTAGAATAAGCCTAGGGAGGACAAAAATGACCTAAATGTTCAACCAATGACACAAAATCACTTATTGGATACACAAAATTGGTTAAAAACCATAATTGGATTAGAATAAGACTTGGAAAGACGAAAATGACCTAAATGTTCAACCAATGAAACAAAATCACTTATTGGATGCTCAAGATTGGTTAAAAACCCTAATTGGATTAGAATAAGTTGATGGATGACCAAAATAACCTAAATGTTCAAGGAATGAAACAAACGCACTTATTGGATGGACAAGATTGGTTAAAAACCCTAATTGGATTGGAATAAGCCTAGAGAGGACGAAAATGACCTAAATGTTAAACCAATGACACAAACGTAGTTATTGGATGCACAAGATTGGTTAAAAACTCTAATTGGATTAGAATATGTCGATAGATGACCAAAATAACCTAAATAATCAACGAATGACACAAACACACTTATTGGATGCACAAGATTGGTTAAAAACCCTAATTGGATTAGAATAAGCCTAGGGAGGACGAAAATGACCTTAATGTTCAACCAATGATACAAAATCACTTATTGGATGCACAAGATTGGTTAAAAACCCTAATTGGATTGGAATAAGCCTATAGAGGACGAAAATGACCTAAATGTTTACCCAATGACACAAAATCACTTATTGGATGCACAAGATTGGATAAAAACTCTAATTGGATTCGAATAAGCCTAGTGAGGAAGAAAATGACCTAAATGTTAAACCAATGACACAAACACACTTATTGGATGCACAAGATTGGTTAAGAACCCTAGTTTGATTAGAATAAGTCGATAGATGCAAAAATAACTTAAATTTTCAACGAATGACACAAACGCACTTATTGGATGCACAAGATAGGTTAAAAACCCTAATTGGATTAGAATAAGCCTAGGGAGGACAAAAATGACCTAAATGTTCAACCAATGACACAAAATCACTTATTGGATACACAAAATTGGTTAAAAACCATAATTGGATTAAAATAAGACTTGGAAAGACGAAAATGACCTAAATGTTCAACCAATGAAACAAAATCACTTATTGGATGCTCAAGATTGGTTAAAAACCCTAATTGGATTAGAATAAGTTGATGGATGACCAAAATAACCTAAATGTTCAACTAATGAAACAAACGCACTTATTGGATGCACAAGATTGGTTAAAAACCCTAATTGGATTGGAATAAGCCTAGAGAGGACGAAAATGACCTAAATGTTAAACCAATGACACAAACGTAGTTATTGGATGCACAAGATTGGTTAAAAACTCTAATTGGATTAGAATAAGTCGATAGATGACCAAAATAACCTAAATAATCAACGAATGACACAAACACACTTATTGGATGCACAAGATTGTTTAAAAACCCTAATTGGATTAGAATAAGCCCAGGGAGGACGAAAATGACCAAAATGTTCAACCAATTACACAAACGCTTTTATTGGATGCACTAGATTGGTTAAAAAACCTTATTGGATTAGAATAAGCCTAAGGAGGGCGAAAATGACCTAAATGTTAAACAATTGAAACAAAATCACTTATTGGATGCTCAAGATTGGGTAAAAACCCTAATTGGATTAGAATAAGTTGATGGATGACGAAAATGACCTAAATGTTCAACCAATGAACCAAAATCACTTATTGGATGCACAAGATTGGTTAAAAACCCTAATTGGATTGGATTAAGCCTAGGGAGGACGAAAATGACCTAAATGTTCAACCAATGATAAAAATCACTTATTGGATGCACAAGATTGGTTAAAAATCCTAATTGGATTTGAATACGCATAGAGAGGACGAAAATGACCTAAATGTTTAACCAATGACACAAAATCACTTATTGGATGCACAAGATTGGATAAAAATTCTAATTGAATTAGAATAATCCTAGGGAGAAAGAAAATGACCTCAATGTTAAACCAATGACACAAACGTACTTATTCGATGCACAAGATTGTTTAAGAACCCTAATTGGATTAGAATAAGTCGATAGATGACGAAAATAACCTAAATGTTCAACAAATGACACAAAAGCACTTATTGAATGCACAAGATTGGTTAAAAACCCTAATAGGATTAGAATAAGCCTAGGGAGGACAAAAATGACCTAAATGTTCAACCAATGACACAAAATCACTTATTGGATACACAAAATTGGTTAAAAACCCTAATTGGATTAGAATAAGACTTGGAAAGACGAAAATGACCTAAATGTTCAACCAATGACACAAAATCACTTATTGGATGCACAAGATTGGTTAAAAACCCAAATTGAATTAGAATAAGCCTAGAGAGGACGAAAATGACCTAAATATTAAACCAATGACACAAACGAACTTATTGGATTCACAAGATTGGTTAAAAACCCTAATTGGATTAGAATAAGTCATTAGATGACCAAAATAACCTAAATGTTCAACGAATGACACAAACGCACTTATTGGATGCACAAGATTGGTTAAAAACCCTAATTGGATTAGAATAAGCCTAGGGAGGACGAAAATGACCTAAATGTTCAACCAATGACACAAACACACTTATTGGATGCAATAGATTGGTTAAAAAACCTTATTGGATTAGAATAAGCCTAAGGAGGGCGAAAATGACCTAAATGTTCAACCAATGAAACAAAATCACATATTGGATGCTCAAAATTGGTTAAAAACCCTAATTGGATTAGAATAAGTTGATGGATGACGAAAATGACCTAAATGTTCAACCAATGAGCCAAAATCACTTATTGGATGCACAAGATTGGTTAAAAACCCTAATTGGATTAGAATAAGCCTAGGGAGGACGAAAATGACCTAAATGTTCAACCAATGATACAAAATCACTTATTGGATGCACAAGATTGGTTAAAAACCCTAATTGGATTAGAATAAGCCTAGAGAGGACGAAAATGACCTAAATGTTTACCCAATGACACAAAATCACTTATTGGATGCACAAGATTGGATAAAAACTCTAATTGGATTCGAATAAGCCTAGTGAGGAAGAAAATGACCTAAATGTTAAACCAATGACACAAACACACTTATTGGATGCACAAGATTGGTTAAAAACCGTAGTTTGATTAGAATAAGTCGATAGATGCAAAAATAACTTAAATTTTCAACGAATGACACAAACGCACTTATTGGATGCACAAGATAGGTTAAAAACCCTAATTGGATTAGAATAAGCCTAGGGAGGACAAAAATGACCTAAATGTTCAACCAATGACACAAAATCACTTATTGGATACACAAAATTGGTTAAAAACCATAATTGGATTAGAATAAGACTTGGAAAGACGAAAATGACCTAAATGTTCAACCAATGAAACAAAATCACTTATTGGATGCTCAAGATTGGTTAAAAACCCTAATTGGATTAGAATAAGTTGATGGATGACCAAAATAACCTAAATGTTCAACGAATGAAACAAACGCACTTACTGGATGCACAAGAATAGTTAAAAACCCTAATTGGATTGGAATAAGCCTAGAAAGGACGAAAATGACCTAAATGTTAAACCAATGACACAAACGTAGTTATTGGATGCACAAGATTGGTTAAAAACTCTAATTGGATTAGAATAAGTCGATAGATGACCAAAATAACCTAAATAATCAACGAATGACACAAACACACTTATTGGATGCACAAGATTGGTTAAAAACCCTAATTGGATTAGAATAAGCCCAGGGAGGACGAAAATGACCAAAATGTTCAACCAATGACACAAACGCTTTTATTGGATGCAGTAGATTGGTTAAAAAACCTTATTGGATTAGAATAAGCCTAAGGAGGGCGAAAATGACCTAAATGTTAAACAATTGAAACAAAATCACTTATTGGATGCTCAAGATTGGTTAAAAACCCTAATTGGATTAGAATAAGTTGATGGATGACGAAAATGACCTAAATGTTCAACCAATGAACCAAAATCACTTATTGGATGCACAAGATTGGTTAAAAACCCTAATTGGATTGGATTAAGCCTAGGGAGGACGAAAATGACCTAAATGTTCAACCAATGATAAAAATCACGTATTGGATGCACAAGATTGGTTAAAAATCCTAATTGGATTTGAATACGGATAGAGAGGACGAAAATGACCTAAATGTTTAACCAATGACACAAAATCACTTATTGGATGCACAAGATTGGATAAAAATTCTAATTGAATTAGAATAATCCTAGGGAGAAAGAAAATGACCTCAATGTTAAACCAATGACACAAACGTACTTATTCGATGCACAAGATTGTTTAAGAACCCTAATTGGATTAGAATAAGTCAATAGATGACGAAAATAACCTAAATGTTCAACAAATGACACAAAAGCACTTATTGAATGCACAAGATTGGTTAAAAACCCTAATAGGATTAGAATAAGCCTAGGGAGGACAAAAATGACCTAAATGTTCAACCAATGACACAAAATCACTTATTGGATACACAAAATTGGTTAAAAACCCTAATTGGATTAGAATAAGACTTGGAAAGACGAAAATGACCTAAATGTTCAACCAATGACACAAAATCACTTATTGGATGCACAAGATTGGTTAAAAACCCAAATTGAATTAGAATAAGCCTAGAGAGGACGAAAATGACTTAAATATTAAACCAATGACACAAACGAACTTATTGGATTCAAAAGATTGGTTAAAAACCCTAATTGGATTAGAATAAGTCATTAGTTGACCAAAATAACCTAAATGTTCAACGAATGACACAAACGCACTTATTGGATGCACAAGATTGGTTAAAAACCCTAATTGGATTAGAATAAGCCTAGGGAGGACGAAATTGACCTAAATGTTCAACCAATGACACAAACACACTTATTGGATGCAATAGATTGGTTAAAAAACCTTATTGGATTAGAATAAGCCTAAGGAGGGCGAAAATGACCTAAATGTTCAACCAATGAAACAAAATCACATATTGGATGCTCAAGATTGGTTAAAAACCCTAATTGGATTAGAAAAAGCCTAGAGAGGACGAAAATGACCTAAATGTTTACCCAATGACACAAAATCACTTATTGGATGCACAAGATTGGATAAAAACTCTAATTGGATTCGAATAAGCCTAGTGAGGAAGAAAATGACCTAAATGTTAAACCAATGACACAAACACACTTATTGGATGCACAAGATTGGTTAAGAACCCTAGTTTGATTAGAATAAGTCGATAGATGCAAAAATAACTTAAATTTTCAACGAATGACACAAACGCACTTATTGGATGCACAAGATAGGTTAAAAACCCTAATTGGATTAGAATAAGCCTAGGGAGGACAAAAATGACCTAAATGTTCAACCAATGACACAAAATCACTTATTGGATACACAAAATTGGTTAAAAACCATAATTGGATTAGAATAAGACTTGGAAAGACGAAAATGACCTAAATGTTCAACCAATGAAACAAAATCACTTATTGGATGCTCAAGATTGGTTAAAAACCCTAATTGGATTAGAATAAGTTGATGGATGACCAAAATAACCTAAATGTTCAACTAATGAAACAAACGCACTTATTGGATGCACAAGATTGGTTAAAAACCCTAATTGGATTGGAATAAGCCTAGAGAGGACGAAAATGACCTAAATGTTAAACCAATGACACAAACGTAGTTATTGGATGCACAAGATTGGTTAAAAACTCTAATTGGATTAGAATAAGTCGATAGATGACCAAAATAACCTAAATAATCAACGAATGACACAAACACACTTATTGGATGCACAAGATTGGTTAAAAACCCTAATTGGATTAGAATAAGCCCAGGGAGGACGAAAATGACCAAAATGTTCAACCAATGACACAAACGCTTTTATTGGATGCAGTAGATTGGTTAAAAAACCTTATTGGATTAGAATAAGCCTAAGGAGGGCGAAAATGACCTAAATGTTAAACAATTGAAACAAAATCACTTATTGGATGCTCAAGATTGGTTAAAAACCCTAATTGGATTAGAATAAGTTGATGGATGACGAAAATGACCTAAATGTTCAACCAATGAACCAAAATCACTTATTGGATGCACAAGATTGGTTAAAAACCCTAATTGGATTGGATTAAGCCTAGGGAGGACGAAAATGACCTAAATGTTCAACCAATGATAAAAATCACGTATTGGATGCACAAGATTGGTTAAAAATCCTAATTGGATTTGAATACGGATAGAGAGGACGAAAATGACCTAAATGTTTAACCAATGACACAAAATCACTTATTGGATGCACAAGATTGGATAAAAATTCTAATTGAATTAGAATAATCCTAGGGAGAAAGAAAATGACCTCAATGTTAAACCAATGACACAAACGTACTTATTCGATGCACAAGATTGTTTAAGAACCCTAATTGGATTAGAATAAGTCAATAGATGACGAAAATAACCTAAATGTTCAACAAATGACACAAAAGCACTTATTGAATGCACAAGATTGGTTAAAAACCCTAATAGGATTAGAATAAGCCTAGGGAGGACAAAAATGACCTAAATGTTCAACCAATGACACAAAATCACTTATTGGATACACAAAATTGGTTAAAAACCCTAATTGGATTAGAATAAGACTTGGAAAGACGAAAATGACCTAAATGTTCAACCAATGACACAAAATCACTTATTGGATGCACAAGATTGGTTAAAAACCCAAATTGAATTAGAATAAGCCTAGAGAAGACGAAAATGACCTAAATATTAAACCAATGACACAAACGAACTTATTGGATTCAAAAGATTGGTTAAAAACCCTAATTGGATTAGAATAAGTCATTAGTTGACCAAAATAACCTAAATGTTCAACGAATGACACAAACGAACTTATTGGATGCACAAGATTGGTTAAAAACCCTAATTGGATTAGAATAAGCCTAGGGAGGACGAAAATGACCTAAATGTTCAACCAATGACACAAACACACTTATTGGATGCAATAGATTGGTTAAAAAGCCTTATTGGATTAGAATAAGCCTAAGGAGGGCGAAAATGACCTAAATGTTCAACCAATGACACAAACACACTTATTGGATGCAATAGATTGGTTAAAAAACCTTATTGGATTAGAATAAGCCTAAGGAGGGCGAAAATGACCTAAATGTTCAACCAATGAAACAAAATCACATATTGGATGCTCAAGATTGGTTAAAAACCCTAATTGGATTAGAATAAGCCTATAGAGGACGAAAATGACCTAAATGTTTACCCAATGACACAAAATCACTTATTGGATGCACAAGATTGGATAAAAACTCTAATTGGATTCGAATAAGCCTAGTGAGGAAGAAAATGACCTAAATGTTAAACCAATGACACAAACACACTTATTGGATGCACAAGATTGGTTAAGAACCCTAGTTTGATTAGAATAAGTCGATAGATGCAAAAATAACTTAAATTTTCAACGAATGACACAAACGCACTTATTGGATGCACAAGATAGGTTAAAAACCCTAATTGGATTAGAATAAGCCTAGGGAGGACAAAAATGACCTAAATGTTCAACCAATGACACAAAATCACTTATTGGATACACAAAATTGGTTAAAAACCATAATTGGATTAGAATAAGACTTGGAAAGACGAAAATGACCTAAATGTTCAACCAATGAAACAAAATCACTTATTGGATGCTCAAGATTGGTTAAAAACCCTAATTGGATTAGAATAAGTTGATGGATGACCAAAATAACCTAAATGTTCAACGAATGAAACAAACGCACTTATTGGATGCACAAGATTGGTTAAAAACCCTAATTCGATTGGAATAAGCCTAGAGAGGACGAAAATGACCTAAATGTTAAACCAATGACACAAACGTAGTTATTGGATGCACAAGATTGGTTAAAAACTCTAATCGGATTAGAATAAGTCGATAGATGACCAAAATAACCTAAATAATCAACGAATGACACAAACACACTTATTGGATGCACAAGATTGGTTAAAAACCCTAATTGGATTAGAATAAGCCTAGGGAGGACGAAAATGACCTTAATGTTCAACCAATGATACAAAATCACTTATTGGATGCACAAGATTGGTTAAAAACCCTAATTGGATTGGAATAAGCCTATAGAGGATGAAAATGACCTAAATGTTTACCCAATGACACAAAATCACTTATTGGATGCACAAGATTGGATAAAAACTCTAATTGGATTCGAATAAGCCTAGTGAGGAAGAAAATGACCTAAATGTTAAACCAATGACACAAACACACTTATTGGATGCACAAGATTGGTTAAGAACCCTAGTTTGATTAGAATAAGTCGATAGATGCAAAAATAACTTAAATTTTCAACGAATGACACAAACGCACTTATTGGATGCACAAGATAGGTTAAAAACCCTAATTGGATTAGAATAAGCCTAGGGAGGACAAAAATGACCTAAATGTTCAACCAATGACACAAAATCACTTATTGGATACACAAAATTGGTTAAAAACCGTAATTGGATTAGAATAAGACATGGAAAGACGAAAATGACCTAAATGTTCAACCAATGAAACAAAATCACTTATTGTATGCTCAAGATTGGTTAAAAACCCTAATTGGATTAGAATAAGTTGATGGATGACCAAAATAACCTAAATGTTCTAGAATGAAACAAACGCACTTATTGGATGCACAAGATTGGTTAAAAACCCTAATTGGATTGGAATAAGCCTAGAGAGGACGAAAATGACCTAAATGTTAAACCAATGACACAAACGTAGTTATTGGATGCACAAGATTGGTTAAAAACTCTAATTGGATTAGAATAAGTCGATAGATGACCAAAATAACCTAAATAATCAACGAATGACACAAACACACTTATTGGATGCACAAGATTGGTTAAAAACCCTAATTGGATTAGAATAAGCCCAGGGAGGACGAAAATGACCAAAATGTTCAACAAATGATACAAACGCTTTTATTGGATGCACAAGATTGGTTAAGAACCCTAATTGGATTAGAATAAGTCGATAGATGACTAAAATAACCTAAATGTTCAACGAATGACACAAACGCACTTATTGGATGCACAAGATTGGTTAAAAACCCTAATTGGATTAGAATAAGCCTAGGAAGGACGAAAATGACCTAAATGTTCAACCAATGATACAAAATCACTTATTGGATGCACAAGATTGGTTAAAAACCCTAATTGGATTAGAATAAGCCTAGAGAGGACGAAAATGACCTAAACGTTTACCCAATGACACAAAATCACTTATTGGATGCACAAGATTGGATAAAAACTCTAATTGGATTCGAATAAGCCTAGGGAGGAAGAAAAAGATCTAAATGTTAAACCAATGACACAAAATCACTTATTGGATGCACGAGATTGGTTAAAAAACTAAATTGAATTAGAATAAGCCTAGAGAGGACGAAAATGACCTAAATATTAAACCAATGACACAAACGCACTTATTGGATTCACAAGATTAGTTAAAAACCCTAATTGGATTAGAATAAGTTGATAGATGACCAAAATAACCTAAATGTTCAACGAATGACACAAACGCACTTATTGGATGCACAAGATTCGTTAAAAACCCTAATTGGATTAGAATAAGCCTAGGGAGGACGAAAGTGACCTAAATGTTCAACCAATGACACAAACGCACTTATTGGATGAACTAGATTGGTTAAAAAAACCTTATTGGATTAGAATAAGCCTAAGGAGGACGAAAATGACCTAAATGTTCAACCAATGATAAAAATCACTTATTGGATGCACAAGATTGGTTAAAAATCCTAATTGGATTTGAATACGCATAGAGAGGACGAAAATGACCTAAATGTTTAACCAATGACACAAAATCACTTATTGGATGCACAAGATTGGATAAAAATTCTAATTGAATTAGAATAATCCTAGGGAGAAAGAAAATGACCTCAATGTTAAACCAATGACACACACGTACTTATTCGATACACAAGATTGTTTAAGAACCCTAATTGGATTAGAATAAGTCGATAGATGACGAAAATAACCTAAATGTTCAACGAATGACACAAAAGCACTTATTGGATGCACAAGATTGGTTAAAAACCCTAATAGGATTAGAATAAGCCTAGGGAGGACAAAAATGACCTAAATGTTCAACCAATGACACAAAATCACTTATTGGATACACAAAATTGGTTAAAAACCGTAATTGGATTAGAATAAGACTTGGAAAGACGAAAATTTCCTAAATGTTCAACCAATGACACAAAATCACTTATTGGATGCACAAGATTGGTTAAAAACCCAAATTGAATTAGAATAAGTTGATGGATGACCAAAATAACCTAAATGTTCAACGAATGAAACAAACGCACTTATTGGATGCACAAGATTGGTTAAAAACCCTAATTGGATTGGAATAAGCCTATAGAGGACGAAAATGACCTAAATGTTTACCCAATGACACAAAATCACTTATTGGATGCACAAGATTGGATAAAAACTCTAATTGGATTCGAATAAGCCTAGTGAGGAAGAAAATGACCTAAATGTTAAACCAATGACACAAACACACTTATTGGATGCACAAGATTGGTTAAGAACCCTAGTTTGATTAGAATAAGTCGATAGATGCAAAAATAACTTAAATTTTCAACGAATGACACAAACACACTTATTGGATGCACAAGATAGGTTAAAAACCCTAATTGGATTAAAATAAGCCTAGGGAGGACAAAAATGACCTAAATGTTCAACCAATGACACAAAATCACTTATTGGATACACAAAATTGGTTAAAAACCGTAATTGGATTAGAATAAGACTTGGAAAGACGAAAATGACCTAAATGTTCAACCAATGAAACAAAATCACTTATTGGATGCTCAAGATTGGTTAAAAACCCTAATTGGATTAGAATAAGTTGATGGATGACCAAAATAACCTAAATGTTCAACGAATGAAACAAACGCACTTATTGGATGCACAAGATTGGTTAAAAACCCTAATTGGATTGGAATAAGCCTAGAGAGGACGAAAATGACTTAAATGTTAAACCAATGACACAAACGTAGTTATTGGATGCACAAGATTGGTTAAAAACTCTAATTGGATTAGAATAAGTCGATAGATGACCAAAATAACCTAAATAATCAACGAATGACACAAACACACTTATTGGATGCACAAGATTGGTTAAAAACCCTAATTGGATTAGAATAAGCCCAGGGAGGACGAAAATGACCAAAATGTTCAACCAATGACACAAACGCTTTTATTGGATGCACTAGATTGGTTAAAAAACCTTATTGGATTAGAATAAGCCTAAGGAGGGCGAAAATGACCTAAATGTTAAACAATTGAAACAAAATCACTTATTGGATGCTCAAGATTGTTTAAAAACCCTAATTGGATTAGAACAAGTTGATGGATGACGAAAATGACCTAAATGTTCAACCAATGAACCAAAATCACTTATTGGATGCACAAGATTGGTTAAAAACCCTAATTATTTTGGATTAAGCCTAGGGAGGACTAAAATGACCTAAATGTTCAACCAATGATACAAAATCACTTATTGGATGCACAAGATTGGTTAAAAACCATAATTGGATTAGAAGACGCCTAGAGAGGACGAAAATGACCTAAATGTTTAACCAATGACACAAAATCACTTATTGGATGCACAAGATTGGATAAAAACTCTAATTGGATTAGAATAAGCCTAGGGAGGAAGAACATGACCTAAATGTTAAACCAATGACACAAACGTACTTATTGGATGCACAAGATTGGTTAAGAACCCTAATTGGATTAGAATAAGTTGATAGATGACGAAAATAACCTAAATGTTCAATGAATGACACAAAAGCACATATTGGATGCACAAGATTGGTTAAAAACCCTAATTGGATTAGAATAAGCCTAAGCAGGACTAAAATGACCTAAATGTTCAACCAATGACACAAAATCACTTATTGGATACACAAAATTGGTTAAAAACCCTAATTGGATTAGAATAAGACTTGGAAAGACGAAAATGACCTAAATGTTCAACCAATGACACAAAATCACTTATTGGATGCACAAGATTGGTTAAAAACCCAAATTGAATTAGAATAAGCCTAGAGAGGACAAAAATGACCTAAATATTAAACCAATGACACAAACGCACTTATTGGATTCACAAGATTGGTTAAAAACCCTAATTGGATTAGAATAAGTCGACAGATGACCAAAATAACCTAAATGTTCAACGAATAACACAAACGCACTTATTGGATGCACAAGATTGGTTAAAAACCCTAATTGGATTAGAATAAGCCTAGGTAGGACGAAAATGACCTAAATGTTCAACCAATGACAAAAACGCACTTATTGGATGCACTAGATTGGTTAAAAAACCTTATTGGATTAGAATAAGCCTAAGGAGGGCGAAAATGACCTAAATGTTCAACCAATGAAACAAAATCACTTATTGGATTCTCAAGATTGGTTAAAAACCCTAATTGGATTAGAATAAGTTGATGGATGACGAAAATGACCTAAATGTTCAACCAATGAACCAAAATCACTTATTGGATGCACAAGATTGGTTAAAAACCCTAATTCGATTAGAATAAGCCTAGGGAGGATGAAAATGACCTAAATGTTCAACCAATGATACAAAATCACTTATTGGATGCACAAGATTGGTTAAAAACCCTAATTGGATTAGAATAAGCCTAGAGAGGACAAAAATGACCTAAATGTTTAACCAATGACACAAAATCACGTATTGGATGCACAAGATTGGATAAAAACTCTAATTGGATTAGAATAAGCCTAGGGAGGAAGAAAATGACCTAAATGTTAAACCAATGACACAAACCCACTTATTGGATGCACAAGATTGGTTAAGAACCCTAAGTGGATTAGAATAAGTCGATAGATGAAGAAAATAAACTAAATGTTCAACGAATGACACAAACGCACTTATTGGATGCACAAGATTGGTTAAAAAACCTTATTGGATTAGAATAAGCCTAAGGAGGGCGAAAATGACCTAAATGTTCAACCAATGAAACAAAATCACTTATTGGATGCTCAAGATTGGTTAAAAACCCTAATTGGATTAGAATAAGTTGATGGATGACGAAAATGACCTAAATGTTCAACCAATGAACCAAAATCACTTATTGGATGCACAAGATTGGTTAAAAACCCTAATTGGATTAGAATAAGCCTAGAGAGGACGAAAATGATCAAAACGTTTACCCAATGACACAAAATCACTTATTGGATGCACAAGATTGGATAAAAACTCTAATTGGATTCGAATAAGCCTAGGGAGGAAGTAAATGACCTAAATGTTAAACCAATGTCACAAACGCACTTATTGGATGCACAAGATTGGTTAAGAACCCTAATTTGATTAGAATAAGTCGATAGATGACGAAAATAACTTAAATGTTCAACGAATGACACAAACGCACTTATTGGATGCACAAGATAGGTTAAAAACCCTAATTGGATTAGAATAAGCTTAGGGAGGACAAAAATGACCTAAATGTTCAACCAATGACCCAAAATCACTTATTGGATGCACAAGATTGGTTAAAAACCCAAATTGAATTAGAATAAGCCTAGAGAGGACGAAAATGACCTAAATGTTCAACCAATGATACAAAATCACTTATTGGATGTACAAGATTGGTTAAAAACCCTAATTGGATTAGAATAAGCCTAGAGAGGACGAAAATGACCTAAATGTTTATCCAATGACACAAAATCACTTATTGGATGCACGAGATTGGATAAAAACTCTAATTGGATTAGAATAAGACTAGGGAGGAAGAAAATGACCTAAATGTTAAACCAATGACACAATCGCACTTATTGGATGCACAAGATTGGTTAAGAACCCTAAGTGGATTAGAATAAGTCGATAGATGACGAAAATAACCTAAATGTTCAACGAATGACACAAACGCACTTATTGGATGCACAAGATGTGTTAAAAAACCTTATTCGATTAGAATAAGCCTAAGGAGGGCGAAAATGACCTAAACGTTCAACCAATGAAACAAAATCACTTATTGGATGCTCAAGATTGGTTAAAAACCCTAATTGGATTAGAATAAGTTGATGGATGACGAAAATGACCTAAATGTTCAACCAATGAACCAAGATCACTTATTGGATGCACAAGATTGGTTAAAAACCTTATTGGATTAGAATAAGCCTAGGAAGGACGAAAATGACCTAAATGTTCAACCAATGATACAAAATCACTTATTGGATGCACAAGATTGGTTAAAAACCCTAATTGGATTAGAATAAGCCTAGAGAGGACGAAAATGACCTAAATGTTTACCCAATGACACAAAATCACTTATTGGATGCACAAGATTGGATAAAAACTCTAATTGGATTCGAATAAGCCTAGGGAGGAAGAAAATGACCTAAATGTTAAACCAATGACACAAACGCACTTATTGGATGCACAAGATTGGTTAAGAACCCTAATTTGATTAGAATAAGTCGATAGATGACGAAAATAACCTAAATGTTCAACGAATGACACAAACGCACTTATTGGATGCACAAGATAGGTTAAAAACCCTAATTGGATTAGAATAATTGGATTAGAATAAGCCTAGAGAGGACGAAAATGACCTAAATGTTTATCCAATGACACAAAATCACTTATTGGATGCACGAGATTGGATAAAAACTCTAATTGGATTAGAATAAGCCTACAGAGGAAGAAAATGACCTAAATGTTAAACCAATGACACAAACGCACTTATTGGATGCACAAGATTGGTTAAGAACCCTAAGTGGATTAGAATAAGTCGATAGATGACGAAAATAACCTAAATGTTTAACGATTGACAAAAACGCACTTATTGGATGCACAAGATTGGTTAAAAAACCTTATTGGATTAGAATAAGCCTAAGGAGGGCGAAAATGACCTAAACGTTCAACCAATGAAACAAAATCACTTATTGGAAGCTCAAGATTGGTTAAAAACCCTAATTGGATTAGAATAAGTTGATGGATGACGAAAATGACCTAAATGTTCAACCAATGAACCAAAATCACTTATTGGATGCACAAGATTGGTTAAAATCCCTAATTGGATTAGAATAAGCCTAGGAAGGACGAAAATGACCTAAATGTTCAACCAATGATACAAAATCACTTATTGGATGCACAAGATTGGTTAAAAACCCTAATTGGATTAGAATAAGCCTAGGAAGGACGAAAATGACCTAAATGTTCAACCAATGATACAAAATCACTTATTGGATGCTCAAGATTGGTTAAAAACCCTAATTGGATTAGAATAAGCCTAGAGAGGACGAAAATGACCTAAACGTTTACCCAATGACACAAAATCACTTATTGGATGCACAAGATTGGATAAAAACTCTAATTGGATTCGAATAAGCCTAGGGAGGAAGAAAATGACCTAAATGTTAAACCAATGACATAAACGCACTTATTGGATGCACAAGATTGGTTAAGAACCCTGATTGGATTAGAATAAGTCGATAGATGACGAAAATAACCTAAATGTTCAACGAATGACACAAACGCACTTATTGGATGCACAAGATTGGTTAAAAACCCTAATTGGACTGGAATAAGCCTAGGGGGGACGAAAATGACCTAAATGTTCAACCAATGATACAAAATTACTTATTGGATGCACAAGATTGGTTAAAAACCCTAATTGGATTAGAATAAGCCTAGAGAAGACGAAAATGACCTAAATGTTTACCCAATGACACAAAATCACTTATTGGATGCACAAGATTGGATAAAAACCCTAATTGGAATAGAATAAGCCTAGAGAAGACGAAAATGACCTAAATGTTTACCCAATGACACAAAATCACTTATTGGATGCACAAGATTGGTTAAAAACCCTAATTGGATTAGAATAAGTTGATAGATGACCAAAATAACCTAAATATTCAACGAATGACACAAACGCACTTATTGGATGCACAAGATTCGTTAAAAACCGTAATTGGATTAGAATAAGCCAAGGGAGGACGAAAGTGACCTAAATGTTCAACCAATGACACAAACGCACTTATTGGATGAACTAGATTGGTTAAAAATACCTTATTGGATTAGAATAAGCCTAAGGAGTTCAAAAATGACCTAAATGTTCAACCAATGATACAAAATTACATATTGGATGCACATGATTGGTTAAAAATCCTAATTGGATTAGAATAAGCCTAGAGAAGACGAAAATGACCTAAATGTTTACCCAATGACACAAAATCACTTATTGGATGCACAAGATTGGTTAAAAACCCTAATTGGTTTAGAATAAGACTAGGAAGGACGAAAATGACCTAAATGTTCAACTAATGATACAAAATCACTTATTGGATGCACAAGATTGGTTAAAAACCCTAATTGGATTAGAATAAGCCTAGAGAGGACGAAAATGACTTAAATGTTCAACCAATGACACAAACGCACTTATTGGATGCACTAGATTGGTTAAAAAACCTTATTGGATTAGAATAAGCCTAAGGACGGCAAAAATGACCTAAATGTTCAACCAATGATACAAAATTACTTATTGGAAGCACAAGATTGGTTCAAAACCCTAATTGGAGTAGAATACGTCGATAGATGACCAAAATAACCTAAACGTTCAACGAATGACACAAACGCACTTATTGGATGCACAAGATTGGTTAAAAACCCAAATTGGATTAGAACAAGCCTAGAGAGGACGAAAAAAACCTAAATGTTTAACCAATGACACAAAATCACTTATTGGATGCACAAGATTGGATAAAAACTCTAATTGGATTAGAATAAGCCTAGAGAGGACGAAAATGACCTAAATGTTTATCCAATGACACAAAATCACTTATTGGATGCACAAGATTGGTTAAGAACCCTAAGTGGATTAGAATAAGTCGATAGATGACGAAAATAACCTAAATGTTCAACGAATGACACAAACGCACTTATTGGATGCACAAGATTGGTTAAAAAATCTTATTGGATTAGAATAAGCCTAAGGAGGGCGAAAATGACCTAAATGTTCAACCAATGAAACAAAATCACTTATTGGATGCTCAAGATTGGTTAAAAACCCTAATTGGATTAGAATAAGTTGATGGATGACGAAAATGACCTAAATGTTCAACCAATGAACCAAAATCACTTATTGGATGCACAAGATTGGTTAAAAACCTTATTGGATTAGAATAAGCCTAGGAAGGACGAAAATGACCTAAATGTTCAACCAATGATACAAAATCACTTATTGGATGCACAAGATTGGTTAAAAACCCTAATTGGATTAGAATAAGCCTAGAGAGGACGAAAATGACCTAAACGTTTACCCAATGACACAAAATCACTTATTGGATGCACAAGATTGGATAAAAACTCTAATTGGATTCGAATAAGCCTAGGGAGGAAGAAAATGACCTAAATGTTAAACCAATGACACAAACGCACTTATTGGATGCACAAGATTGGTTAAGAACCCTAATTTGATTAGAATAAGTCGATAGATGACGAAAATAACCTAAATGTTCAACGAATGACACAAACGCACTTATTGGATGCACAAGATAGGTTAAAAACCCTAATTGGATTAGAATAAGCTTAGGGAGGACAAAAATGACCTAAATGTTCAACCAATGACACAAAATCACTTATTGGATGCACAAGATTGGATAAAAACTCTAATTGGATTCGAATAAGCCTAGGGAGGAAGAAAATGACCTAAATGTTAAACCAATGACACAAATGCACTTATCGGATGCACAAGATTGGTTAAAAACCCTAATTGGATTAGAATAAGCCTAAAGAGGACGAAAATGACCTAAATGTTCAACCAATGTTACAAAATCACTTATTGGATGCACAAGATTGGTTAAAAACCCTAATTGGATTAGAATAAGCCTAGAGAGGACGAAAATGACCTAAATGTTTAACCAATGACACAAAATCACTTATTGGATGCACAAGATTGGATAAAAACTCTAATTGGATTAGAATAAGCCTAGGGAGGAAGAAAATGACCTAAATGTTAAACCAATGACACAAACGCACTTATTGGATGCACAAGATTGGTTAAGAACCCTAATTGGATTAGAATAAGTCGATAGATGACGAAAATAACCTAAATGTTCAACGAATGACACAAACGCACTTATTGGATGCACAAGATTGGTTAAAAAACCTTATTGGATTAGAATAAGCCTAAGGAGGGCGAAAATGACCTAAATGTTCAACCAATGAAACAAAATCACTTATTGGATGCTCAAGATTGGTTAAAAACCCTAATTGGATTAGAATAAGTTGATGGATGACGAAAATGACCTAAATGTTCAACCAATGAACCAAAATCACTTATTGGATGCACAAGATTGGTTAAAAACCTTATTGGATTAGAATAAGCCTAGGAAGGACGAAAATGACCTAAATGTTCAACCAATGATACAAAATCACTTATTGGATGCACAAGATTGGTTAAAAACCCTAATTGGATTAGAATAAGCCTAGAGAGGACGAAAATGACCTAAACGTTTACCCAATGACACAAAATCACTTATTGGATGCACAAGATTGGATAAAAACTCTAATTGGATTCGAATAAGCCTAGGGAGGAAGAAAATGACCTAAATGTTAAACCAATGACACAAACGCACTTATTGGATGCACAAGATTGGTTAAGAACCCTAATTTGATTAGAATAAGTCGATAGATGAGAAAATAACCTAAATGTTCAACGAATGACACAAACGCACTTATTGGATGCACAAGATAGGTTAAAAACCCTAATTGGATTAGAATAAGCTTAGGGAGGACAAAAATGACCTAAATGTTCAACCAATGACCCAAAATCACTTATTGGATGCACAAGATTGGTTAAAAACCCAAATTGAATTAGAATAACCCTAGAGAGGACGAAAATGACCTAAATGTTCAACCAATGATACAAAATCACTTATTGGATGTACAAGATTGGTTAAAAACCCTAATTGGATTAGAATAAGCCTAGAGAGGACGAAAATGACCTAAATGTTTATCCAATGACACAAAATCACTTATTGGATGCACGAGATTGGATAAAAACTCTAATTGGATTAGAATAAGCCTAGGGAGGAAGAAAATGACCTAAATGTTAAACCAATGACACAAACGCACTTATTGGATGCACAAGATTGGTTAAGAACCCTAAGTGGATTAGAATAAGTCGATAGATGACGAAAATAACCTAAATGTTCAACGAATGACACAAACGCACTTATTGGATGCACAAGATTGGTTAAAAAACCTTATTGGATTAGAATAAGCCTAAGGAGGGCAAAAATGACCTAAATGTTCAACCAATGACCCAAAATCACTTATTGGATGCACAAGATTGGTTAAAAACCCAAATTGAATTAGAATAACCCTAGAGAGGACGAAAATGACCTAAATGTTCAACCAATGATACAAAATCACTTATTGGATGTACAAGATTGGTTAAAAACCCTAATTGGATTAGAATAAGCCTAGGGAGGAAGAAAATGACCTAAATGTTAAACCAATGACACAAACCCACTTATTGGATGCACAAGATTGGTTAAGAACCCTAAGTGGATTAGAATAAGTCGATAGATGAAGAAAATAACCTAAATGTTCAACGAATGACACAAACGCACTTATTGGATGCACAAGATTGGTTAAAAAACCTTATTGGATTAGAATAAGCCTAAGGAGGGCGAAAATGACCTAAATGTTCAACCAATGAAACAAAATCACTTATTGGATGCTCAAGATTGGTTAAAAACCCTAATTGGATTTAATAAGTTGATGGATGACGAAAATGACCTAAATGTTCAACCAATGAACCAAAATCACTTATTGGATGCACAAGATTGGTTAAAAACCTTATTGGATTAGAATAAGCCTAGGAAGGACGAAAATGACCTAAATGTTCAACCAATGATACAAAATCACTTATTGGATGCACAAGATTGGTTAAAAACCCTAATTGGATTAGAATAAGCCTAGAGAGGACGAAAATGACCTAAACGTTTACCCAATGACACAAAATCACTTATTGGATGCACAAGATTGGATAAAAACTCTAATTGGATTCGAATAAGCCTAGGGAGGAAGAAAATGACCTAAATGTTAAACCAATGACACAAACGCACTTATTGGATACACAAGATTGGTTAAGAACCCTAATTTGATTAGAATAAGTCGATAGATGAGAAAATAACCTAAATGTTCAACAAATGACACAAAAGCACTTATTGGATGCACAAGATAGGTTAAAAACCCTAATTGGATTAGAATAAGCTTCGGGAGGACAAAAATGACCTAAATGTTCAACCAATGACCCAAAATCACTTATTGGATGCACAAGATTGTTTAAAAACCCAAATTGAATTAGAATAACCCTAGAGAGGACGAAAATGACCTAAATGTTCAACCAATGATACAAAATCACTTATTGGATGTACAAGATTGGTTAAAAACCCTAATTGGATTAGAATAAGCCTAGAGAGGACGAAAATGACCTAAATGTTTATCCAATGACACAAAATCACTTATTGGATGCACGAGATTGGATAAAAACACTAATTGGATTAGAATAAGCCTAGGGAGGAAGAAAATGACCTAAATGTTAAACCAATGACACAAACGCACTTATTGGATGCACAAGATTGGTTAAGAACCCTAAGTGGATTAGAATAAGTCGATAGATGACGAAAATAACCTAAATGTTCAACGAATGACACAAACGCACTTATTGGATGCACAAGATTGGTTAAAAAACCTTATTGGATTAGAATAAGCCTAAGGACGGCGAAAATGACCTAAATGTTCAACCAATGATACAAAATTACTTATTGGATGCACAAGATTGGTTCAAAACCCTAATTGGAGTAGAATACGTCGATAGATGACCAAAATAACCTAAACGTTCAACGAATGACACAAACGCACTTATTGGATGCACAAGATTGGTTAAAAACCCTAATTGGATTAGAACAAGCCTAGAGAGGACGAAAATAACCTAAATGTTTAACCAATGACACAAAATCACTTATTGGATGCACAAGATTGGATAAAAACTCTAATTGGATTAGAATAAGCCTAGGGAGGAAGAAAATGACCTAAATGTTAAACCAATGACACAAACCCACTTATTGGATGCACAAGATTGGTTAAGAACCCTAAGTGGATTAGAATAAGTCGATAGATGACGAAAATAACCTAAATGTTCAACGAATGACACAAACGCACTTATTGGATGCACAAGATTGGTTAAAAAACCTTATTGGATTAGAATAAGCCTAAGGAGGGCAAAAATGACCTAAATGTTCAACCAATGACCCAAAATCACTTATTGGATGCACAAGATTGGTTAAAAACCCAAATTGAATTAGAATAACCCTAGAGAGGACGAAAATGACCTAAATGTTCAACCAATGATACAAAATCACTTATTGGATGTACAAGATTGGTTAAAAACCCTAATTGGATTAGAATAAGCCTAGGGAGGAAGAAAATGACCTAAATGTTAAACCAATGACACAAACCCACTTATTGGATGCACAAGATTGGTTAAGAACCCTAAGTGGATTAGAATAAGTCGATAGATGAAGAAAATAACCTAAATGTTCAACGAATGACACAAACGCACTTATTGGATGCACAACATTGGTTAAAAAACCTTATTGGATTAGAATAAGCCTAAGGAGGGCGAAAATGACCTAAATGTTCAACCAATGAAACAAAATCACTTATTGGATGCTCAAGATTGGTTAAAAACCCTAATTGGATTTAATAAGTTGATGGATGACGAAAATGACCTAAATGTTCAACCAATGAACCAAAATCACTTATTGGATGCACAAGATTGGTTAAAAACCTTATTGGATTAGAATAAGCCTAGGAAGGACGAAAATGACCTAAATGTTCAACCAATGATACAAAATCGCTTATTGGATGCACAAGATTGGTTAAAAACCCTAATTGGATTAGAATAAGCCTAGAGAGGACGAAAATGACCTAAACGTTTACCCAATGACACAAAATCACTTATTGGATGCACAAGATTGGATAAAAACTCTAATTGGATTCGAATAAGCCTAGGGAGGAAGAAAATGACCTAAATGTTAAACCAATGACACAAACGCACTTATTGGATACACAAGATTGGTTAAGAACCCTAATTTGATTAGAATAAGTCGATAGATGAGAAAATAACCTAAATGTTCAACAAATGACACAAAAGCACTTATTGGATGCACAAGATAGGTTAAAAACCCTAATTGGATTCGAATAAGCTTCGGGAGGACAAAAATGACCTAAATGTTCAACCAATGACCCAAAATCACTTATTGGATGCACAAGATTGGTTAAAAACCCAAATTGAATTAGAATAACCCTAGAGAGGACGAAAATGACCTAAATGTTCAACCAATGATACAAAATCACTTATTGGATGTACAAGATTGGTTAAAAACCCTAATTGGATTAGAATAAGCCTAGAGAGGACGAAAATGACCTAAATGTTTATCCAATGACACAAAATCACTTATTGGATGCACGAGATTGGATAAAAACACTAATTGGATTAGAATAAGCCTAGGGAGGAAGAAAATGACCTAAATGTTAAACCAATGACACAAACGCACTTATTGGATGCACAAGATTGGTTAAGAACCCTAAGTGGATTAGAATAAGTCGATAGATGACGAAAATAACCTAAATGTTCAACGAATGACACAAACGCACTTATTGGATGCACAAGATTGGTTAAAAAACCTTATTGGATTAGAATAAGCCTAAGGACGGCGAAAATGACCTAAATGTTCAACCAATGATACAAAATTACTTATTGGATGCACAAGATTGGTTCAAAACCCTAATTGGAGTAGAATACGTCGATAGATGACCAAAATAACCTACACGTTCAACGAATGACACAAACGCACTTATTGGATGCACAAGATTGGTTAAAAACCCTAATTGGATTAGAACAAGCCTAGAGAGGACGAAAATAACCTAAATGTTTAACCAATGACACAAAATCATTTATTGGATGCACAAGATTGGATAAAAACTCTAATTGGATTAGAATAAGCCTAGGGAGGAAGAAAATGACCTAAATGTTAAACTAATGACACAAACCCACTTATTGGATGCACAAGATTGGTTAAGAACCCTAAGTGGATTAGAATAAGTCGATAGATGACGAAAATAACCTAAATGTTCAACGAATGACACAAACACACTTATTGGATGCACAAGATTGGTTAAAAAACCTTATTGGATTAGAATAAGCCTAAGGACGGCGAAAATGACCTAAATGTTCAACCAATGATACAAAATTACTTATTGGATGCACAAGATTGGTTCAAAACCCTAATTGGAGTAGAATACGTCGATAGATGACCAAAATAACCTAAACGTTCAACGAATGACACAAACGCACTTATTGGATGCAAAAGATAGGTTAAAAACCCTAATTGGATTAGAATAAGCTTAGGGAGGACAAAAATGACCTAAATGTTCAACCAATGACCCAAAATCACTTATTGGATGCACAAGATTGGTTAAAAACCCAAATTGAATTAGAATAACCCTAGAGAGGACGAAAATGACCTAAATGTTCAACCAATGATACAAAATCACTTATTGGATGTACAAGATTGGTTAAAAACCCTAATTGGATTAGAATAAGCCTAGAGAGGACGAAAATGACCTAAATGTTTATCCAATGATACAAAATCACTTATTGGATGTACAAGATTGGTTAAAAACCCTAATTGGATTAGAATAAGCCTAGGGAGGAAGAAAATGACCTAAATGTTAAACTAATGACACAAACCCACTTATTGGATGCACAAGATTGGTTAAGAACCCTAAGTGGATTAGAATAAGTCGATAGATGACGAAAATAACCTAAATGTTCAACGAATGACACAAACGCACTTATTGGATGCACAAGATTGGTTGAAAAACCTTATTAGATTAGAATAAGCCTAAGGAGGGCAAAAATGACCTAAATGTTCAACCAATGACCCAAAATCACTTATTGGATGCACAAGATTGGTTAAAAACCCAAATTGAATTAGAATAACCCTAGAGAGGACGAAAATGACCTAAATGTTCAACCAATGATACAAAATCACTTATTGGATGTACAAGATTGGTTAAAAACCCTAATTGGATTAGAATAAGCCTAGAGAGGACGAAAATGACCTAAATGTTTATCCAATGACACAAAATCACTTATTGGATGCACGAGATTGGATAAAAACTCTAATTGGATTAGAATAAGCCTAGGGAGGAAGAAAATGACCTAAATGTTAAACCAATGACAAAAACCCACTTATTGGATGCACAAGATTGGTTAAGAAGCCTAAGTGGATTAGAATAAGTCGATAGATGACGAAAATAACCTAAATGTTCAACGAATGACACAAACGCACTTATTGGATGCACAAGATTGGTTAAAAAACCTTATTGGATTAGAATAAGCCTAAGGAGGGCAAAAATGACCTAAATGTTCAACCAATGACCCAAAATCACTTATTGGATGCACAAGATTGGTTAAAAACCCAAATTGAATTAGAATAACCCTAGAGAGGACGAAAATGACCTAAATGTTCAACCAATGATACAAAATCACTTATTGGATGTACAAGATTGGTTAAAAACCCTAATTGGATTAGAATAAGCCTAGAGAGGACGAAAATGACCTAAATGTTTATCCAATGATACAAAATCACTTATTGGATGCACGAGATTGGATAAAAACTCTAATTGGATTAGAATAAGCCTAGGGAGGAAGAAAATGACCTAAATGTTAAACCAATGACACAAACGCACTTATTGGATGCACAAGATTGGTTAAGAACCCTAAGTGGATTAGAATAAGTCGATAGATGACGAAAATAACCTAAATGTTCAACGAATGACACAAACGCACTTATTGGATGCACAAGATTGGTTAAGAACCTTAAGTGGATTAGAATAAGTCGATAGATGACGAAAATAACCTAAATGTTCAACGAATGACACAAACGCACTTATTGGATGCACAAGATTGGTTAAAAAACCTTATTGGATTAGAATAAGCCTAAGGAGGACAAAAATGACCTAAATGTTCAACCAATGACCCAAAATCACTTATTGGATGCACAAGATTGGTTAAAAACCCAAATTGAATTAGAATAACCCTAGAGAGGACGAAAATGACCTAAATGTTCAACCAATGATACAAAATCACTTATTGGTTAAAAACCCTAATTGGTTTAGAATAAGACTAGGGAGGACGAAAATGACCTAAATGTTCAACCAATGATACAAAATCACTTATTGGATGCACAAGATTTGTTAAAAACCCTAATTGGATTAGAATAAGCCAAGAGAGGACGAAAATGACTTAAATGTTCAACCAATGACACAAACGCACTTATTGGATGCACTAGATTGGTTAAAAAACCTTATTGGATTAGAATAAGCCTAAGGACGGCGAAAATGACCTAAATGTTCAACCAATGATACAAAATTACTTATTGGAAGCACAAGATTGGTTCAAAACCCTACTTGGAGTAGAATACGTCGATAGATGACCAAAATAACCTAAACGTTCAACGAATGACACAAACGCACTTATTGGATGCACAAGATTGGTTAAAAACCCTAATTGGATTAGAACAAGCCTAGAGAGGACGAAAATAACCTAAATGTTTAACCAATGACACAAAATCACTTATTGGATGCACAAGATTGGATAAAAACTCTAATTGGATTAGAATAAGCCTAGGGAGGAAGAAAATGACCTAAATGTTAAACCAATGACACAAACCCACTTATTGGATGCACAAGATTGGTTAAGAACCCTAAGTGGATTAGAATAAGTCGATAGATGAAGAAAATAAACTAAATGTTCAACGAATGACACAAACGCACTTATTGGATGCACAAGATTGGTTAAAAAACCTTATTGGATTAGAATAAGCCTAAGGAGGGCGAAAATGACCTAAATGTTCAACCAATGAAACAAAATCACTTATTGGATGCTCAAGATTGGTTAAAAACCCTAATTGGATTAGAATAAGTTGATGGATGACGAAAATGACCTAAATGTTCAACCAATGAACCAAAATCACTTATTGGATGCACAAGATTGGTTAAAAACCCTAATTGGATTAGAATAAGCCTAGAGAGGACGAAAATGACCTAAACGTTTACCCAATGACACAAAATCACTTATTGGATGCACAAGATTGGATAAAAACTCTAATTGGATTCGAATAAGCCTAGGGAGGAAGAAAATGACCTAAATGTTAAACCAATGACACAAACGCACTTATTGGATGCACAAGATTGGTTAAGAACCCTAATTTGATTAGAATAAGTCGATAGATGACGAAAATAACCTAAATGTTCAACGAATGACACAAACGCACTTATTGGATGCACAAGATAGGTTAAAAACCCTAATTGGATTAGAATAAGCTTAGGGAGGACAAAAATGACCTAAATGTTCAACCAATGACACAAAATCACTTATTGGATGCACAAGATTGGATAAAAACTCTAATTGGATTCGAATAAGCCTAGGGAGGAAGAAAATGACCTAAATGTTAAACCAATGACACAAATGCACTTATCGGATGCACAAGATTGGTTAAAAACCCTAATTGGATTAGAATAAGCCTAAAGAGGACGAAAATGACCTAAATGTTCAACCAATGTTACAAAATCACTTATTGGATGCACAAGATTGGTTAAAAACCCTAATTGGATTAGAATAAGCCTAGAGAGGACGAAAATGACCTAAATGTTTAACCAATGACACAAAATCACTTATTGGATGCACAAGATTGGATAAAAACTCTAATTGGATTAGAATAAGCCTAGGGAGGAAGAAAATGACCTAAATGTTAAACCAATGACACAAACGCACTTATTGGATGCACAAGATTGGTTAAGAACCCTAATTGGATTAGAATAAGTCGATAGATGACGAAAATAACCTAAATGTTCAACGAATGACACAAACGCACTTATTGGATGCACAAGATTGGTTAAAAAACCTTATTGGATTAGAATAAGCCTAAGGAGGGCAAAAATGACCTAAATGTTCAACCAATGACCCAAAATCACTTATTGGATGCACAAGATTGGTTAAAAACCCAAATTGAATTAGAATAACCCTAGAGAGGACGAAAATGACCTAAATGTTCAACCAATGATACAAAATCACTTATTGGATGTACAAGATTGGTTAAAAACCCTAATTGGATTAGAATAAGCCTAGAGAGGACGAAAATGACCTAAATGTTTATCCAATGATACAAAATCACTTATTGGATGCACGAGATTGGATAAAAACTCTAATTGGATTAGAATAAGCCTAGGGAGGAAGAAAATGACCTAAATGTTAAACCAATGACACAAACGCACTTATTGGATGCACAAGATTGGTTAAGAACCCTAAGTGGATTAGAATAAGTCGATAGATGACGAAAATAACCTAAATGTTCAACGAATGACACAAACGCACTTATTGGATGCACAAGATTGGTTAAAAAACCTTATTGGATTAGAATAAGCCTAAGGACGGCGAAAATGACCTAAATGTTCAACCAATGATACAAAATTACTTATTGGATGCACAAGATTGGTTCAAAACCCTAATTGGAGTAGAATACGTCGATAGATGACCAAAATAACCTAAACGTTCAACGAATGACACAAACGCACTTATTGGATGCACAAGATTGGTTAAAAACCCTAATTGGATTAGAACAAGCCTAGAGAGGACGAAAATAACCTAAATGTTTAACCAATGACACAAAATCACTTATTGGATGCACAAGATTGGATAAAAACTCTAATTGGATTAGAATAAGCCTAGGGAGGAAGAAAATGACCTAAATGTTAAACCAATGACACAAACCCACTTATTGGATGCACAAGATTGGTTAAGAACCCTAAGTGGATTAGAATAAGTCGATAGATGACGAAAATAACCTAAATGTTCAACGAATGACACAAACGCACTTATTGGATGCACAAGATTGGTTAAAAAACCTTATTGGATTAGAATAAGCCTAAGGAGGGCGAAAATGACCTAAATGTTCAACCAATGAAACAAAATCACTTATTGGATGCTCAAGATTGGTTAAAAACCCTAATTGGATTAGAATAAGTTGATGGATGACGAAAATGACCTAAATGTTCAACCAATGAACCAAAATCACTTATTGGATGCACAAGATTGGTTAAAAACCTTATTGGATTAGAATAAGCCTAGGAAGGACGAAAATGACCTAAATGTTCAACCAATGATACAAAATCACTTATTGGATGCACAAGATTGGTTAAAAACCCTAATTGGATTAGAATAAGCCTAGAGAGGACGAAAATGACCTAAACGTTTACCCAATGACACAAAATCACTTATTGGATGCACAAGATTGGATAAAAACTCTAATTGGATTCGAATAAGCCTAGGGAGGATGAAAATGACCTAAATGTTAAACCAATGACACAAACGCACTTATTGGATGCACAAGATTGGTTAAGAACCCTAATTTGATTAGAATAAGTCGATAGATGAGAAAATAACCTAAATGTTCAACGAATGACACAAACGCACTTATTGGATGCACAAGATTGGTTAAAAAACCTTATTGGATTAGAATAAGCTTAGGGAGGACAAAAATGACCTAAATGTTCAACCAATGACCCAAAATCACTTATTGGATGCACAAGATTGGTTAAAACCCCAAATTGAATTAGAATAACCCTAGAGAGGACGAAAATGACCTAAATGTTCAACCAATGATACAAAATCACTTATTGGTTAAAAACCCTAATTGGTTTAGAATAAGACTAGGGAGGACGAAAATGACCTAAATGTTCAACCAATGATACAAAATCACTTATTGGATGCACAAGATTGGTTAAAAACCCTAATTGGATTAGAATAAGCCTAGAGAGGACGAAAATGACTTAAATGTTCAACCAATGACACAAACGCACTTATTGGATGCACTAGATTGGTTAAAAAACCTTATTGGATTAGAATAAGCCTAAGGACGGCGAAAATGACCTAAATGTTCAACCAATGATACAAAATTACTTATTGGAAGCACAAGATTGGTTCAAAACCCTAATTGGAGTAGAATACGTCGATAGATGACCAAAATAACCTAAACGTTCAACGAATGACACAAACGCACTTATTGGATGCACAAGATTGGTTAAAAACCCTAATTGGATTAGAACAAGCCTAGAGAGGACGAAAATAACCTAAATGTTTAACCAATGACACAAAATCACTTATTGGATGCACAAGAATGGATAAAAACTCTAATTGGATTAGAATAAGCCTAGGGAGGAAGAAAATGACCTAAATGTTAAACCAATGACACAAACCCACTTATTGGATGCACAAGATTGGTTAAGAACCCTAAGTGGATTAGAATAAGTCGATAGATGACGAAAATAACCTAAATGTTCAACGAATGACACAAACGCACTTATTGGATGCACAAGATTGGTTAAAAAACCTTATTGGATTAGAATAAGCCTAAGGAGGGCGAAAATGACCTAAATGTTCAACCAATGAAACAAAATCACTTATTGGATGCTCAAGATTGGTTAAAAACCCTAATTGGATTAGAATAAGTTGATGGATGACGAAAATGACCTAAATGTTCAACCAATGAACCAAAATCACTTATTGGATGCACAAGATTGGTTAAAAACCTTATTGGATTAGAATAAGCCTAGGAAGGACGAAAATGACCTAAATGTTCAACCAATGATACAAAATCACTTATTGGATGCACAAGATTGGTTAAAAACCCTAATTGGATTAGAATAAGCCTAGAGAGGACGAAAATGACCTAAACGTTTACCCAATGACACAAAATCACTTATTGGATGCACAAGATTGGATAAAAACTCTAATTGGATTCGAATAAGCCTAGGGAGGACGAAAATGACCTAAATGTTAAACCAATGACACAAACGCACTTATTGGATGCACAAGATTGGTTAAGAACCCTAATTTGATTAGAATAAGTCGATAGATGAGAAAATAACCTAAATGTTCAACGAATGACACAAACGCACTTATTGGATGCACAAGATAGGTTAAAAACCCTAATTGGATTAGAATAAGCTTAGGGAGGACAAAAATGACCTAAATGTTCAACCAATGACCCAAAATCACTTATTGGATGCACAAGATTGGTTAAAAACCCAAATTGAATTAGAATAACCCTAGAGAGGACGAAAATGACCTAAATGTTCAACCAATGATACAAAATCACTTATTGGATGTACAAGATTGGTTAAAAACCCTAATTGGATTAGAATAAGCCTAGAGAGGACGAAAATGACCTAAATGTTTATCCAATGACACAAAATCACTTATTGGATGCACGAGATTGGATAAAAACTCTAATTGGATTAGAATAAGCCTAGGGAGGAAGAAAATGACCTAAATGTTAAACCAATGACACAAACGCACTTATTGGATGCACAAGATTGGTTAAAAAACCTTATTGGATTAGAATAAGCCTAAGGACGGCGAAAATGACTTAAATGTTCAACCAATGATACAAAATTACTTATTGGATGCACAAGATTGGTTCAAAACCCTAATTGGAGTAGAATAAGTCGATAGATGACGAAAATAACCTAAATGTTCAACGAATGACACAAACGCACTTATTGGATGCACAAGATTGGTTAAAAAACCTTATTGGATTAGAATAAGCCTAAGGACGGCGAAAATGACCTAAATGTTCAACCAATGATACAAAATTACTTATTGGATGCACAAGATTGGTTCAAAACCCTAATTGGAGTAGAATACGTCGATAGATGACCTAAATAACCTAAACGTTCAACGAATGACACAAACGCACTTATTGGATGCACAAGATTGGTTAAAAACCCTAATTGGACTAGAACAAGCCTAGAGAGGACGAAAATAACCTAAATGTTTAACCAATGACACAAAATCACTTATTGGATGCACAAGATTGGATAAAAACTCTAATTGGATTAGAATAAGCCTAGGGAGGAAGAAAATGACCTAAATGTTAAACCAATGACAGAAACCCACTTATTGGATGCACAAGATTGGTTAAGAACCCTAAGTGGATTAGAATAAGTCGATAGATGACGAAAATAACCTAAATGTTCAACGAATGACACAAACGCACTTATTGGATGCACAAGATTGGTTAAAAAACCTTATTGGATTAGAATATGCCTAAGGAGGGCGAAAATGACCTAAATGTTCAACCAATGAAACAAAATCACTTATTGGATGCTCAAGATTGGTTAAAAACCCTAATTGGATTAGAATAAGTTGATGGATGATGAAAATGACCTAAATGTTCAACCAATGAACCAAAATCACTTATTGGATGCACAAGATTGGTTAAAAACCTTATTGGATTAGAATAAGCCTATGAAGGACGAAAATGACCTAAATGTTCAACCAATGATACAAAATCACTTATTGGATGCACAAGATTGGTTAAAAACCCTAATTGGATTAGAATAAGCCTAGAGAGGACGAAAATGACCTAAACGTTTACCCAATGACACAAAATCACTTATTGGATGCACAAGATTGGATAAAAACTCTAATTGGATTCGAATAAGCCTAGGGAGGAAGAAAATGACCTAAATGTTAAACCAATGACACAAACGCACTTATTGGATGCACAAGATTGGTTAAGAACCCTAATTTGATTAGAATAAGTCGATAGATGAGAAAATAACCTAAATGTTCAACGAATGACACAAACGCACTTATTGGATGCACAAGATAGGTTAAAAACCCTAATTGGATTAGTATAAGCTTAGGGAGGACAAAAATGACCTAAATGTTCAACCAATGACCCAAAATCACTTATTGGATGCACAAGATTGGTTAAAAACCCAAATTGAATGAGAATAACCCTAGAGAGGACGAAAATGACCTAAATGTTCAACCAATGTTAAAAATCACTTATTGGATGTACAAGATTGGTTAAAAACCCTAATTGGATTAGAATAAGCCTAGAGAGGACGAAAATGACCTAAATGTTTATCCAATGACACAAAATCACTTATTGGATGCACGAGATTGGATAAAAACTCTAATTGGATTAGAATAAGCCTAGGGAGGAAGAAAAAGACCTAAATGTTAAACCAATGACACAAAATCACTTATTGGATGCACGAGATTGGTTAAAAAACTAAATTGAATTAGAATAAGACTAAAGAGGACGAAAATGACCTAAATATTAAACCAATGACACAAACGCACTTATTGGATTCACAAGATTGGTTAAAAACCCTAATTGGATTAGAATAAGTTGATAGATGACCAAAATAACCAAAATGTTCAACGAATGACACAAACGCACTTATTGGATGAACTAGATTGGTTAAAAAAACCTTATTGGATTAGAATAAGCCTAAGGAGGGCGAAAATGACCTAAATGTTCAACCAATGATACAAAATTACTTATTGGATGCACAAGATTGGTTAAAAACCCTAATTGGTTTAGAATAAGCCTAGGGAGGACGAAAATGACCTAAATGTTCAACCAATGATACAAAATCACTTATTGGATGCACAAGATTGGTTAAAAACCCTAATTGGATTAGAATAAGCCTAGAGAGGACGAAAATGACCTAAATGTTCAACCAATAACACAAACGCACTTATTGGATGCACTAGATTGGTTAAAAAACCTTATTGGATTAGAATAAGCCTAAGGACGGCGAAAATGACCTAAATGTTCAACCAATGATACAAAATTACTTATTGGATGCACAAGATTGGTTCAAAACCCAAATTGGAGTAGAATACGTCGATAGATGACCAAAATAACCTTAACGTTCAACGAATGACAAAAACGCACTTATTGGATGCAAAAGATTGGTTAAAAACCCTAATTGGATTAGAACAAGCCTAGAGAGGACGAAAATAACCTAAATGTTTAACCAATGACAAAAATCACTTATTGGATGCACAAGATTGGTTAAGAATCCTAATTGGATTAGAATAAGTCGATAGATGACGAAAATAACGTAAATGTTCAACGAATGACACAAACGCACTTATTGGATGCACAAGATAGGTTAAAAACCCTAATTGGTTTAGAATAAGCTTAGGGAGGACAAAAATGACCTAAATGTTCAACCAATGACACAAAATCACTTATTGGATGCACAAGATTGGTTAAAAACCCAAATTGAATTAGAATAATCCTAGAGAGGACGAAAATGACCTAAATGTTAAACCAATGACACAAACGCACTTATTGAATTCACAAGATTGGTTCAAAACCCTAATTGGAGTAGAATAAGTCGATAGATGACCAAAATAACCTAAATGTTCAACGAATGACACAAACGCACTTATTGGATGCAGAAGATTGGTTAAAAACCCTAATTGGATTATAATAAGCGTAGGGAGGACGAAAATGACCTAAATGTTCAACCAATGACACAAACGCACTTATTGGATGCACTAGACTGGTTTAAAAACCTTATTGGATTAGAATAAGCCTAGGGAGGACGAAAATGACCTAAATGCTCAACCAATGACACAAAATCACTTATTGGATGCTCAAGATTGGTTAAAAACCCTAATTGGATTAGAATAAGTTGATGGATGACGAAAATGACCTAAATGTTCAACCAATGAACCAAAATTACTTATTGGATGCACAAGATTGGTTAAAAACCCTAATTGGATTAGAATAAGCATAGGGAGGACGAAAATGACCTAAATGTTCAACTAATGAACCAAAATCACTTATGGGATGCACAAGATTGGTTAAAAACCCTAATTGGATTAGAATAAGCCTAGAGAGGACGAAAATGACCTAAATGTTAAACGAATGACAAAAACGTTCTTATTGGATGGCCAAGATTGGATAAAAACTCTAATTGGATTAGAATAAGCCTAGGGAGGAAGAAAAAGACCTAAATGTTAAACCAATGACACAAAATCACTTATTGGATGCACGAGATTGGTTAAAAAACTAAATTGAATTAGAATAAGCCTAAAGAGGACGAAAATGACATAAATATTAAACCAATGACACAAACGCACTTATTGGATTCACAAGATTGGTTAAAAACCCTAATTGGATTAGAATAAGTTGATAGATGACCAAAATAACCTAAATGTTCAACGAATGACACAAACGCACTTATTGGATGAACTAGATTGGTTAAAAAAACCTTATTGGATTAGAATAAGCCTAAGGAGGGCGAAAATGACCTAAATGTTCAACCAATGATACAAAATTACTTATTGGATGCACAAGATTGGTTAAAAACCCTAATTGGTTTAGAATAAGCCTAGGGAGGACGAAAATGACCTAAATGTTCAACCAATGATACAAAATCACTTATTGGATGCACAAGATTGGTTAAAAACCCTAATTGGATTAGAATAAGCCTAGAGAGGACGAAAATGACCTAAATGTTCAACCAATAACACAAACGCACTTATTGGATGCACTAGATTGGTTAAAAAACCTTATTGGATTAGAATAAGCCTAAGGACGGCGAAAATGACCTAAATGTTCAACCAATGATACAAAATTACTTATTGGATGCACAAGATTGGTTCAAAACCCAAATTGGAGTAGAATACGTCGATAGATGACCAAAATAACCTAAACGTTCAACGAATGACAAAAACGCACTTATTGGATGCAAAAGATTGGTTAAAAACCCTAATTGGATTAGAACAAGCCTAGAGAGGACG
>JBBPBP010000003.1:22431009-22462645 GCA_037974735.1 Cicer chorassanicum
AAAATCACTTATTGGATGCACAAGATTGGTTAAGAATCCTAATTGGATTAGAATAAGTCGATAGATGACGAAAATAACGTAAATGTTCAACGAATGACACAAACGCACTTATTGGATGCACAAGATAGGTTAAAAACCCTAATTGGTTTAGAATAAGCTTAGGGAGGACAAAAATGACCTAAATGTTCAACCAATGACACAAAATCACTTATTGGATGCACAAGATTGGTTAAAAACCCAAATTGAATTAGAATAATCCTAGAGAGGACGAAAATGACCTAAATGTTAAACCAATGACACAAACGCACTTATTGAATTCACAAGATTGGTTCAAAACCCTAATTGGAGTAGAATAAGTCGATAGATGACCAAAATAACCTAAATGTTCAACGAATGACACAAACGCACTTATTGGATGCAGAAGATTGGTTAAAAACCCTAATTGGATTATAATAAGCGTAGGGAGGACGAAAATGACCTAAATGTTCAACCAATGACACAAACGCACTTATTGGATGCACTAGACTGGTTTAAAAACCTTATTGGATTAGAATAAGCCTAGGGAGGACGAAAATGACCTAAATGCTCAACCAATGACACAAAATCACTTATTGGATGCTCAAGATTGGTTAAAAACCCTAATTGGATTAGAATAAGTTGATGGATGACGAAAATGACCTAAATGTTCAACCAATGAACCAAAATTACTTATTGGATGCACAAGATTGGTTAAAAACCCTAATTGGATTAGAATAAGCATAGGGAGGACGAAAATGACCTAAATGTTCAACTAATGAACCAAAATCACTTATGGGATGCACAAGATTGGTTAAAAACCCTAATTGGATTAGAATAAGCCTAGAGAGGACGAAAATGACCTAAATGTTAAACGAATGACAAAAACGTTCTTATTGGATGGCCAAGATTGGATAAAAACTCTAATTGGATTAGAATAAGCCTAGGGAGGAAGAAAAAGACCTAAATGTTAAACCAATGACACAAAATCACTTATTGGATGCACGAGATTGGTTAAAAAACTAAATTGAATTAGAATAAGCCTAAAGAGGACGAAAATGACCTAAATATTAAACCAATGACACAAACGCACTTATTGGATTTACAAGATTGGTTAAAAACCCTAATTGGATTAGAATAAGTTGATAGATGACCAAAATAACCTAAATGTTCAACGAATGACACAAACGCACTTATTGGATGAACTAGATTGGTTAAAAAAACCTTATTGGATTAGAATAAGCCTAAGGAGGGCGAAAATGACCTAAATGTTCAACCAATGATACAAAATTACTTATTGGATGCACAAGATTGGTTAAAAACCCTAATTGGTTTAGAATAAGCCTAGGGAGGACGAAAATGACCTAAATGTTCAACCAATGATACAAAATCACTTATTGGATGCACAAGATTGGTTAAAAACCCTAATTGGATTAGAATAAGCCTAGAGAGGACGAAAATGACCTAAATGTTCAACCAATAACACAAACGCACTTATTGGATGCACTAGATTGGTTAAAAAACCTTATTGGATTAGAATAAGCCTAAGGACGGCGAAAATGACCTAAATGTTCAACCAATGATACAAAATTACTTATTGGATGCACAAGATTGGTTCAAAACCCAAATTGGAGTAGAATACGTCGATAGATGACCAAAATAACCTAAACGTTCAACGAATGACAAAAACGCACTTATTGGATGCAAAAGATTGGTTAAAAACCCTAATTGGATTAGAACAAGCCTAGAGAGGACGAAAATAACCTAAATGTTTAACCAATGACACAAAATCACTTATTGGATGCACAAGATTGGTTAAGAATCCTAATTGGATTAGAATAAGTCGATAGATGACGAAAATAACGTAAATGTTCAACGAATGACACAAACGCACTTATTGGATGCACAAGATAGGTTAAAAACCCTAATTGGTTTAGAATAAGCTTAGGGAGGACAAAAATGACCTAAATGTTCAACCAATGACACAAAATCACTTATTGGATGCACAAGATTGGTTAAAAACCCAAATTGAATTAGAATAATCCTAGAGAGGACGAAAATGACCTAAATGTTAAACCAATGACACAAACGCACTTATTGAATTCACAAGATTGGTTCAAAACCCTAATTGGAGTCGAATAAGTCGATAGATGACCAAAATAACCTAAATGTTCAACGAATGACACAAACGCACTTATTGGATGCACAAGATTGGTTAAAAACCCTAATTGGATTATAATAAGCGTAGGGAGGACGAAAATGACCTAAATGTTCAACCAATGACACAAACGCACTTATTGGATGCACTAGACTGGTTTAAAAACCTTATTGGATTAGAATAAGCCTAAGGAGGGCGAAAATAACCTAAATGTTCAACCAATGAAACAAAATCACTTATTGGATGCTCAAGATTGGTTAAAAACCCTAATTGGATTAGAATAAGTTGATGGATGACGAAAATGACCTAAATGTTCAACCAATGAACCAAAATTACTTATTGGATGCACAAGATTGGTTAAAAACCCTAATTGGATTAGAATAAGCATAGGGAGGACGAAAATGACCTAAATGTTCAACTAATGAACCAAAATTACTTATGGGATGCACAAGATTAGTTAAAAACCCTAATTGGATTAGAATAAGCCTAGAGAGGACGAAAATGACCTAAATGTTAAACGAATGACAAAAACGTTCTTATTGGATGGCCAAGATTGGATAAAAACTCTAATTGGATTAGAATAAGCCTAGGGAGGAAGAAAAAGACCTAAATGTTAAACCAATGACACAAAATCACTTATTGGATGCACGAGATTGGTTAAAAAACTAAATTGAATTAGAATAAGCCTAAAGAGGACGAAAATGACATAAATATTAAACCAATGACACAAACGCACTTATTGGATTCACAAGATTGGTTAAAAACCCTAATTGGATTAGAATAAGTTGATAGATGACCAAAATAACCTAAATGTTCAACGAATGACACAAACGCACTTATTGGATGAACTAGATTGGTTAAAAAAACCTTATTGGATTAGAATAAGCCTAAGGAAGGCGAAAATGACCTAAATGTTCAACCAATGATACAAAATTACTTATTGGATGCACAAGATTGGTTAAAAACCCTAATTGGTTTAGAATAAGCCTAGGGAGGACGAAAATGACCTAAATGTTCAACCAATGATACAAAATCACTTATTGGATGCACAAGATTGGTTAAAAACCCTAATTGGATTAGAATAAGCCTAGAGAGGACGAAAATGACCTAAATGTTCAACCAATAACACAAACACACTTATTGGATGCACTAGATTGGTTAAAAAACCTTATTGGATTAGAATAAGCCTAAGGACGGCGAAAATGACCTAAATGTTCAACCAATGATACAAAATTACTTATTGGATGCACAAGATTGGTTCAAAACCCAAATTGGAGTAGAATACGTCGATAGATGACCAAAATAACCTAAACGTTCAACGAATGACAAAAACGCACTTATTGGATGCAAAAGATTGGTTAAAAACCCTAATTGGATTAGAACAAGCCTAGAGAGGACGGAAATAACCTAAATGTTTAACCAATGACACAAAATCACTTATTGGATGCACAAGATTGGTTAAGAATCCTAATTGGATTAGAATAAGTCGATAGATGACGAAAATAACGTAAATGTTCAACGAATGACACAAATGCACTTATTGGATGCACAAGATAGGTTAAAAACCCTAATTGGTTTAGAATAAGCTTAGGGAGGACAAAAATGACCTAAATGTTCAACCAATGACACAAAATCACTTATTGGATGCACAAGATTGGTTAAAAACCCAAATTGAATTAGAATAATCCTAGAGAGGACGAAAATGACCTAAATGTTAAACCAATGACACAAACGCACTTATTGAATTCACAAGATTGGTTCAAAACCCTAATTGGAGTAGAATAAGTCGATAGATGACCAAAATAACCTAAATGTTCAACGAATGACACAAACGCACTTATTGGATGCACAAGATTGGTTACAAACCCTAATTGGATTATAATAAGCGTAGGGAGGACGAAAATGACCTAAATGTTCAACCAATGACACAAACGCACTTATTGAATGCACTAGACTGGTTTAAAAACCTTATTGGATTAGAATAAGCCTAAGGAGGGCGAAAATAACCTAAATGTTCAACCAATGAAACAAAATCACTTATTGGATGCTCAAGATTGGTTAAAAACCCTAATTGGATTAGAATAAGTTGATGGATGACGAAAATGACCTAAATGTTCAACCAATGAACCAAAATTACTTATTGGATGCACAAGATTGGTTAAAAACCCTAATTGGATTAGAATAAGCATAGGGAGGACGAAAATGACCTAAATGTTCAACTAATGAACCAAAATCACTTATGGGATGCACAAGATTGGTTAAAAACCCTAATTGGATTAGAATAAGCCTAGAGAGGACGAAAATGACCTAAATGTTAAACGAATGACAAAAACGTTCTTATTGGATGGCCAAGATTGGTTAAAAACCCTAATTGGATTAGAATAATCTTAGGAAGGTCGAAAATGACCTAAATGTTCAACCAATGACACAAACGCACTTATTGGATGCACTAGATTGGTTAAAAAACTTTATTGGATTGGAATAAGCCTAAGGAGGGCGAAAATGACCTAAATGTTCAACCAATGAAACAAAATCACTTATTGGATGCTCAAGATTGGTTAAAAACCCTAATTGGATTAGAATAAGTTGATGGATGACGAAAATGACCTAAATGTTCAACCAATGAACCAAAATCACTTATTGGATGCACAAGATTGGTTAAAAACCCTAATTGAATGAGAATAAGCCTAGGGAGGACGAAAATGACCTAAATGTTCAACCATTGATACAAAATCACTTATTGGATGCACAAGATTGGTTAAAAACCCTAATTGGATTAGAATAAGCCTAGAGAGGAAAAAATGACCTAAATGTTTAACCAATGACACAAAATCACTTATTGAATGCACAAGATTGGATAAAAACTCTTATTGGATTAGAATAAGCCTTGGGAGGAAGAAAATGACCTAAATGTTAAACCAATGACACAAACGTACTTATTGGATGCACAAGATTGGTTAAGAACCCTAATTGGATTAGAATAAGCCTAGGGAGGACGAAAATGACCTAAATGTTCAACCAATGAAACAAAATCACTTATTGGATGCTCAAGATTGGTTAAAAATCCAAATTGGATTAGAATACGCATAGAGAGGACGAAAATGACCTAAACGTTTACCCAATGACACAAAATCACTTAATGGATGCAAAAGATTGGTTAAAAACCCTAATTGGATTAGAATAAGCCTAGGGAGGAAGAAAATGACCGAAATGTTAAACCAATGACACAAACGAACTTATTGGATGCACAAGATTGGTTAAAAACCCTAATTGGATTAGAATAATCTTAGGGAGGTCGAAAATGACCTAAATGTTCAACCAATGACACAAACGCACTTATTGGATGCACTAGATTGGTTAAAAAACTTTATTGGATTAGAATAAGCCTAAGGAGGGCGAAAATGACCTAAATGTTCAACCAATGAAACAAAATCACTTATTGGATGCTCAAGATTGGTTAAAAACCCTAATTGGATTAGAATAAGTTGATGGATGACGAAAATGACCTAAATGTTCAACCAATGAACCAAAATCACTTATTGGATGCACAAGATTGGTTAAAAACCCTAATTGAATGAGAATAAGCGTAGGGAGGACGAAAATGACCTAAATGTTCAACCATTGATACAAAATCACTTATTGGATGCACAAGATTGGTTAAAAACCCTAATTGGATTAGAATAAGCCTAGAGAGGAAAAAATGACCTAAATGTTTAACCAATGACCCAAAATCACTAATTGAATGCACAAGATTGGATAAAAACTCTTATTGGATTAGAATAAGCCTTGGGAGGAAGAAAATGACCTAAATGTTAAACCAATGACACAAACGTACTTATTGGATGCACAAGATTGGTTAAGAACCCTAATTGGATTAGAATAAGCCTAGGGAGGACGAAAATGACCTAAATGTTCAACCAATGAAACAAAATCACTTATTGGATGCTCAAGATTGGTTAAAAATCCTAATTGGATTAGAATACGCATAGAGAGGACGAAAATGACCTAAACGTTTACCCAATGACACAAAATCACTTATTGGATGCACAAGATTGGATAAAAACTCTAATTGGATTAGAATAAGCCTAGGGAGGAAGAAAATGACTGAAATGTTAAACCAATGACACAATCGCACTTATTGGATGCACAAGATTGGTTAAGAACCCTAATTTGATTAGAATAAGCCTAGAGATGACGAAAATGACCTAAATGTTCAACCAATGACACAAACGCACTTATTGGATGCACTAGATTGGTTAAAAAACCTTATTGGATTAGAATAAGCCTAAGGACGGCGAAAATGACCTAAATGTTCAACCAATGAAACAAAATCACTTATTGGATGCTCAAGATTTGTTAAAAACCCTAATTGGATTAGAATAAGTTGATGGATGACAAAAATGACCTAAATGTTCAACCAATGAACCAAAACCACTTATTGGATGCACAAGATTGGTTAAAAACCCTAATTGGATTAGAATAAGCCTAGGAAGGACGAAAATGACCTAAATGTTCAACCAATGATACAAAATTACTTATTGGATGCACAAGATTGGTTAAAAATCCTAATTGGACTAGAACAAGCCTAGAGAGGAGGAAAATGACCTAAATGTTTACCCAATGACACAAAATCACTTATTGGATGCACAAGATTGGTTAAAAACCCTAATTGGATGAGAATAAGCCTAGGGAGGACGAAAATGACCTAAATGTTCAACCAATGATACAAAATCACTTATTGGATGCACAAGATTGGTTAAAAACCCTAATTGGATTAGAATACGCCTTGAGAGGACAAAAATCACCTAAATGTTTAACAAATGACACAAAATCACTTATTGAATGCACAAGATTGGATAAAAACTCTTATTGGATTAGAATAAGCCTAGGGAGGAAGAAAATGACCTAAATGTTAAACCAATGACACAAACGTACTTATTGGATGCACAAGATTGGTTAAGAACCCTAATTGGATTAGAATAAGCCTAGAGAGGACGAAAATGACCTAAATGTTCAACCAATGAAACAAAATCACTTATTGGATGCTCAAGATTGGTTAAAAATCCAAATTGGATTAGAATACGCATAGAGAGGACGAAAATGACCTAAACGTTTACCCAATGACACAAAATCACTTATTGGATGCACAAGATTGGATAAAAACTCTAATTGGATTAGAATAAGCCTAGGGAGGAAGAAAATGACCGAAATGTTAAACCAATGACACAAACGCACTTATTGGATCCACAAGATTGGTTAAGAACCCTAATTTGATTAGAATAACCCTAGAGATGACGAAAATGACCTAAATGTTCAACCAATGAAACAAACGCACTTATTGGATGCACTAGATTAGTTAAAAAACCTTATTGGATTAGAATAAGCCTAAGGACGGCGAAAATGACCTAAATGTTCAACCAATGAAACAAAATCACTTATTGGATGCTCAAGATTTGTTAAAAACCCTAATTGGATTAGAATAAGTTGATGGATGACGAAAATGACCTAAATGTTCAACCAATGAACCAAAATCACTTATTGGATGCACAAGATTGGTTAAAAACCCTAATTGGATTAGAATAAGCCTAGGGAGGACGAAAATGACCTAAATGTTCAACCAATGATACAAAATCACTTATTGGATGCACAAGATTGGTTAAAAATCCTAATTGGATTAGAATAAGCCTAGAGAGGACGAAAATAACCTAAATGTTTAACCAAAGACACAAAATCACTTATTGAATGCACAAGATTGGATAAAAACTCTTATTGGATTAGAATAAGCCTTGGGAGGAAGAAAATGACCTAAATGTTATACCAATGACACAAACGTACTTATTGGATGCACAAGATTGGTTAAGAACCCTAATTGGATTAGAATAAGCCTAGGGAGGACGAAAATGACCTAAATGTTCAACCAATGAAACAAAATCACTTATTGGATGCTCAAGATTGGTTAAAAATCCTAATTGGATTAGAATACGCATAGAGAGGACGAAAATGACCTAAACGTTTACCCAATGACACAAAATCACTTATTGGATGCACAAGATTGGATAAAAACTCTAATTGGATTAGAATAAGCCTAGGGAGGAAGAAAATGACCGAAATGTTAAACCAATGAAACAATCGCACTTATTGGATGCACAAGATTGGTTAAGAACCCTAATTTGATTAGAATAAGCCTAGAGATGACGAAAATGACCTAAATGTTCAACCAATGACACAAACGCACTTATTGGATGCACTAGATTGGTTAAAAACCCTAATTGGACTAGAACAAGCCTAGAGAGGAGGAAAATGACCTAAACGTTTACCCAATGACACAAAATCACTTATTGGATGCACAAGATTGGTTAAAAACCCTAATTGGATGAGAATAAGCCTAGGGAGGACGAAAATGACCTAAATGTTCAACCAATGATACAAAATCACTTATTGGATGCACAAGATTGGTTAAAAACCCTAATTGGATTAGAATACGCCTAGAGAGGACGAAAATCACCTAAATGTTTAACAAATAACACAAAATCACTTATTGAATGCACAAGATTGGATAAAAACTCTTATTGGATTAGAATAAGCCTAGGGAGGAAGAAAATGACCTAAATGTTAAACCAATGACACAAACGTACTTATTGGATGCACAAGATTGGTTAAGAACCCTAATTGGATTAGAATAAGCCTAGAGAGGACGAAAATGACCTAAATGTTCAACCAATGAAACAAAATCACTTATTGGATGCTCAAGATTGGTTAAAAATCCTAATTGGATTAGAATATGCATAGAGAGGACGAAAATGACCTAAACGTTTACCCAATGACACAAAATCACTTATTGGATGCACAAGATTGGATAAAAACTCTAATTGGATTAGAATAAGCCTAGGGAGGAAGAAAATGACCTAAATGTTAAACCAATGACACAAACGTACTTATTGAATGCACAAGATAGGTTAAGAACCCTAATTGGATTAGAATAAGTCGATAGATGACGAAAATAACCTAAATGTTCAATGAATGAAACAAACGCACTTATTGGATGCACAAGATTGGTTAAAAACCCTAATTGGATTAGAATAAGCCTAGGGAGGACAAAAATTACCTAAATTTTCAACCAATTACTCAAAATAACTTATTTCATACATAAAATTGGTTAAAAACCCTAATTATATTTGAATAAGACTTGGAAAGACGAAAATGACCTAAATGTTCAACCAATGACACAAAATCACTTATTGGATGCACAAGATTGGTTAAAAACCCAAATTGAATTAGAATAAGCCTAGAAAGGACGAAAATGACCTAAATATTAAACCAATGACACAAACGTACTTATTGGATGCAGAAGATTGGTTAAGAACCCTAATTGGATTAGAATAAGTCAATAGATGACGAAAATAACCTAAATGTTCAATGAATGACACAAAAGCACATATTGGATGCACAAGATTGGTTAAAAACCCTAATTGGAATAGAATAAGCCTAGGGAGGACGAAAATGACCTAAATGTTCAACCAATGACACAAACGCACTTATTGGATGCACTAGATTGGTTAAAAAACCTTATTGGATTAGAATAAGCCTAAGGAGGGCGAAAATGACCTAAATGTTCAACCAATATAACAAAATCACTTATTGGATGCTCAAGATTGGTTAAAAACCCTAACTGGATTAGAATAAGTTGATGGATGACGAAAATGACCTAAATGATCAACCAATGAACCAAAATCACTTATTGGATACACAAGATTGGTTAAAATCCCTAATTGGATTAGAATAAGCCTAGGGAGGACGAAAATGACCTAAATGTTCAACCAATGATACAAAATCACTTATTGGATGCACAAGATTGGTTAAAAACCCTAATTGGATTAGAATACGTATAGAGAGGACGAAAATGACCTAAATGTTTAACCAATGACACAAAATCACTTATTGAATGCACAAGATTGGATAAAAACTCTTATTGGATTAGAATAAGCCTAGGGAGGAAGAAAATGACCTAAATGTTAAACCAATGACACAAACGTACTTATTGGATGCACAAGATTGGTTAAGAACCCTAATTGGATTAGAATAAGCCTAGAGAGGACGAAAATGACCTAAATGTTCAACCAATGAAACAAAATCACTTATTGGATGCTCAAGATTGGTTAAAAATCCTAATTGGATTAGAATATGCATAGAGAGGACGAAAATGACCTAAACGTTTACCCAATGACACAAAATGACTTTTTGGATGCACAAGATTGGATAAAAACTCTAATTGGATTAGAATAAGCCTAGGGAGGAAGAAAATGACCTAAATGTTAAACCAATGACACAAACGTACTTATTGAATGCACAAGATAGGTTAAGAACCCTAATTGGATTAGAATAAGTCGATAGATGACGAAAATAACCTAAATGTTCAATGAATGAAACAAACGCACTTATTGGATGCACAAGATTGGTTAAAAACCCTAATTGGATTAGAATAAGCCTAGAAAGGACAAAAATAACCTAAATTTTCAACCAATTACTCAAAATAACTTATTGGATACATAAAATTGGTTAAAAACCCTAATTATATTTGAATAAGACTTGGAAAGACGAAAATGACCTAAATGTTCAACCAATGACACAAAATCACTTATTGGATGCACAAGATTGGTTAAAAACCCAAATTGAATTAGAATAAGCCTAGAAAGGACGAAAATGACCTAAATATTAAACCAATGACACAAACGTACTTATTGGATGCAGAAGATTGGTTAAGAACCCTAATTGGATTAGAATAAGTCGATAGATGACGAAAATAACCTAAATGTTCAATGAATGACACAAAAGCACATATTGGATGCACAAGATTGGTTAAAAACCCTAATTGGAATAGAATAAGCCTAGGGAGGACGAAAATGACCTAAATGTTCAACCAATGACACAAACGCACTTATTGGATGCACTAGATTGGTTAAAAAACCTTATTGGATTAGAATAAGCCTAAGGAGGGCGAAAATGACCTAAATGTTCAACCAATATAACAAAATCACTTATTGGATGCTCAAGATTGGTTAAAAACCCTAACTGGATTAGAATAAGTTGATGGATGACGAAAATGACCTAAATGATCAACTAATGAACCAAAATCACTTATTGGATGCACAAGATTGGTTAAAATCCCTAATTGGATTAGAATAAGCCTAGGGAGGACGAAAATGACCTAAATGTTCAACCAATGATACAAAATCACTTATTGGATGCACAAGATTGGTTAAAAATCCTAATTGGATTAGAATACGTATAGAGAGGACGAAAATGACCTAAATGTTTAACCAATGACACAAAATCACTTATTGGATGCACAAGATTGGTTAAAAACCCTAATTGGATTAGAATAAGCCTAGAGAGGACGAAAATGACCTAAACGTTTACCCAATGACACAAAATCACTTATTGGATGCACAAGATTGGATAAAAACTCTTATTGGATTAGAATAAGCCTAGGGAGGAAGATAATGACCTAAATGTTAAACCAATGACACAAACCCACTTATTGGATGCACAAGATTGGTTAAGAACCCTAAGTGGATTAGAATAAGTCGATAGATGACGAAAATAACCTAAATGTTCAACGAATGACACAAACGCACTTATTGGATGCACAAGATTGGTTAAAAAACCTTATTGGATTAGAATAAGCCTAAGGAGGGCAAAAATGACCTAAATGTTCAACCAATGACCCAAAATCACTTATTGGATGCACAAGATTGGTTAAAAACCCAAATTGAATTAGAATAACCCTAGAGAGGACGAAAATGACCTAAATGTTCAACCAATGATACAAAATCACTTATTGGATGTACAAGATTGGTTAAAAACCCTAATTGGATTAGAATAAGCCTAGGGAGGAAGAAAATGACCTAAATGTTAAACCAATGACACAAACCCACTTATTGGATGCACAAGATTGGTTAAGAACCCTAAGTGGATTAGAATAAGTCGATAGATGAAGAAAATAACCTAAATGTTCAACGAATGACACAAACGCACTTATTGGATGCACAAGATTGGTTAAAAAACCTTATTGGATTAGAATAAGCCTAAGGAGGGCGAAAATGACCTAAATGTTCAACCAATGAAACAAAATCACTTATTGGATGCTCAAGATTGGTTAAAAACCCTAATTGGATTAGAATAAGTTGATGGATGACGAAAATGACCTAAATGTTCAACCAATGAACCAAAATCACTTATTGGATGCACAAGATTGGTTAAAAACCCTAATTGCATTAGAATAAGCCTAGGAAGGACGAAAATGACCTAAATGTTCAACCAATGATAAAAAATCACTTATTGGATGCACAAGATTGGTTAAAAACCCTAATTGGATTAGAATAAGCCTAGAGAGGACAAAACTGACCTAAATGTTTAACCAATGACACAAAATCACGTATTGGATGCACAAGATTGGATAAAAACTCTAATTGGATTAGAATAAGCCTAGGGAGGAAGAAAATGATCTAAATGTTAAACCAATGACACAAACGCACTTATTGGATGCACAAGATTGGTTAAGAACCCTAATTGGATTAGAATAAGTCGATAGATGACGAAAATAACCTAAATGTTCAACGAATGACACAAACGCACTTATTGGATGCACAAGATTGGTTAAAAAACCTTATTGGATTAGAATAAGCCTAAGGAGGGCGAAAATGACCTAAATGTTCAACCAATGAAACAAAATCACTTATTGGATGCTCAAGATTGGTTAAAAACCCTAATTGGATTAGAATAAGTTGATGGATGACAAAAATGACCTAAATGTTCAACCAATGAACCAAAATCACTTATTGGATGCACAAGATTGGTTAAAAACCCTAATTGGATTAGAATAAGCCTAGGAAGGACGAAAATGACCTAAATGTTCAACCAATGATACAAAATTACTTATTGGATGCACAAGATTGGTTAAAAACCCTAATTGGATTAGAACAAGCCTAGAGAGGACGAAAATGACCTAAACGTTTACCCAATGACACAAAATCACTTATTGGATGCACAAGATTGGTTAAAAACCCTAATTGGATGAGAATAAGCCTAGGGAGGACGAAAATGACCTAAATGTTCAACCAATGATACAAAATCACTTATTGGATGCACAAGATTGGTTAAAAACCCTAATTGGATTAGAATACGCCTAGAGAGGACGAAAATGACATAAATGTTTAACAAATGACACAAAATCACTTATTGAATGCACAATATTGGATAAAAACTCTTATTGCATTAGAATAAGCCTAGGGAGGAAGAAAATGACCTAAATGTTAAACCAATGACACAAACGTACTTATTGGATGCACAAGATTGGTTAAGAACCCTAATTGGATTAGAATAAGCCTAGGGAGGACGAAAATGACCTAAATGTTCAACCAATGAAACAAAATCACTTATTGGATGCTCAAGATTGGTTAAAAATCCTAATTGGATTAGAATACGCATAGAGAGGACGAAAATGACCTAAACGTTTACCCAATGACACAAAATCACTTATTGGATGCACAAGATTGGATAAAAACTCTAATTGGATTAGAATAAGCCTAGGGATGAAGAAAATGACCTAAATGTTAAACCAATGACACAAACGCACTTATTGGATGCACAAGATTGGTTAAGAACCCTAATTGGATTAGAATAAGTCGATAGATGACGAAAATAACCTAAATGTTCAACGAATGACACAAACGCACTTATTGGATGCACAAGATTGGTTAAAAACCCTAATTGGATTAGAATAAGCCTAGGGAGGACGAAAATGACCTAAATGTTCAACCAATGATACAAAATCACTTATTGGATGCACAAGATTGGTTAAAAACCCTAATTGGATTAGAATAAGCCTAGAGAGGACGAAAATGACCTAAATGTTCAACCAATGACACAAAATCACTTATTGGATGCACAAGATTGGTTAAAAACCCTAATTGGATTAGAATAAGCCTAGGGAGGACGAAAATGACCTAAATGTTCAACCAATGACACAAAATCACTTGTTGGATGCACAAGATTGGTTAAAAACCCTAATCGGATTAGAATATGCCTAGGGAGGACGAAAATGACCTAAATGTTCAACCAATGACACAAAATCACTTATTGGAAGCACAAGATTGGTTAACAACCCTAATTGGATTAGAATAAGTCTAGCGAGGACGAAAATGACCCAAATGTTAAACCAATGACACAAAATCACTTATTGTATGCACAAGATTGGTTAAAAACACTAATTGGATTAGAATATGCCTAGGGAGGACACAAATGACCTAAATATTCAACCAATGACACAAACGCACTTATTGGATGCACAAGATAGGTTAAAAACCCTTATTGGATTAGAATAAGCTTAGGGAGGACAAAAATGATCTAAATGTTCAACCAATGACACAAAATCACTAATTGGATGCACAAGATTGGTTAAAAACCCAAATTGAATTAGAATAAGCCTAGAGAGGACGAAAATGACCTAAATGTTAAACCAATGACACAAACGCACTTATTGGATTCACAAGATTGGTTAAAAACCCTAATTGGATTAAAATAAGTCGATAGATGACCAAAATAACCTAAATGTTCAACGAATGACACAAACGCACTTATTGGATGCACAAGATTGGTTAAAAAACCTTATTGGATTAGAATAAGCCTAAGGAGGGCGAAAATGACCTAAATGTTCAACCAATGAAACAAAATCACTTATTGGATGCTCAAGATTGGTTAAAAACCCTAATTGGATTAGAATAAGTTGATGGATGACGAAAATGACCTAAATGTTCAACCAATGAACCAAAATCACTTATTGGATGCACAAGATTGGTTAAAAACCCTAATTGGATTAGAATAAGCCTAGGGAGGACGAAAATGACCTAAATGTTCAACCAATGATACAAAATCACTTATTGGATGTACAAGATTGGTTAAAAACCCTAATTGGATTAGAATAAGCCTAGAGAGGACGAAAATGACCTAAATGTTTAACGAATGACACAAAATCACTAATTGGATGCACAAGATAGGATAAAAACTCTAATTGGATTAGAATAAGCCTAGGGAGGAAGAAAATGACCTAAATGTTAAACCAATGACACAAACGCACTTATTGGATGCACAAGATTGGTTAAGAACCCTAAGTGGATTAGAATAAGTCGATAGATGACGAAAATAACCTAAATGTTCAACGAATGACACAAACGCACTTATTGGATGCACAAGATTGGTTAAAAAACCTTATTGGATTAGAATAAGCCTAAGGACGGCGAAAATGACCTAAATGTTCAACCAATGATACAAAATTACTTATTGGATGCACAAGATTGGTTCAAAACCCTAATTGGAGTAGAATACGTCGATAGATGACCAAAATAACCTAAACGTTCAACGAATGACACAAACGCACTTATTGGATGCACAAGATTGGTTAAAAACCCTAATTGGATTAGAACAAGCCTAGAGAGGACGAAAATAACCTAAATGTTTAACCAATGACACAAAATCACTTATTGGATGCACAAGATTGGATAAAAACTCTAATTGGATTAGAATAAGCCTAGGGAGGAAGAAAATGACCTAAATGTTAAACCAATGACACAAACCCACTTATTGGATGCACAAGATTGGTTAAGAACCCTAAGTGGATTAGAATAAGTCGATAGATGACGAAAATAACCTAAATGTTCAACGAATGACACAAACGCACTTATTGGATGCACAAGATTGGTTAAAAAACCTTATTGGATTAGAATAAGCCTAAGGAGGGCGAAAATGACCTAAATGTTCAACCAATGAAACAAAATCACTTATTGGATGCTCAAGATTGGTTAAAAACCCTAATTGGATTAGAATAAGTTGATGGATGACGAAAATGACCTAAATGTTCAACCAATGAACCAAAATCACTTATTGGATGCACAAGATTGGTTAAAAACCTTATTGGATTAGAATAAGCCTAGGAAGGACGAAAATGACCTAAATGTTCAACCAATGATACAAAATCACTTATTGGATGCACAAGATTGGTTAAAAACCCTAATTGGATTAGAATAAGCCTAGAGAGGACGAAAATGACCTAAACGTTTACCCAATGACACAAAATCACTTATTGGATGCACAAGATTGGATAAAAACTCTAATTGGATTCGAATAAGCCTAGGGAGGAAGAAAATGACCTAAATGTTAAACCAATGACACAAACGCACTTATTGGATGCACAAGATTGGTTAAGAACCCTAATATGATTAGAATAAGTCGATAGATGACGAAAATAACCTAAATGTTCAACGAATGACACAAACGCACTTATTGGATGCACAAGATAGGTTAAAAACCCTAATTGGATTAGAATAAGCTTAGGGAGGACAAAAATGACCTAAATGTTCAACCAATGACCCAAAATCACTTATTGGATGTACAAGATTGGTTAAAAACCCAAATTGAATTAGAATAAGCCTAGAGAGGACGAAAATGACCTAAATGTTCAACCAATGATACAAAATCACTTATTGGATGTACAAGATTGGTTAAAAACCCTAATTGGATTAGAATAAGCCTAGAGAGGACGAAAATGACCTAAATGTTTATCAAATGACACAAAATCACTTATTGGATGCACAAGATTGGATAAAAACTCTAATTGGATTAGAATAAGCCTAGGGAGGAAGAAAATGACCTAAATGTTAAACCAATGACACAAACGCACTTATTGGATGCACAAGATTGGTTAAGAACCCTATTTGGATTAGAATAAGCCTAGGGAGGACGAAAATGACCTAAATGTTCAACCAATGAAACAAAATCACTTATTGGATGCTCAAGATTGGTTAAAAATCCTAATTGGATTAGAATACGCATAGAGAGGACGAAAATGACCTAACCGTTTACCCAATGACACAAAATCACTTATTGGATGCACAAGATTGGATAAAAACTCTAATTGGATTAGAATAAGCCTAGGGAGGAAGAAAATGACCGAAACGTTAAACCAATGACACAAACGCACTTATTGGATGCACAAGATTGGTTAAGAACCCTAATTTGATTAGAATAAGCCTAGAGAGTACGAAAATGACCTAAATGTTCAACCAATGACACAAACGCACTTATTGGATATACTAGATTGGTTAAAAAACCTTATTTGAATAGAATAAGCCTAAGGACGGCGAAAATGACCTAAATGTTCAACCAATGAAACAAAATAACTTATTGGATGCTCAAGATTGGTTAAAAACCCTAATTGGATTAGAATAAGTTGATGGATGACGAAAATGACCTAAATGTTCAACCAATGAACCAAAATCACTTATTGGATGCACAAGATTGGTTAAAAACCCTAATTGGATTAGAATAAGCCTAGGGAGGACGAAAATGACCTAAATGTTCAACCAATGATACAAAATCACTTATTGGATGCACAAGATTGGTTAAAAACCCTAATTGGATTAGAATAAGCCTAGAGAGGACGAAAATAACCTAAATGTTTAACCAATGACACAAAATCACTTATTGGATGCACAAGATTGGATAAAAACTCTAATTGGATTAGAATAAGGCTAGGGAGGAAGAAAATGACCTAAATGTTAAACCAATGACACAAACGAACTTATTGGATGCACAAGATTGGTTAAGAACCCTAATTGGATTAAAATAAGTCGATAGATGACGAAAATAACCTAAATGTTCAACGAATGACACAAACGCACTTATTGGATGCACAAGATTGGTTAAAAAACCTTATTGGATTAGAATAAGCCTAAGGAGGGCGAAAATGACCTAAATGTTCAACCAATGAAACAAAATCACTTATTGGATGCTCAAGATTGGTTAAAAACCCTAATTGGATTAGAATAAGTTGATGGATGACAAAAATGACCTAAATGTTCAACCAATGAACCAAAATCACTTATTGGATGCACAAGATTGGTTAAAAACCCTAATTGGATTAGAATAAGCCTAGGAAGGACGAAAATGACCTAAATGTTCAACCAATGATACAAAATTACTTATTGGATGCACAAGATTGGTTAAAAACCCTAATTGGATTAGAACAAGCCTAGAGAGGACGAAAATGACCTAAACGTTTACCCAATGACACAAAATCACTTATTGGATGCACAAGATTGGTTAAAAACCCTAATTGGATGAGAATAAGCCTAGGGAGGACGAAAATGACCTAAATGTTCAACCAATGATACAAAATCACTTATTGGATGCACAAGATTGGTTAAAAACCCTAATTGGATTAGAATACGCCTAGAGAGGACGAAAATGACATAAATGTTTAACAAATGACACAAAATCACTTATTGAATGCACAATATTGGATAAAAACTCTTATTGCATTAGAATAAGCCTAGGGAGGAAGAAAATGACCTAAATGTTAAACCAATGACACAAACGTACTTATTGGATGCACAAGATTGGTTAAGAACCCTAATTGGATTAGAATAAGCCTAGGGAGGACGAAAATGACCTAAATGTTCAACCAATGAAACAAAATAACTTATTGGATGCTCATGATTGGTTAAAAATCCTAATTGGATTAGAATACGCATAGAGAGGACGAAAATGACCTAAACGTTTACCCAATGACACAAAATGACTTTTTGGATGCACAAGATTGGATAAAAACTCTAATTGGATTAGAATAAGCCTAGGGAGGAAGAAAATGACCTAAATGTTAAACCAATGACACAAACGTACTTATTGAATGCACAAGATAGGTTAAGAACCCTAATTGGATTAGAATAAGTCGATAGATGACGAAAATAACCTAAATGTTCAATGAATGAAACAAACGCACTTATTGGATGCACAAGATTGGTTAAAAACCCTAATTGGATTAGAATAAGCCTAGGGAGGACAAAAATTACCTAAATTTTCAACCAATTACTCAAACGCACTTATTGGATGCACTAGATTGGTTAAAAAACCTTATTGGATTAGAATAAGCCTAAGGAGGGCGAAAATGACCTAAATGTTCAACCAATATAACAAAATCACTTATTGGATGCTCAAGATTGGTTAAAAACCCTAACTGGATTAGAATAAGTTGATGGATGACGAAAATGACCTAAATGATCAACCAATGAACCAAAATCACTTATTGGATGCACAAGATTAGTTAAAATCCCTAATTGTATTAGAATAAGCCTAGGGAGGACGAAAATGACCTAAATGTTCAACCAATGATACAAAATCACTTATTGGATGCACAAGATTGGTTAAAAATCCTAATTGGATTAGAATACGCATAGAGAGGACGAAAATGACCTAAATGTTTAACCAATGACACAAAATCACTTATTGGATGCACAAGATTGGATAAAAACTCTAATTGGATTAGAATAACCCTAGGGAGGAAGAAAATGACCTAAATGTTAAACCAATGAGACAAACGTACTTATTGGATGCACAAGATTGGTTAAGAACCCTAATTTGATTAGAATAAGTCGATAGATGACTAAAATAACCTAAATGTTCACTGAATGACACAAATGCACTTATTGGAAGCACAAGATTGTGTAAGATCAGATGTGCACCTAAGAGGGGGGTGAATTAGGTGTTTGGTTATTTTGATAGTTTTTAGAATTATAGTGATTGATTTTTGCGCTTATGGATAGTAAAAGATAATGTAAATGGCAGTAAGGTAAAGAACACAACAGATTTATCCTGGTTCCCCTAATCACCAAGGGTACGTCCAGTCCTCTTGCTCACCACAAGAGATTTTCTTCACTATCTGTTAGAATATGTACAAGTACTCACCTTGGGACCTTGGCGACAATCTTCTAACAAACTTTCAAAGATAGAACACTACTATCTTAGATACAGCACTTAAAGAAAGTACAACTTTCTTTTACAAACACTTGTTGTTTTGATAAGGATATAGGAATAGAAAGAAGGTAGTATAATTCAAGATTTATTCAAGTACTTTTGAGAACCTTAAGGATATGAAAATGATATGCATGAACTTGAATTTCTGAAAAAGACTTAGAAAAATTTAGAAAATTTAGTTCAAAGTCTTTGAAATTGTGTAATTTGAATTGCTAATTTGAATATGAAGTTATGACCTATTTATAGTCCTCAAACATCTCTTTAGATTCGTGGCCTTTGATCCAAGAGGTTTGAGAAAGAATTGTAATGTTTTAAATTGAATTCAAAGCTGAAAAATTGCATTGCTTTCAGTTGTATTCGACTACCATTTTTCTGTATTCGAATTCAGCTTGCTACAACGTTAAAAATTATTCAAACATTTCACTGTGTAGTCGAATACAGATGAGATGGCCAACTCTCTGACTTAGCCATGTTTTATCTTGTATTCGACTACGAGATATCTGTATTCGAATACAACTTGCTGCAACGTCAAAAATTATTCAAAATTTTCATTGTGTAGTCGAATACAGATGAGATGGCCAACTCTCTGACTTAGCCATGTTTTTATCTTGTATTCGACTACAAGATTGCTGTATTCGAATACGATATTATTTTTTGTCAAAAATAAAGATTCTAATATTTTGAAAATATTATTTTGGACTTTTGAAAATATTATTTATGCATATGCAAAGTAATTAAGGTTCTCTTGTATTTGAATTATGACTTGAATTATTTTACCTTTATCTAATCTATTTATTTGTAATTTCATCAAGGGATGTTTGAGGAATTCTTCTTTTTGTTGCTATGTCACCATTGGTCTTTGTGTATAATCAAAAACGTATTTTTACAGATTGGTTAAAAACCCTAATTGGATTAAAATAAGACTAGGGAGGACAAAAATGACCTAAATTCAACCAATGACACAAAATCACTTATTGGATATACAAAATTGGTTAAAAACCCTAATTGGATTAGAATAAGCCTAGAGAGGACGAAAATGACCTAAATGTTCAACCAATGACACAAACGCACTTATTGGATGCACTAGATTGGTTAAAAAACCTTATTGGATTAGAATAAGCCTAAGGACGGCGAAAATGACCTAAATGTTCAACCAATGAAACAAAATCACTTATTGGATGCTCAAGATTGGTTAAAAACCCTAATTGGATTAGAATAAGTTGATGGATGACGAAAATGACCTAAATGTTCAACCAATGAACCAAAATCACTTATTGGATGCACAAGATTGGTTAAAAACCCTAATTGGATTAGAATAAGCCTAGGTAGGACGAAAATGACCTAAATGTTCAACCAATGACACAAACGCACTTATTGGATGCACTAGATTGGTTAAAAAACCTTATTGGATTAGAATAAGCCTAAGAAGGGCAAAAATGACCTAAATGTTCAAACAATATAACAAAATCACTTATTGGATGCTCAAGATTGGTTAAAAACCCTAACAGGATTAGAATAAGTTGATGGATGACGAAAATGACCTAAATGATCAACCAATGAACCAAAATCACTTATTGGATGCACAAGATTGGTTAAAATCCCTAATTGGATGAGAATAAGCCTAGGGAGGACGAAAATGACCTAAATGTTCAACCAATGATACAAAATCACTTATTGGATGCACAAGATTGGTTAAAAACCCTAAATGGATTAGAATAAGTTGATGGATGACGAAAATGACCTAAATGTTCAACCAATGAACCAAAATTACTTATTGGATGCACAAGATTGGTTAAAAACCCTAATTGGATTAGAATAAGCCTAGGGAGGACGAAAATGACCTAAATGATCAACCAATGAACCAAAATCACTTATGGGATGCACAAGATTGGTTAAAAACCCTAATTGGATTAGAATAAGCCTAGAGAGGACGAAAATGACCTAAATGTTAAACGAATGACAAAAACGCTCTTATTGGATGCACAAGATTGGTTAAAAACCCTAATTGGATTAGAATAAGCCTAGGGAGGAAGAAAATGACCTAAATGTTCAACAATTGATACAAAATCACTTATTGGATGCACAAGATTGGTTAAAAATCCTAATTGGATTAGAATACGCATAGAGAGGACGAAAATGACCTAAATGTTTAACCAATGACACAAAATCACTTATTGGATGCACAAGATTGGATAAAAACTCTAATTGGATTAGAATAAGCCTAGGGAGGAAGAAAATGACCTAAATGTTAAACCAATGACACAAACGCACTTATTGGATGCACAAGATTGGTTAAGAACCCTAATTGGATTAGAATAAGTCGATAGATGACGAAAATAACCTAAATGTTCAACGAATGACACAAACGCACTTATTGGATGCACAAGATTGGTTAAAAAACCTTATTGGATTAGAATAAGCCTAAGGAGGGCGAAAATGACCTAAATGTTCAACCAATGAAACAAAATCACTTATTGGATGCTCAAGATTGGTTAAAAACCCTAATTGGATTAGAATAAGTTGATGGATGACGAAAATGACCTAAATGTTCAACCAATGAACCAAAATCACTTATTGGATGCACAAGATTGGTTAAAAACCCTAATTGCATTAGAATAAGCCTAGGAAGGACGAAAATGACCTAAATGTTCAACCAATGATAAAAAATCACTTATTGGATGCACAAGATTGGTTAAAAACCCTAATTGGATTAGAATAAGCCTAGAGAGGACAAAACTGACCTAAATGTTTAACCAATGACACAAAATCACGTATTGGATGCACAAGATTGGATAAAAACTCTAATTGGATTAGAATAAGCCTAGGGAGGAAGAAAATGATCTAAATGTTAAACCAATGACACAAACGCACTTATTGGATGCACAAGATTGGTTAAGAACCCTAATTGGATTAGAATAAGTCGATAGATGACGAAAATAACCTAAATGTTCAACGAATGACACAAACGCACTTATTGGATGCACAAGATTGGTTAAAAAACCTTATTGGATTAGAATAAGCCTAAGGAGGGCGAAAATGACCTAAATGTTCAACCAATGAAACAAAAGTACTTATTGGATGCTCAAGATTGGTTAAAACCCCTAATTGGATTAGAATAAGTTGATGGATGACGAAAATGACCTAAATGTTCAACCAATGAACCAAAATCACTTATTGGATGCACAAGATTGGTTAAAAACCTTAATTGGATTAGAATAAGCCTAGGAAGGACGAAAATGACCTAAATGTTCAACCAATGATACAAAATCACTTACTGGATGCACAAGATTGGTTAAAAACCCTAATTGGATTAGAATAAGCCTAGAGAGGACGAAAATGACCTAAACGTTTACCCAATGACACAAAATCACTTATTGGATGCACAAGATTGGATAAAAACCCTAATTTGATTAGAATAAGTCGATAGATGACGAAAATAACCTAAATGTTCAACGAATGACACAAACGCACTTATTGGATGCACAAGATAGGTTAAAAACCCTAATTGGATTAGAATAAGCTTAGGGAGGACAAAAATGACCTAAATGTTCAACCAATGACACAAAATCACTTATTGGATGCACAAGATTGGTTAAAAACCCAAATTGAATTAGAATAAGCCTAGAGAGGACGAAAATGACCTAAATGTTAAACCAATGACACAAACGCACTTATTGGATTCACAAGATTGGTTAAAAACCCTAATTGGATTAAAATAAGTCGATAGATGACCAAAATAACCTAAATGTTCAACGAATGACACAAACGCACTTATTGGATGCACAAGATTGGTTAAAAAACCTTATTGGATTAGAATAAGCCTAAGGAGGGCGAAAATGACCTAAATGTTCAACCAATGAAACAAAATCACTTATTGGATGCTCAAGATTGGTTAAAAACCCTAATTGGATTAGAATAAGTTGATGGATGACGAAAATGACCTAAATGTTCAACCAATGAACCAAAATCACTTATTGGATGCACAAGATTGGTTAAAAACCCTAATTGGATTAGAATAAGCCTAGGTAGGACGAAAATGACCTAAATGTTCAACCAATGACACAAACGCACTTATTGGATGCACTAGATTTGTTAAAAAACCTTATTGGATATGAATAAGCCTAAGGAGGGCGAAAATGACCTAAATGTTCAACCAATGAAACAAAATCACTTATTGGATGCTTAAGATTGGTTAAAAACCCTAATTGGATTAGAATAATTTGATGGATGACGAAAATGACCTAAATGTTCAACCAATGAACCAAAATCACTTATTGGATGCACAAGATTGGTTAAAAACCCTAATTGCATTAGAATAAGCCTAGGAAGGACGAAAATGACCTAAATGTTCAACCAATGATAAAAAATCACTTATTGGATGCACAATATTGGTTAAAAACCCTAATTGGATTAGAATAAGCCTAGAGAGGACAAAAATGACCTAAATGTTTAACCAATGACACAAAATCACGTATTGGATGCACAAGATTGGATAAAAACTCTAATTGGATTAGAATAAGCCTAGGGAGGAAGAAAATGATCTAAATGTTAAACCAATGACACAAACGCACTTATTGGATGCACAAGATTGGTTAAGAACCCTAATTGGATTAGAATAAGTCGATAGATGACGAAAATAACCTAAATGTTCAACGAATGACACAAACGCACTTATTGGATGCACAAGATTGGTTAAAAAACCTTATTGGATTAGAATAAGCCTAAGGAGGGCGAAAATGACCTAAATGTTCAACCAATGAAACAAAATTACTTATTGGATGCTCAAGATTGGTTAAAACCCCTAATTGGATTAGAATAAGTTGATGGATGACGAAAATGACCTAAATGTTCAACCAATGAACCAAAATCACTTATTGGATGCACAAGATTGGTTAAAAACCTTAATTGGATTAGAATAAGCCTAGGAAGGACGAAAATAACCTAGATGTTCAACCAATGATACAAAATCACTTACTAGATGCACAAGATTGGTTAAAAACCCTAATTGGATTAGAATAAGCCTAGAGAGGACGAAAATGACCTAAACGTTTACCCAATGACACAAAATCACTTATTGGATGCACAAGATTGGATAAAAACCCTAATTTGATTAGAATAAGTCGATAGATGACGAAAATAACCTAAATGTTCAACGAATGACACAAACGCACTTATTGGATGCACAAGATAGGTTAAAAACCCTAATTGGATTAGAATAAGCTTAGGGAGGACAAAAATGACCTAAATGTTCAACCAATGACACAAAATCACTTATTGGATGCACAAGATTGGTTAAAAACCCAAATTGAATTAGAATAAGCCTAGAGAGGACGAAAATGACCTAAATGTTAAACCAATGACACAAACGCACTTATTGGATTCACAAGATTGGTTAAAAACCCTAATTGGATTAAAATAAGTCGATAGATGACCAAAATAACCTAAATGTTCAACGAATGACACAAACGCACTTATTGGATGCACAAGATTGGTTAAAAACCCTAATTGGATTAGAATAAGCCTAGGGAGGACGAAAATGACCTAAATGTTCAATCAATGACACAAACGCACTTATTGGATGCACTAGATTGGTTAAAAAACCTTATTGGATTAGAATTAGCCTAAGGAGGGCGAAAATGACCTAAATGTTCAACCAATATAACAAAATCACTTATTGGATGCTCAAGTTTGGTTAAAAACCCTAATTGGATTAGAATAAGCCTAGGTAGGACGAAAATGACCTAAATGTTCAACCAATGACACAAACGCACTTATTGGATGCACTAGATTGGTTAAAAAACCTTATTGGATATGAATAAGCCTAAGGAGGGCGAAAATGACCTAAATGTTCAACCAATGAAACAAAATCACTTATTGGATGCTTAAGATTGGTTAAAAACCCTAATTGGATTAGAATAATTTGATGGATGACGAAAATGACCTAAATGTTCAACCAATGAACCAAAATCACTTATTGGATGCACAAGATTGGTTAAAAACCCTAATTGCATTAGAATAAGCCTAGGAAGGACGAAAATGACCTAAATGTTCAACCAATGATAAAAAATCACTTATTGGATGCACAAGATTGGTTAAAAACCCTAATTGGATTAGAATAAGCCTAGAGAGGACAAAACTGACCTAAATGTTTAACCAATGACACAAAATCACGTATTGGATGCACAAGATTGGATAAAAACTCTAATTGGATTAGAATAAGCCTAGGGAGGAAGAAAATGATCTAAATGTTAAACCAATGACACAAACGCACTTATTGGATGCACAAGATTGGTTAAGAACCCTAATTGGATTAGAATAAGTCGATAGATGACGAAAATAACCTAAATGTTCAACGAATGACACAAACGCACTTATTGGATGCACAAGATTGGTTAAAAAACCTTATTGGATTAGAATAAGCCTAAGGAGGGCGAAAATGACCTAAATGTTCAACCAATGAAACAAAAGTACTTATTGGATGCTCAAGATTGGTTAAAACCCCTAATTGGATTAGAATAAGTTGATGGATGACGAAAATGACCTAAATGTTCAACCAATGAACCAAAATCACTTATTGGATGCACAAGATTGGTTAAAAACCTTAATTGGATTAGAATAAGCCTAGGAAGGACGAAAATGACCTAAATGTTCAACCAATGATACAAAATCACTTACTGGATGCACAAGATTGGTTAAAAACCCTAATTGGATTAGAATAAGCCTAGAGAGGACGAAAATGACCTAAACGTTTACCCAATGACACAAAATCACTTATTGGATGCACAAGATTGGATAAAAAACCCTAATTTGATTAGAATAAGTCGATAGATGACGAAAATAACCTAAATGTTCAACGAATGACACAAACGCACTTATTGGATGCACAAGATAGGTTAAAAACCCTAATTGGATTAGAATAAGCTTAGGGAGGACAAAAATGACCTAAATGTTCAACCAATGACACAAAATCACTTATTGGATGCACAAGATTGGTTAAAAACCCAAATTGAATTAGAATAAGCCTAGAGAGGACGAAAATGACCTAAATGTTAAACCAATGACACAAACGCACTTATTGGATTCACAAGATTGGTTAAAAACCCTAATTGGATTAAAATAAGTCGATAGATGACCAAAATAACCTAAATGTTCAACGAATGACACAAACGCACTTATTGGATGCACAAGATTGGTTAAAAACCCTAATTGGATTAGAATAAGCCTAGGGAGGACGAAAATGACCTAAATGTTCAACCAATGACACAAACGCACTTATTGGATGCACTAGATTGGTTAAAAAACCTTATTGGATTAGAATTAGCCTAAGGAGGGCGAAAATGACCTAAATGTTCAACCAATATAACAAAATCACTTATTGGATGCTCAAGATTGGTTAAAAACCCTAATTGGATTAGAATAAGCTGATGGATGACGAAAATGACCTAAATGATCAACCAATGAACCAAAATCACTAATTGGATGCACAAGATTGGTTAAAATCCCTAATTCGATTAGAATAAGCCTAGGGAGGACGAAAATGACCTAAATGTTCAACCAATGATACAAAATCACTTATTGGATGCTCAAGACTGGTTAAGAACCCTAATTGGATTTGAATAAGTCGATAGATGACGAAGATAACCTAAATGTTCAATAAATGTCACAAAAGCACATATTGGATGCACAAGATTGGTTAAAAACCCTAATAGGATTAGATTAAGCCTTGGGAGGACGAAAATGACCTAAATGTTCACCCAATGACGCAAACGCACTTATTGGATGCACTAGATTGGTTAAAAACCCTTATTGGATTAGAATAAGCCTAAGGAGGGAGAAAATGACCTAAATGTTCAACCAATGAAACAAAATCACTTATTGGATGCTCAAGATTGGTTAAAAACCCTAATTGGATTAGAATAAGTTGATGGATGACGAAAATGACCTAAATGTTCAACCAATGAACCAAAATCACTTATTGGATGCACAAGATTGGTTAAAAACCCTAATTGGATTAGAATAAGCCTAGGTAGGACGAAAATGACCTAAATGTTCAACCAATGACACAAACGCACTTATTGGATGCACTAGATTGGTTAAAAAACCTTATTGGATTAGAATAAGCCTAAGGAGGGCGAAAATGACCTAAATGTTCAACCAATATAACAAAATCACTTATTGGATGCTCAAGATTGGTTAAAAACCCTAACAGGATTAGAATAAGTTGATGGATGACGAAAATGACCTAAATGATCAACCAATGAACCAAAATCACTTATTGGATGCACAAGATTGGTTAAAAACCTTAATTGGATTATAATAATCCTACGAAGGACGAAAATGACCTAAATGTTCAACCAATGATACAAAATCACTTACTGGATGCACAAGATTGGTTAAAAACCCTAATTGGATTAGAATAAGCCTAGAGAGGACGAAAATGACCTAAACGTTTACCCAATGACACAAAATCACTTATTGGATGCACAAGATTGGATAAAAACCCTAATTTGATTAGAATAAGTCGATAGATGACGAAAATAACCTAAATGTTCAACGAATGACACAAACGCACTTATTGGATGCACAAGATAGGTTAAAAACCCTAATTGGATTAGAATAAGCTTAGGGAGGACAAAAATGACCTAAATGTTCAACCAATGACACAAAATCACTTATTGGATGCACAAGATTGGTTAAAAACCCAAATTGAATTAGAATAAGCCTAGAGAGGACGAAAATGACCTAAATGTTAAACCAATGACACAAACGCACTTATTGGATTCACAAGATTGGTTAAAAACCCTAATTGGATTAAAATAAGTCGATAGATGACCAAAATAACCTAAATGTTCAACGAATGACACAAACGCACTTATTGGATGCACAAGATTGGTTAAAAAACCTTATTGGATTAGAATAAGCCTAAGGAGGGCGAAAATGACCTAAATGTTCAACCAATGAAACAAAATCACTTATTGGATGCTCAAGATTGGTTAAAAACCCTAATTGGATTAGAATAAGTTGATGGATGACGAAAATGACCTAAATGTTCAACCAATGAACCAAAATCACTTATTGGATGCACAAGATTGGTTAAAAACCCTAATTGCATTAGAATAAGCCTAGGAAGGACGAAAATGACCTAAATGTTCAACCAATGATAAAAAATCACTTATTGGATGCACAAGATTGGTTAAAAACCCTAATTGGATTAGAATAAGCCTAGAGAGGACAAAACTGACCTAAATGTTTAACCAATGACACAAAATCACGTATTGGATGCACAAGATTGGATAAAAACTCTAATTGGATTAGAATAAGCCTAGGGAGGAAGAAAATGATCTAAATGTTAAACCAATGACACAAACGCACTTATTGGATGCACAAGATTGGTTAAGAACCCTAATTGGATTAGAATAAGTCGATAGATGACGAAAATAACCTAAATGTTCAACGAATGACACAAACGCACTTATTGGATGCACAAGATTGGTTAAAAAACCTTATTGGATTAGAATAAGCCTAAGGAGGGCGAAAATGACCTAAATGTTCAACCAATGAAACAAAATCACTTATTGGATGCTCAAGATTGGTTAAAAACCCTAATTGGATTAGAATAAGTTGATGGATGACGAAAATGACCTAAATGTTCAACCAATGAACCAAAATCACTTATTGGATGCACAAGATTGGTTAAAAACCCTAATTGGATTAGAATAAGCCTAGGGAGGACGAAAATGACCTAAATGTTCAACCAATGATACAAAATCACTTATTGGATGTACAAGATTGGTTAAAAACCCTAATTGGATTAGAATAAGCCTAGAGAGGACGAAAATGACCTAAATGTTTAACGAATGACACAAAATCACTAATTGGATGCACAAGATAGGATAAAAACTCTAATTGGATTAGAATAAGCCTAGGGAGGAAGAAAATGACCTAAATGTTAAACCAATGACACAAACGCACTTATTGCATGCACAAGATTGGTTAAGAACCCTAAGTGGATTAGAATAAGTCGATAGATGACGAAAATAACCTAAATGTTCAACGAATGACACAAACGCACTTATTGGATGCACAAGATAGGTTAAAAACCCTAATTGGATTAGAATAAGCTTAGGGAGGACAAAAATGACCTAAATATTCAACCAATGAAACAAAATCACTTATTAGATGCTCAAGATTGGTTAAAAACCCTAATTGGATTAGAATAAGTTGATGGATGACGAAAATGACCTAAATGTTCAACCAATGAACCAAAATCACTTATTGGATGCACAAGATTGGTTAAAAATCCTAATTGGATTAGAATAAGCCTAGGGAGGACGAAAATGACCTAAATGTTCAACCAATGATACAAAATCACTTATTGGATGTACAAGACTGGTTAAAAAACCTAATTGGATTAGAATAAGCCTAGAGAGGACGAAAATGACCTAAATGTTTAACCAATGACACAAAATCACTTATTGGATGCACAAGATTGGATAAAAACTCTAATTGGATTAGAATAAGCCTAGGGAGGAAGAAAATGACCTAAATGTTAAACCAATGACACAAACGCACTTATTGGATGCACAAGATTGGTTAAGAACCCTAATTGGATTAGAATAAGTCGATAGATGACGGAAATAACCTAAATGTTCAACGAATGACACAAACGCACTTATTGGATGCACAAGATTGGTTAAAAAACCTTATTGGATTGGAATAAGCCTAAGGAGGGCGAAAATGACCTAAATGTTCAACCAATGAAACAAAATCACTTATTGGATGCTCAAGATTGGTTAAAAACCCTAATTGGATTAGATTAAGTTGATGGATGACGAAAATGACCTAAATGTTCAACCAATGAACCAAAATCACTTATTGGATGCACAAGATTGGTTAAAAACCCTAATTGGATTAGAATAAGCCTAGGAAGGACGAAAATGACCTAAATGTTCAACCAATGATACAAAATTACTTATTGGATGCACAAGATTGGTTAAAAACCCTAATTGGATTAGAACAAGCCTAGAGAGGACGAAAATGACCTAAACGTTTACCCAATGACACAAAATCACTTATTGGATGCACAAGATTGGATAAAAACTCTAATTGGATTCGAATAAGCCTATGGAGGAAGAAAATGACCGAAATGTTAAACCAATGACACAAACGCACTTATTGGATTCACAAGATTGGTTAAGAACCCTAATTTGATTAGAATAAGTCGATAGATGACGAAAATAAGCTAAATGTTCAACGAATGACACAAACGCACTTATTGGATGCACAAGATAGGTTAAAAACCCTAATTGGTTTAGAATAAGCTTAGGGAGGACAAAAATGACCTAAATGTTCAACCTATGACACAAAATCACTTATTGGATGCACAAGATTGGTTAAAAACCCAAATTGAATTAGAATAAGCCTAGAGAGGACGAAAATGACCTAAATGTTAAACCAATGACACAAACGCACTTATTGGATTCACAAGATTGGTTGAAAACCCTAATTGGAGTAGAATAAGTCGATAGATGACCAAAATAACCTAAATGTTCAACGAATGACACAAACGCACTTATTGGATGCACTAGATTGGATAAA
>JBBPBP010000003.1:22467025-22536764 GCA_037974735.1 Cicer chorassanicum
GGATTAGATTAAGCCTTGGGAGGACGAAAATGACCTAAATGTTCACCCAATGACGCAAACGCACTTATTGGATGCACTAGATTGGTTAAAAAACCTTATTGGATTAGAATAAGCCTAAGGAGGGAGAAAATGACCTAAATGTTCAACCAATGAAACAAAATCACTTATTGGATGCTCAAGATTGGTTAAAAACCCTAATTGGATTAGAATAAGTTGATGGATGACGAAAATGACCTAAATGTTCAACCAATGAACCAAAATCACTTATTGGATGCACATGATTGGTTAAAAACCCTAATTGGATTAGAATAAGCCTAGGAAGGACGAAAATGACCTAAATGTTCAACCAATGATACAAAATCACTTATTGGATGCACAAGATTGGTTAAAAACCCTAATTGGATTAGAATAAGCCTAGAGAGGACGAAAATGACCTAAATGTTTAACCAATGATACAAAATCACTTATTGGATGCACAAGATTGGTTAAAAACCCTAATTGGATTAGAATAAGCCTAGAGAGGACGAAAATGACCTAAACGTTTACCCAATGACACAAAATTACTTATTGGATGCACAAGATTAAATAAAAACTCTAATTGGATTCGAATAAGCCTAGGGAGGAAGAAAATGACCTAAATGTTAAACCAATGACACAAACGCACTTATTGGATGCACAAGATTGGTTAAGAACCCTAATTTGATTAGAATAAGTCGATAGATGACGAAAATAACCTAAATGTTCAACGAATGACACAAACGCACTTATTGGATGCACAAGATAGGTTAAAAACCCTAATTGGATTAGAATAAGCTTAGGGAGGACAAAAATGACCTAAATGTTCAACCAATGACACAAAATCACTTATTGGATGCACAAGATTGGTTAAAAACCCAAATTGAATTAGAATAAGCCTAGAGAGGACGAAAATGACCTAAATGTTAAACCAATGACACAAACGCACTTATTGGATTCACAAGATTGGTTGAAAACCCTAATTGGAGTAGAATAAGTCGATAGATGACCAAAATAACCTAAATGTTCAACGAATGACACAAACGCACTTATTGGATGCACTAGATTGGATAAAAACCCTAATTGAATTAGAATAAGCCTAGGGAGGACGAAAATGACCTAAATGTTCAACCAATGACACAAACGAACTTATTGGATGCACTAGACTGGTTAAAAAACCTTATTGGATTAGAATAAGCCTAAGGAGGGCAAAAATAACCTAAATGTTCAACCAATGAAACAAAATCACTGATTGGATGCTCAAGATTGGTTAAAAACCCTAATTGGATTAGATTAAGCCTTGGGAGGACGAAAATGACCTAAATGTTCACCCAATGACGCAAACGCACTTATTGGATGCACTAGATTGGTTAAAAAACCTTATTGGATTAGAATAAGCCTAAGGAGGGAGAAAATGACCTAAATGTTCAACCAATGAAACAAAATCACTTATTGGATGCTCAAGATTGGTTAAAAACCCTAATTGGATTAGAATAAGTTGATGGATGACGAAAATGACATAAATGTTCAACCAATGAAACAAAATCACTTATTGGATGCACAAGATTGGTTAAAAACCCTAATTGGATTAGAATAAGCCTAGGGAGGACGAAAATGACCTAAATGTTCAACCAATGATACAAAATCACTTATTGGATGTACAAGATTGGTTAAAAAACCTAATTCGATTAGAATAAGCCTAGAGAGGACGAAAATGACCTAAATGTTTAACCAATGACACAAAATCACTTATTGGATGCACAAGATTGGATAAAAACTCTAATTGGATTAGAATAAGCCTAGGGAGGAAGAAAATGACCTAAATGTTAAACCAATGACACAAACGCACTTATTGGATGCACAAGATTGGTTAAGAACCCTAATTGGATTAGAATAAGTCGATAGATGACGAAAATAACCTAAATGTTCAACGAATGACACAAACGCACTTATTGGATGCACAAGATTGGTTAAAAAACCTTATTGGATTGGAATAAGCCTAAGGAGGGCGAAAATGACCTAAATGTTCAACCAATGAAACAAAATCACTTATTGGATGCTCAAGATTGGTTAAAAACCCTACTTGGATTAGATTAAGTTGATGGATGACGAAAATGACCTAAATGTTCAACCAATGAACCAAAATCACTTATTGGATGCACAAGATTGGTTAAAAACCCTAATTGGATTAGAATAAGCCAAGGAAGGACGAAAATGACCTAAATGTTCAACCAATGATACAAAATTACTTATTGGATGCACAAGATTGGTTAAAAACCCTAATTGGATTAGAACAAGCCTAGAGAGGACGAAAATGACCTAAACGTTTACCCAATGACACAAAATCACTTATTGGATGCACAAGATTGGATAAAAACTCTAATTGGATTCGAATAAGCCTAGGGAGGAAGAAAATGACCGAAATGTTAAACCAATGACACAAACGCACTTATTGGATGCACAAGATTGGTTAAGAACCCTAATTTGATTAGAATAAGTCGATAGATGACGAAAATAACCTAAATGTTCAACGCATGACACAAACGCACTTATTGGATGCAAAAGATAGGTTAAAAACCCTAATTGGTTTAGAATAAGCTTAGGGAGGACAAAAATGACCTAAATGTTCAACAATGACACAAAATCACTTATTGGATGCACAAGATTGGATAAAAACCCAAATCGAATTAGAATAAGCCTAGAGAGGACGAAAATGACCTAAATGTTAAACCAATGACACAAACGCACTTATTGGATTCACAAGATTGGTTCAAAACCCTAATTGGAGTAGAATAAGTCGATAGATGACCAAAATAACCTAAATGTTCAACGAATGACACAAACGCACTTATTGGATGCACTAGATTGGTTAAACACCCTAATTGAATTAGAATAAGCCTAGGGAGGACGAAAATGACCTAAATGTTCAACCAATGACACAAACGCACTTATTGGATGCACTAGACTGGTTAAAAAACCTTATTGGATTAGAATAAGCCTAAGGAGGGCAAAAATAACCTAAATGTTCAACCAATGAAACAAAATCACTTATTGGATGCTCAAGATTGGTTAAAAACCCTAATTGGATTAGAATAAGTTGATGGATGACGAAAATAAACCTAAATGTTCAACTAATGAACCAAAATTACTTATTGGATGCACAAGATTGGTTAAAAACCCTAATTGGAATAGAATAAGCCTAGGGAGGACGAAAATGACCTAAATGTTAAACGAATGACAAAAACGCTCTTATTGGATGCACAAGATTGGTTAAAAACCCTAATTGGATTAGAATAAGCTTAGGGAGGACGAAAATGACCTAAATGTTCAACCAATGACACAAACGCACTTATTGGATGCACTAGATTGGTGAAAAAACCTTATTGGATTAGAATAAGCCTTAAGAGGGCGAAAATGACCTAAATGTTCAACCAATGAAACAAAATCACTTATTGGATGCTCAAGATTGGTTAAAAACCCTAATTGGATTAGAATAAGTTGATGGATGACGAAAATGACCTAAATGTTCAACCAATGAACCAAAATCACTTATTGGATGCACAAGATTGGTTAAGAACCCTAATTGGATGAGAATAAGCCTAGGGAGGACGAAAAATGACCTAAATGTTCAACTAATGATACAAAATCACTTATTGGATGCACAAGATTGGTTAAAAACCCTAATTGGATTAGAATACGCCTATAGAGGACGAAAATGACCTAAATGTTTAACCAATGACACAAAATCACTTATTGAATGCACAAGATTGGATAAAAACTCTTATTGAATTAGAATAAGCCTTGGGAGGAAGAAAATGACCTAAATGTTAAACCAATGACACAAACGTACTTATTGGATGCACAAGATTGGTTAAGAACCCTAATTGGATTAGAATAAGCCTAGGGAGGACGAAAATGACCTAAATGTTCAACCAATGAAACAAAATCACTTATTGGATGCTCAAGATTGGTTAAAAATCCTAATTGGATTAGAATACGCATAGAGAGGACGAAAATGACCTAAACGTTTACCCAATGACACAAAATCACTTATTGGATGCACAAGATTGGATAAAAACTCTAATTGGATTAGAATAAGCCTAGGGATGAAGAAAATGACCTAAATGTTAAACCAATGACACAAACGCACTTATTGGATGCACAAGATTGGTTAAGAACCCTAATTGGATTAGAATAAGTCGATAGATGACGAAAATAACCTAAATGTTCAACGAATGACACAAACGCACTTATTGGATGCACAAGATTGGTTAAAAACCCTAATTGGATTAGAATAAGCCTAGGGAGGACGAAAATGGCCTAAATGTTCAACCAATGACACAAACACACTTATTGGATGCAATAGATTGGTTAAAAAACCTTATTGGATTAGAATAAGCCTAAGGAGGGCGAAAATGACCTAAATGTTCAACCAATGAAACAAAATCACTTATTGGATGCTCAAGATTGGTTAAAAACCCTAATTGGATTAGAATAAGTTGATGAATGACGAAAATGACCTAAATGTTCAACCAATGAACCAAAATCACTTATTGGATGCACAAGATTGGTTAAAAACCCTAATTGGATTAGAATAAGCCTAGGGAGGACGAAAATGACCTAAATGTTCAACCAATGAAACAAAATCACTTATTGGATGCTCAAGATTGGTTAAAAACCCTAATTGGATTAGAATAAGTTGATGGATGACGAAAATAAACCTAAATGTTCAACCAATGAACCAAAATTACTTATTGGATGCACAAGATTGGTTAAAAACCCTAATTGGAATAGAATAAGCCTAGGGAGGACGAAAATGACCTAAATGTTCAACCAATGAACCAAAATCACTTATGGGATGCACAAGATTAGTTAAAAACCCTAATTGGATTAGAATAAGCCTAGAGAGGACGAAAATGACCTAAATGTTAAACGAATGACAAAAACGCTCTTATTGGATGCACAAGATTGGTTAAAAACCCTAATTGGATTAGAATAAGCTTAGGGAGGACGAAAATGACCTAAATGTTCAACCAATGACACAAACGCACTTATTGGATGCACTAGATTGGTGAAAAAACCTTATTGGATTAGAATAAGCCTTAAGAGGGCGAAAATGACCTAAATGTTCAACCAATGAAACAAAATCACTTATTGGATGCTCAAGATTGGTTAAAAACCCTAATTGGATTAGAATAAGTTGATGGATGACGAAAATGACCTAAATGTTCAATCAATGAACCAAAATCACTTATTGGATGCACAAGATTGGTTAAGAACCCTAATTGGATGAGAATAAGCCTAGGGAGGATGAAAAATGACCTAAATGTTCAACTAATGATACAAAATCACTTATTGGATGCACAAGATTGGTTAAAAACCCTAATTGGATTAGAATACGCCTATAGAGGACGAAAATGACCTAAATGTTTAACCAATGACACAAAATCACTTATTGAATGCACAAGATTGGATAAAAACTCTTATTGAATTAGAATAAGCCTTGGGAGGAAGAAAATGACCTAAATGTTAAACCAATGACACAAACGTACTTATTGGATGCACAAGATTGGTTAAGAACCCTAATTGGATTAGAATAAGCCTAGGGAGGACGAAAATGACCTAAATGTTCAACCAATGAAACAAAATCACTTATTGGATGCTCAAGATTGGTTAAAAATCCTAATTGGATTAGAATACGCATAGAGAGGACGAAAATGACCTAAACGTTTACCCAATGACACAAAATCACTTATTGGATGCACAAGATTGGTTAAAAACCCAAATTGAATTAGAATAAGCCTAGAGAGGACGAAAATGACCTAAATGTTAAACCAATGACACAAACGCACTTATTGGATTCACAAGATTGGTTCAAAACCCTAATTGGAGTAGAATAAGTCGATAGATGACCAAAATAACCTAAATGTTCAACGAATGACACAAACGCACTTATTGGATGCACAAGATTGGTTAAAAACCCTAATTGGATTAGAATAAGCCTAGGGAGGACGAAAAATACCTAAATGTTCAACCAATGACACAAACGCACTTATTGGATGCACTAGACTGGTTAAAAAACCTTATTGGATTAGAATAAGCCTAAGGAGGGCGAAAATAACCTAAATGTTCAACCAATGAAACAAAATCACTTATTGGATGCTCAAGATTGGTTAAAAACCCTAATTGGATTAGAATAAGTTGATGGATGACGAAAATGACCTAAATGTTCAACCAATGAACCAAAATTACTTATTGGATGCACAAGATTGGTTAAAAACCCTAATTCGATTAGAATAAGCCTAGGGAGGACGAAAATGACCTAAATGTCCAACCAATGAACCAAAATCACTTATGGGATGCACAAGATTGGTTAAAAACCCTAATTGGATTAGAATAAGCCTATAGGACGAAAATGACCTAAATGTTAAACGAATGACAAAAACGCTCTTATTGGATGCACAAGATTGGTTAAAACCCCTAATTGGATTAGAATAAGCTTAGGGAGGACGAAAATGACCTAAATGTTCAACCAATGACACAACGCACTTATTGGATGCACTAGATTGGTTAAAAAACCTTATTGGATTAGAATAAGCCTAAGGAGGGCGAAAATGACCTAAATGTTCAACCAATGAAACAAAATCACTTATTGGATGCTCAAGATTGGTTAAAAACCCTAATTGGATTAGAATAAGTTGATGGATGACGAAAATGACCTAAATGTTCAACCAATGATACAAAATCACTTATTGGATGCACAAGATTGGTTAAAAACCCTAATTGGATTAGAATAAGCCTAGGAAGGACGAAAATGACCTAAATGTTCAACCAATGACACAAACGTACTTATTGGATGCACAAGATTGGTTAAGAACCCTAATTGGATTAGAATAAGCCTAGGGAGGACGAAAATGACCTAAATGTTCAACCAATGAACACAAATCACTTATGGGATGCACAAGATTGGTTAAAAACCCTAATTGGATTAGAATAAGCCTAGAGAGGACGAAAATGACCTAAATGATAAACGAATGACAAAAACGCTTTTATTGGATGCACAAGATTGGATAAAAACTCTAATTGGATTAGAATAAGCCTAGGGAGGAAGAAAATGACCTAAATGTTAAACCAATGACACAAACGCACTTATTGGATGCACAAGATTGGTTAAGAACCCTAATTGGATTAGAATAAGTCGATAAATGACGAAAATAACCTAAATGTTCAACGAATGACACAAATGCACTTATTGGATGCACAAGATTGGTTAAAAAACTTTATTGGATTAGAATAAGCCTAAGGAGGGCGAAAATGACCTAAATGTTAACCCAATGAAACAAAATCACTTATTGGATGCTCAAGATTGGTTAAAAACCCTAATTGGATTAGAATAAGTTGATGGATGACGAAAATGACCTAAATGTTCAACCAATGAACCAAAATCACTTATTGGATGCACAAGATTGGTTAAAAACCCTAATTGGATTAGAATAAGCCTAGGAAGGACGAAAATGACCTAAATGTTCAACCAATGATACAAAATTACTTAATGGATGCACAAGATTGGTTAAAAACCCTAATTGGATTAGAACAAGCCTAGAGAGGACGAAAATGACCTAAACGTTTACCCAATGACACAAAATCACTTATTGGATGCACAAGATTGGATAAAAACTCTTATTGGATTAGAATAAGCCTTGGGAGGAAAAAAATGACCTAAATGTTAAACCAATGACACAAACGTACTTATTGGATGCACAAGATAGGTTAAGAACCCTAATTGGATTAGAATAAGTCGATAGATGACGAAAATAACCTAAATGTTCAATGAATGAAACAAACGCACTTATTGGATGCACAAGATTGGTTAAAAACCCTAATTCGATTAGAATAAGCCTAGGGTGGACAAAAATTACCTAAATTTTCAACCAATTACTCAAAATAACTTATTGGATACACAAGATTGGTTAAAAACCCAAATTGAATTAGAATAAGCCTAGAGAGGACGAAAATGACCTAAATATTAAACCAATGACACAAACGTACTTATTGGATGCACAAGATTGGTTAAGAACCCTAATTGGATTAGAATAAGTCGATAGATGACGAAAATAACCTAAATGTTCAATGAATGACACAAAAGCACATATTGGATGCACAAGATTGGTTAAAAACCCTAATTGGATTAGAATAAGGCTAGGGAGGGCGAAAATGACCTAAATGTTCAACCAATATAACAAAATCACTTATTGGATGCTCAAGATTGGTTAAAAACCCTAACAGGATTAGAATAAGTTGATGGATGACGAAAATGACCTAAATGATCAACCAATGAACCAAAATCACTTATTGGATGCACAAGATTGGTTAAAAACCCTAATTGGATGAGAATAAGCCTAGGGAGGACGAAAATGACCTAAATGTTCAACCAATGATACAAAATCACTTATTGGATGCACAAGATTGGTTAAAAACCCTAAATGGATTAGAATAAGTTGATGGATGACGAAAATGACCTAAATGTTCAACCAATTAACCAAAATTACTTATTGGATGCACAAGATTGGTTAAAAACCCTAATTGGATTAGAATAAGCCTAGGGAGGACGAAAATGACCTAAATGATCAACCAATGAACCAAAATCACTTATGGGATGCACAAGATTGGTTAAAAACCCTAATTGGATTAGAATAAGCCTAGAGAGGACGAAAATGACCTAAATGTTAAACGAATGACAAAAACGCTCTTATTGGATGCACAAGATTGGTTAAAAACCCTAATTGGATTAGAATAAGCCTAGAGAGGACGAAAATGACCTAAATGTTAAACGAATGACAAAAACGCCCTTATTGGATGCACAAGATTGGTTAAAAACCCTAATTGGATTAGAATAAGCCTAGGGAGGAAGAAAATGACCTAAATGTTCAACAATTGATACAAAATCACTTATTGGATGCACAAGATTGGTTAAAAATCCTAATTGGATTAGAATACGCATAGAGAGGACGAAAATGACCTAAATGTTTAACCAATGACACAAAATCACTTATTGGATGCACAAGATTGGATAAAAACTCTAATTGGATTAGAATAAGCCTAGGGAGGAAGAAAATGACCTAAATGTTAAACCAATGACACAAACGCACTTATTGGATGCACAAGATTGGTTAAGAACCCTAATTGGATTAGAATAAGTCGATAGATGACGAAAATAACCTAAATGTTCAACGAATGACACAAACGCACTTATTGGATGCACAAGATTGGTTAAAAAACCTTATTGGATTAGAATAAGCCTAAGGAGGGCGAAAATGACCTAAATGTTCAACCAATGAAACAAAATCACTTATTGGATGCTCAAGATTGGTTAAAAACCCTAATTGGATTAGAATAAGTTGATGGATGACGAAAATGACCTAAATGTTCAACCAATGAACCAAAATCACTTATTGGATGCACAAGATTGGTTAAAAACCCTAATTGGATTAGAATAAGCCTAGGTAGGACGAAAATGACCTAAATGTTCAACCAATGACACAAACGCACTTATTGGATGCACTAGATTGGTTAAAAAACCTTATTGGATTAGAATAAGCCTAAGGAGGGCGAAAATGACCTAAATGTTCAACCAATATAACAAAATCACTTATTGGATGCTCAAGATTGGTTAAAAACCCTAACAGGATTAGAATAAGTTGATGGATGACGAAAATGACCTAAATGATCAACCAATGAACCAAAATCACTTATTGGATGCACAAGATTGGTTAAAAACCCTAATTGGATGAGAATAAGCCTAGGGAGGACGAAAATGACCTAAATGTTCAACCAATGATACAAAATCACTTATTGGATGCACAAGATTGGTTAAAAACCCTAAATGGATTAGAATAAGTTGATGGATGACGAAAATGACCTAAATGTTCAACCAATTAACCAAAATTACTTATTGGATGCACAAGATTGGTTAAAAACCCTAATTGGATTAGAATAAGCCTAGGGAGGACGAAAATGACCTAAATGATCAACCAATGAACCAAAATCACTTATGGGATGCACAAGTTTGGTTAAAAACCCTAATTGGATTAGAATAAGCCTAGAGAGGACGAAAATGACCTAAATGTTAAACGAATGACAAAAACGCTCTTATTGGATGCACAAGATTGGTTAAAAACCCTAATTGGATTAGAATAAGCCTAGAGAGGACGAAAATGACCTAAATGTTAAACGAATGAAAAAAACGCTCTTATTGGATGCACAAGATTGGTTAAAAACCCTAATTGGATTAGAATAAGCTTAGGGAGGACGAAAATGACCTAAATGTTCAACCAATGACACAAACGCACTTATTGAATGCACTAGATTGGTTAAAAAACCTTATTGGATTAGAACAAGCCTAAGGAGGGCGAAAATGACCTAAATGTTCAACCAATGAAACAAAATCACTTATTGGATGCTCAAGATTGGTTAAAAACCCTAATTGGATTAGAATAAGTTGATGGATGACGAGAATGACCTAAATGTTCAACCAATGAACCAAAATCACTTATTGGATGCACAAGATTGGTTAAAAACCCTAATTGGATGAGAATAAGCCTAGGGAGGACGAAAATGACCTAAATGTTCAACCAATGATACAAAATCACTTATTGGATGCACAAGATTGGTTAAAAACCCTAATTGGATTAGAATACGCCTAGAGAGGACGAAAATGACCTAAATGTTTAACCAATGACACAAAATCACTTATTGCATGCACAAGATTGGATAAAAACTCTTATTGGATTAGAATAAGCCTTGGGAGGAAGAAAATGACCTAAATGTTAAACCAATGACACAAACGTACTTATTGGATGCACAAAATTGGTTAAGAACCCTAATTGGATTAGAATAAGCCTAGGGAGGACGAAAATGACCTAAATGTTCAACCAATGAAACAAAATCACTTATTGGATGCTCAAGATTGGTTAAAAATCCTAATTGGATTAGAATACGCATAGAGAGGACGAAAATGACCTAAACGTTTACCCAATGACACAAAATCACTTATTGGATGCACAAGATTGGATAAAAACTCTTATTGGATTAGAATAAGCCTAGGGAGGAAGAAAATGACCTAAATGTTAAACCAATGACACAAACGTACTTATTGGATGCACAAGATAGGTTAAGAACCCTAATTGGATTAGAATAAGTCGATAGATGACGAAAATAACCTAAATGTTCAATGAATGAAACAAACGCACTTATTGGATGCACAAGATTGGTTAAAAACCCTAATTCGATTAGAATAAGCCTAGGGAGGACAAAAATTACCTAAATTTTCAACCAATTACTCAAAATAACTTATTGGATACATAAAATTGGTTAAAAACCCTAATGGGATTAGAATAAGACTTGGAAAGATGAAAATGACCTAAATGTTCAACCAATGACACAAAATCACTTATTGGATGCACAAGATTGGTTAAAAACCCAAATTGAATTAGAATAAGCCTAGAGAGGACGCAAATGACCTAAATATTAAACCAATGACACAAACGTAATTATTGGATGCACAAGATTGGTTAAGAACCCTAATTGGATTAGAATAAGTCGATAGATGACGAAAATAACCTAAATGTTCAATGAATGACACAATAGAACATATTGGATGCACAAGATTGGTTAAAATCCCTAATTGGATTAGAATAAGCCTAGGGAGGAAGAAAATGACCTAAATGTTCAACAATTGATACAAAATCACTTATTGGATGCACAAGATTGGTTAAAAATCCTAATTGGATTAGAATACGCATAGAGAGGACGAAAATGACCTAAATGTTTAACCAATGACACAAAATCACTTATTGGATGCACAAGATTGGATAAAAACTCTAATAGGATTAGAATAAGCCTAGGGAGGAAGAAAATGACGTAAATGTTAAACCAATGAGACAAACGTACTTATTGGATGAACAAGATTGGTTAAGAACCCTAATTTGATTAGAATAAGCCGATAGATGACTAAAATAACCTAAATGTTAACTGAATGACACAAATGCACTTATTGGAAGCACCAGATTGGTTAAAAACCCTAATTGGATTAAAATAAGACTAGGGAGGACAAAAATGACCTAAATGTTCAACCAATGACACAAAATCACTTATTGGATACACAAAATTGGTTAAAAACCCTAATTGGATTAGAATAAGCCTAGAGAGGACGAAAATGACCTAAATGTTCAACCAATGACACAAACGCACTTATTGGATGCACTAGATTGGTTAAAAAACCTTATTGGATTAGAATAAGCCTAAGGACGGCGAAAATGACCTAAATGTTCAACGAATGAAACAAGATCACTTATCGGATGCTCAAGATTGGTTAAAAACACTAATTGGATTAGAATAAGTTGATGGATGACGAAAATGACTTAAATGTTCAACCAATGAACCAAAATCACTTATTGGATGCACAAGATTGGTTAAAAACCCTAATTGGATTAGAATAAGCCTAGGTAGGACGAAAATGACCTAAATGTTCAACCAATGACACAAACGCACTTATTGGATGCACTAGATTGGTTAAAAAACCTTATTGGATTAGAATAAGCCTAAGGAGGGCGAAAATGACCTAAATGTTCAACCAATGAAACAAAATCACTTATTGGATGCTTAATATTGGTTAAAAACCCTAATTGGATTAGAATAATTTCATGGATGACGGAAATCACCTAAATGTTCAACCAATGAACCAAAATCACTTATTGGATGCACAAGATTGGTTAAAAACCCTAATTTGATTAGAATAAGCCTAGGGAGGACGAAAATGACCTAAATGTTCAACCAATGATACAAAATCACTTATTGGATGCACAAGATTGGTTAAAAACCCTAATTGGATTAGAATAAGCCTAGAGAGAACAAAAATGACCTAAATGTTTAACCAATGACACAAAATCACGTATTGGATGCACAAGATTGGATAAAAACTCTAATTGGATTAGAATAAGCCTAGGGAGGAAGAAAATGACCTAAATGTTAAACCAATGACACAAACGCACTTATTGGATGCACAAGATTGGTTAAGAACCCTAATTGGATTAGAATAAGTCAATAGATGACGAAAATAACCTAAATGTTCAACGAATGACACAAACGCACTTATTGGATGCACAAGATTGGTTAAAAAACCTTATTGGATTAGAATAAGCCTAAGGAGGGCGAAAATGACCTAAATGTTCAACCAATGAAACAAAATTACTTATTGGATGCTCAAGATTGGTTAAAACCCCTAATTGGATTAGAATAAAATGATGGATGACGAAAATGACCTACATGTTCAACCAATGAACCAAAATCACTTATTGGATGCACAAGATTGGTTAAAAACCTTAATTGGATTAGAATAAGCCTACGAAGGACGAAAATGACCTAAATGTTCAACCAATGATACAAAATCACTTACTGGATGCACAAGATTGGTTAAAAACCCTAATTGGATTAGAATAAGCCTAAAGAGGACGAAAATGACCTAAACGTTTACCCAATGACACAAAATCACTTATTGGATGCACAAGATTGGATAAAAACTCTAATTGGATTAGAATAAGCATAGGGAGGAAGAAAATGACCTAAATGTTAAACCAATGAGACAAACGTACTTATTGGATGCACAAGATTGGTTAAGAACCCTAATTTGATTAGAATAAGTCGATAGATGACTAAAATAACCTAAATGTTCACTGAATGACACAAATGCACTTATTGGAAGCACAAGATTGGTTAAAAACCCTAATTGGATTAAAATAAGACTAGGGAGGACAAAAATGACCTAAATGTTCAACCAATGACACAAAATCACTTATTGGATACACAAAATTGGTTAAAAACCCTAATTGGATTAGAATAAGGCTAGGGAGGACGAAAATGACCTAAATGTTCAACCAATGACACAAACGCACTTATTGGATGCACTAGATTGGTTAAAAAACCTTATTGGATTAGAATAAGCCTAAGGAGGGCGAAAATGACCTAAATGTTCAACCAATATAACAAAATCACTTATTGGATGCTCAAGATTGGTTAAAAACCCTAACAGGATTAGAATAAGTTGATGGATGACGAAAATGACCTAAATGATCAACCAATGAACCAAAATCACTTATTGGATGCACAAGATTGGTTAAAAACCCTAATTGGATGAGAATAAGCCTAGGGAGGACGAAAATGACCTAAATGTTCAACCAATGATACAAAATCACTTATTGGATGCACAAGATTGGTTAAAAACCCTAAATGGATTAGAATAAGTTGATGGATGACGAAAATGACCTAAATGTTCAACCAATGAACCAAAATTACTTATTGGATGCACAAGATTGGTTAAAAACCCTAATTGGATTAGAATAAGCCTAGGGAGGACGAAAATGACCTAAATGATCAACCAATGAACCAAAATCACTTATGGGATGCACAAGATTGGTTAAAAACCCTAATTGGATTAGAATAAGCCTAGAGAGGACGAAAATGACCTAAATGTTAAACGAATGACAAAAACGCTCTTATTGGATGCACAAGATTGGTTAAAAACCCTAATTGGATTAGAATAAGCCTAGGGAGGAAGAAAATGACCTAAATGTTCAACAATTGATACAAAATCACTTATTGGATGCACAAGATTGGTTAAAAATCCTAATTGGATTAGAATACGCATAGAGAGGACGAAAATGACCTAAATGTTTAACCAATGACACAAAATCACTTATTGGATGCACAAGATTGGATAAAAACTCTAATAGGATTAGAATAAGCCTAGGGAGGAAGAAAATGACCTAAATGTTAAACCAATGAGACAAACGTACTTATTGGATGCACAAGATTGGTTAAGAACCCTAATTTGATTAGAATAAGCCGATAGATGACTAAAATAACCTAAATGTTCACTGAATGACACAGATGGACTTATTGGAAGCACCAGATTGGTTAAAAACCCTAATTGGATTAAAATAAGACTAGGGAGGACAAAAATGACCTAAATGTTCAACCAATGACACAAAATCACTTATTGGATACACAAAATTGGTTAAAAACCCTAATTGGATTAGAATAAGCCTAGAGAGGACGAAAATGACCTAAATGTTCAACCAATGACACAAACGCACTTATTGGATGCACTAGATTGGTTAAAAAACCTTATTGGATTAGAATAAGCCTAAGGACGGCGAAAATGACCTAAATGTTCAACGAATGAAACAAGATCACTTATTGGATGCTCAAGATTGGTTAAAAACACTAATTGGATTAGAATAAGTTGATGGATGACGAAAATGACCTAAATGTTCAACCAATGAACCAAAATTACTTATTGGATGCACAAGATTGGTTAAAAACCCTAATTGGATTAGAATAAGCCTAGGGAGGACGAAAATGACCTAAATGATCAACCAATGAACCAAAATCACTTATGGGATGCACAAGATTGGTTAAAAACCCTAATTGGATTAGAATAAGCCTAGAGAGGACGAAAATGACCTAAATGTTAAACGAATGACAAAAACGCTCTTATTGGATGCACAAGATTGGTTAAAAACCCTAATTGGATTAGAATAAGCCTAGAGAGGACGAAAATGACCTAAATGTTAAACGAATGACAAAAACGCTCTTATTGGATGCACAAGATTGGTTAAAAATCCTAATTGGATTAGAATAAGCCTAGAGAGGACGAAAATGACCTAAATGTTAAACGAATGACAAAAACGCCCTTATTGGATGCACAAGATTGGTTAAAAACCCTAATTGGATTAGAATAAGCCTAGGGAGGAAGAAAATGACCTAAATGTTCAACAATTGATACAAAATCACTTATTGGATGCACAAGATTGGTTAAAAATCCTAATTGGATTAGAATACGCATAGAGAGGACGAAAATGACCTAAATGTTTAACCAATGACACAAAATCACTTATTGGATGCACAAGATTGGATAAAAACTCTAATTGGATTAGAATAAGCCTAGGGAGGAAGAAAATGACCTAAATGTTAAACCAATGACACAAACGCACTTATTGGATGCACAAGATTGGTTAAGAACCCTAATTGGATTAGAATAAGTCGATAGATGACGAAAATAACCTAAATGTTCAACGAATGACACAAACGCACTTATTGGATGCACAAGATTGGTTAAAAAACCTTATTGGATTAGAATAAGCCTAAGGAGGGCGAAAATGACCTAAATGTTCAACCAATGAAACAAAATCACTTATTGGATGCTCAAGATTGGTTAAAAACCCTAATTGGATTAGAATAAGTTGATGGATGACGAAAATGACCTAAATGTTCAACCAATGAACCAAAATCACTTATTGGATGCACAAGATTGGTTAAAAACCCTAATTGGATTAGAATAAGCCTAGGTAGGACGAAAATGACCTAAATGTTCAACCAATGACACAAACGCACTTATTGGATGCACTAGATTGGTTAAAAAACCTTATTGGATTAGAATAAGCCTAAGGAGGGCGAAAATGACCTAAATGTTCAACCAATATAACAAAATCACTTATTGGATGCTCAAGATTGGTTAAAAACCCTAACAGGATTAGAATAAGTTGATGGATGACGAAAATGACCTAAATGATCAACCAATGAACCAAAATCACTTATTGGATGCACAAGATTGGTTAAAAACCCTAATTGGATGAGAATAAGCCTAGGGAGGACGAAAATGACCTAAATGTTCAACCAATGATACAAAATCACTTATTGGATGCACAAGATTGGTTAAAAACCCTAAATGGATTAGAATAAGTTGATGGATGACGAAAATGACCTAAATGTTCAACCAATTAACCAAAATTACTTATTGGATGCACAAGATTGGTTAAAAACCCTAATTGGATTAGAATAAGCCTAGGGAGGACGAAAATGACCTAAATGATCAACCAATGAACCAAAATCACTTATGGGATGCACAAGATTGGTTAAAAATCCTAATTGGATTAGAATAAGCCTAGAGAGGACGAAAATGACCTAAATGTTAAACGAATGACAAAAACGCTCTTATTGGATGCACAAGATTGGTTAAAAACCCTAATTGGATTAGAATAAGCCTAGAGAGGACGAAAATGACCTAAATGTTAAACGAATGACAAAAACGCTCTTATTGGATGCACAAGATTGGTTAAAAACCCTAATTGGATTAGAATAAGCCTAGGGAGGAAGAAAATGACCTAAATGTTCAACAATTGATACAAAATCACTTATTGGATGCACAAGATTGGTTAAAAATCCTAATTGGATTAGAATACGCATAGAGAGGACGAAAATGACCTAAATGTTTAACCAATGACACAAAATCACTTATTGGATGCACAAGATTGGATAAAAACTCTAATTGGATTAGAATAAGCCTAGGGAGGAAGAAAATGACCTAAATGTTAAACCAATGAGACAAACGTACTTATTGGATGCACAAGATTGGTTAAGAACCCTAATTTGATTAGAATAAGTCGATAGATGACTAAAATAACCTAAATGTTCACTGAATGACACAAATGCACTTATTGGAAGCACAAGATTGGTTAAAAACCCTAATTGGATTAAAATAAGACTAGGGAGGACAAAAATGACCTAAATGTTCAACCAATGACACAAAATCACTTATTGGATACACAAAATTGGTTAAAAACCCTAATTGGATTAGAATAAGCCTAGAGAGGACGAAAATGACCTAAATGTTCAACCAATGACACAAACGCACTTATTGGATGCACTAGATTGGTTAAAAAACCTTATTGGATTAGAATAAGCCTAAGGACGGCGAAAATGACCTAAATGTTCAACGAATGAAACAAGATCACTTATCGGATGCTCAAGATTGGTTAAAAACACTAATTGGATTAGAATAAGTTGATGGATGACGAAAATGACTTAAATGTTCAACCAATGAACCAAAATCACTTATTGGATGCACAAGATTGGTTAAAAACCCTAATTGGATTAGAATAAGCCTAGGTAGGACGAAAATGACCTAAATGTTCAACCAATGACACAAACGCACTTATTGGATGCACTAGATTGGTTAAAAAACCTTATTGGATTAGAATAAGCCTAAGGAGGGCGAAAATGACCTAAATGTTCAACCAATGAAACAAAATCACTTATTGGATGCTTAATATTGGTTAAAAACCCTAATTGGATTAGAATAATTTGATGGATGACGGAAATGACCTAAATGTTCAACCAATGAACCAAAATCACTTATTGGATGCACAAGATTGGTTAAAAACCCTAATTGCATTAGAATAAGCCTAGGGAGGACGAAAATGACCTAAATGTTCAACCAATGATACAAAATCACTTATTGGATGCACAAGATTGGTTAAAAACCCTAATTGGATTAGAATAAGCCTAGAGAGGACAAAAATGACCTAAATGTTTAACCAATGACACAAAATCACGTATTGGATGCACAAGATTGGATAAAAACTCTAATTGGATTAGAATAAGCCTAGGGAGGAAGAAAATGACCTAAATGTTAAACCAATGACACAAACGCACTTATTGGATGCACAAGATTGGTTAAGAACCCTAATTGGATTAGAATAAGTCAATAGATGACGAAAATAACCTAAATGTTCAACGAATGACACAAACGCACTTATTGGATGCACAAGATTGGTTAAAAAACCTTATTGGATTAGAATAAGCCTAAGGAGGGCGAAAATGACCTAAATGTTCAACCAATGAAACAAAATTACTTATTGGATGCTCAAGATTGGTTAAAACCCCTAATTGGATTAGAATAAAATGATGGATGACGAAAATGACCTAAATGTTCAACCAATGAACCAAAATCACTTATTGGATGCACAAGATTGGTTAAAAACCTTAATTGGATTAGAATAAGCCTACGAAGGACGAAAATGACCTAAATGTTCAACCAATGATACAAAATCACTTACTGGATGCACAAGATTGGTTAAAAACCCTAATTGGATTAGAATAAGCCTAGAGAGGACGAAAATGACCTAAACGTTTACCCAATGACACAAAATCACTTATTGGATGCACAAGATTGGATAAAAACTCTAATTGAATTAGAATAAGCATAGGGAGGAAGAAAATGACCTAAATGTTAAACCAATGAGACAAACGTACTTATTGGATGCACAAGATTGGTTAAGAACCCTAATTTGATTAGAATAAGTCGATAGATGACTAAAATAACCTAAATATTCACTGAATGACACAAATGCACTTATTGGAAGCACAAGATTGGTTAAAAACCCTAATTGGATTAAAATAAGACTAGGGAGGACAAAAATGACCTAAATGTTCAACCAATGACACAAAATCACTTATTGGATACACAAAATTGGTTAAAAACCTTAATTGGATTAGAATAAGGCTAGGGAGGACGAAAATGACCTAAATGTTCAACCAATGACACAAACGCACTTATTGGATGCACTAGATTGGTTAAAAAACCTTATTGGATTAGAATAAGCCTAAGGAGGGCGAAAATGACCTAAATGTTCAACCAATATATCAAAATCACTTATTGGATGCTCAAGATTGGTTAAAAACCATAACAGGATTAGAATAAGTTGATGGATGACGAAAATGACCTAAATGATCAACCAATGAACCAAAATCACTTATTGGATGCACAAGATTGGTTAAAAACCCTAATTGGATGAGAATAAGCCTAGGGAGGACGAAAATGACCTAAATGTTCAACCAATGATACAAAATCACTTATTGGATGCACAAGATTGGTTAAAAACCCAAAATGGATTAGAATAAGTTGATGGATGACGAAAATGACCTAAATGTTCAACCAATGAACCAAAATTACTTATTGGATGCACAAGATTGGTTAAAAACCCTAATTGGATTAGAATAAGCCTAGGGAGGACGAAAATGACCTAAATGATCAACCAATGAACCAAAATCACTTATGGGATGCACAAGATTGGTTAAAAACCCTAATTGGATTAGAATAAGCCTAGAGAGGACGAAAATGACCTAAATGTTAAACGAATGACAAAAACGCTCTTATTGGATGCACAAGATTGGTTAAAAACCCTAATTGGATTAGAATAAGCCTAGAGAGGACGAAAATAACCTAAATGTTAAACGAATGACAAAAACGCTCTTATTGGATGCACAAGATTGGTTAAAAACCCTAATTGGATTAGAATAAGCCTAGGGAGGAAGAAAATGACCTAAATGTTCAACAATTGATACAAAATCACTTATTGGATGGACAAGATTGGTTAAAAATCCTAATTGGATTAAAATACGCATAGAGAGGACGAAAATGACCTAAATGTTTAACCAATGACACAAAATCACTTATTGGATGCACAAGATTGGATAAAAACTCTAATTGGATTAGAATAAGCCTAGGGTGGAAGAAAATGACCTAAATGTTAAACCAATGAGACAAACGTACTTATTGGATGCACAAGATTGGTTAAGAACCCTAATTTGATTAGAATAAGTCGATAGATGACTAAAATAACCTAAATGTTCACTGAATGACACAAATGCACTTATTGGAAGCACAAGATTGGTTAAAAACCCTAATTGGATTAAAATAAGACTAGGGAGGACAAAAATGACCTAAATGTTCAACCAATGACACAAAATCACTTATTGGATACACAAAATTGGTTAAAAACCCTAATTGGATTAGAATAAGCCTAGAGAGGACGAAAATGACCTAATTGTTCAACCAATGACACAAACGCACTTATTGGATGCACTAGATTGGTTAAAAAACCTTATTGGATTAGAATAAGCCTAAGGACGGCGAAAATGACCTAAATGTTCAACCAATGAAACAAGATCACTTATTGGATGTTCAAGATTGGTTAAAAACACTAATTGGATTAGAATAAGTTGATGGATGACGAAAATGACCTAAATGTTCAACCAATGAACCAAAATCACTTATTGGATGCACAAGATTGGTTAAAAACCCTAATTGGATTAGAATAAGCCCAGGTAGGACGAAAATGACCTAAATGTTCAACCAATGACACAAACGCACTTATTGGATGCACTAGATTGGTTAAAAAACCTTATTGGATTAGAATAAGCCTAAGGAGGGCGAAAATGACCTAAATGTTCAACCAATATAACAAAATCACTTATTGGATGCTCAAGATTGGTTAAAAACCCTAACAGGATTAGAATAAGTTGATGGATGACGAAAATGACCTAAATGATCAACCAATGAACCAAAATCACTTATTGGATGCACAAGATTGGTTAAAAACCTTAATTGGATTATAATAATCCTACGAAGGACGAAAATGACCTAAATGTTCAACCAATGATAAAAAATCACTTACTGGATGCACAAGATTGGTTAAAAACCCTAATTGGATTAGAATAAGCCTAGAGAGGACGAAAATGACCTTAACGTTTACCCAATGACACAAAATCACTTATTGGATGCACAAGATTGGATAAAAACTCTAATTGGATTAGAATAAGCATAGGGAGGAAGAAAATGACCTAAATGTTAAACCAATGAGACAAACGTACTTATTGGATGCACAAGATTGGTTAAGAACCCTAATTTGATTAGAATAAGTCGATAGATGACTAAAATAACCTAAATGTTCACTGAATGACACAAATGCACTTATTGGAAGCACAAGATTGGTTAAAAACCCTAATTGGATTAAAATAAGACTAGGGAGGACAAAAATGACCTAAATGTTCAACCAATGACACAAAATCACTTATTGGATACACAAAATTGGTTAAAAACCCTAATTGGATTAGAATAAGCCTAGAGAGGACGAAAATGACCTAAATGTTCAACCAATGACACAAACGCACTTATTGGATGCACTAGATTGGTTAAAAAACCTTATTGGATTAGAATAAGCCTAAGGACGGCGAAAATGACCTAAATGTTCAACCAATGAAACAAGATCACTTATTGGATGCTCAAGATTGGTTAAAAACACTAATTGGATTAGAATAAGTTGATGGATGACGAAAATGACCTAAATGTTCAACCAATGAACCAAAATCACTTATTGGATGCACAAGATTGGTTAAAAACCCTAATTGGATTAGAATAAGCCTAGGTAGGACGAAAATGACCTAAATGTTCAACCAATGACACAAACGCACTTATTGGATGCACTAGATTGGTTAAAAAACCTTATTGGATTAGAATAAGCCTAAGGAGGGCGAAAATGACCTAAATGTTCAACCAATATAACAAAATCACTTATTGGATGCTCAAGATTGGTTAAAAACCCTAACAGGATTAGAATAAGTTGATGGATGACGAAAATGACCTAAATGATCAACCAATGAACCAAAATCACTTATTGGATGCACAAGATTGGTTAAAAACCTTAATTGGATTATAATAATCCTACGAAGGACGAAAATGACCTAAATGTTCAACCAATGATACAAAATCACTTACTGGATGCACAAGATTGGTTAAAAACCCTAATTGGATTAGAATAAGCCTAGAGAGGACGAAAATGACCTAAACGTTTACCCAATGACACAAAATCACTTATTGGATGCACAAGATTGGATAACAACTCTAATTGGATTAGAATAAGCATAGGGAGGAAGAAAATGACCTAAATGTTAACCCAATGAGACAAACGTACTTATTGGATGCACAAGATTGGTTAAGAACCCTAATTTGATTAGAATAAGTCGATAGATGACTAAAATAACCTAAATGTTCACTGAATGACACAAATGCACTTATTGGAAGCACAAGATTGGTTAAAAACCCTAATTGGATTAAAATAAGACTAGGGAGGACAAAAATGACCTAAATGTTCAACCAATGACACAAAATCACTTATTGGATACACAAAATTGGTTAAAAACCCTAATTGGATTAGAATAAGGTAAGGGAGGACGAAAATGACCTAAATGTTCAACCAATGACACAAACGCACTTATTGGATGCACTAGATTGGTTAAAAAACCTTATTGGATTAGAATAAGCCTAAGGAGGGCGAAAATGACCTAAATGTTCAACCAATATAACAAAATCACTTATTGGATGCTCAAGATTGGTTAAAAACCCTAACATGATTAGAATAAGTTGATGGATGACGAAAATGACCTAAATGATCAACCAATGAACCAAAATCACTTATTGGATGCACAAGATTGGTTAAAAACCCTAATTGGATGAGAATAAGCCTAGGGAGGACGAAAATGACCTAAATGTTCAACCAATGATACAAAATCACTTATTGGATGCACAAGATTGGTTAAAAACCCTAAATGGATTAGAATAAGTTGATGGATGACGAAAATGACCTAAATGTTCAACCAATGAACCAAAATTACTTATTGGATGCACAAGATTGGTTAAAAACCCTAATTGGATTAGAATAAGCCTAGGGAGGACGAAAATGACCTAAATGATCAACCAATGAACCAAAATCACTTATGGGATGCACAAGATTGGTTAAAAACCCTAATTGGATTAGAATAAGCCTAGAGAGGACGAAAATGACCTAAATGTTAAACCAATGACAAAAACGCTCTTATTGGATGCACAAGATTGGTTAAAAACCCTAATTGGATTAGAATAAGCCTAGAGAGGACGAAAATGACCTAAATGTTAAACGAATGACAAAAACGCTATTATTGGATGCACAAGATTGGTTAAGAACCCTAATTGGATTAGAATAAGCCTAGGGAGGAAGAAAATGACCTAAATGTTCAACAATTGATACAAAATCACTTATTGGATGCACAAGATTGGTTAAGAACCCTAATTTGATTAGAATAAGTCGATAGATGACTAAAATAACCTAAATGTTCACTGAATGACACAAATGCACTTATTGGAAGCACAAGATTGGTTAAAAACCCTAATTGGATTAAAATAAGACTAGGGAGGACAAAAATGACCTAAATGTTCAACCAATGACACAAAATCACTAATTGGATACACAAAATTGGTTAAAAACCCTAATTGGATTAGAATAAGCCTAGAGAGGACGAAAATGACCTAAATGTTCAACCAATGACACAAACGCACTTATTGGATGCACTAGATTGGTTAAAAAACCTTATTGGATTAGAATAAGCCTAAGGACGGCGAAAATGACCTAAATGTTCAACCAATGAAACAAGATCACTTATTGGATGCTCAAGATTGGTTAAAAACACTAATTGGATTAGAATAAGTTGATGGATGACGAAAATGACCTAAATGTTCAACCAATGAACCAAAATCACTTATTGGATGCACAAGATTGGTTAAAAACCCTAATTGGATTAGAATAAGCCTAGGTAGGACGAAAATGACCTAAATGTTCAACCAATGACACAAACGCACTTATTGGATGCACTAGATTGGTTAAAAAACCTTATTGGATTAGAATAAGCCTAAGGAGGGCGAAAATGACCTAAATGTTCAACCAATATAACAAAATCACTTATTGGATGCTCAAGATTGGTTAAAAACCCTAACAGGATTAGAATAAGTTGATGGATGACGAAAATGACCTAAATGATCAACCAATGAACCAAAATCACTTATTGGATGCACAATATTGGTTAAAATCCCTAATTGGATGAGAATAAGCCTAGGGAGGACGAAAATGACCTAAATGTTCAACCAATGATACAAAATCACTTATTGGATGCACAAGATTGGTTAAAAACCCTAAATGGATTAGAATAAGTTGATGGATGACGAAAATGACCTAAATGTTCAACCAATGAACCAAAATTACTTATTGGATGCACAAGATTGGTTAAGAACCCTAATTTGATTAGAATAAGTCGATAGATGACTAAAATAACCTAAATGTTCACTGAATGACACAAATGCACTTATTGGAAGCACAAGATTGGTTAAAAACCCTAATTGGATTAAAATAAGACTAGGGAGGACAAAAATGACCTAAATGTTCAACCAATGACACAAAATCACTTATTGGATACACAAAATTGGTTAAAAACCCTAATTGGATTAGAATAAGCCTAGAGAGGACGAAAATGACCTAAATGTTCAACCAATGACACAAACGCACTTATTGGATGCACTAGATTGGTTAAAAAACCTTATTGGATTAGAATAAGCCTAAGGACGGCGAAAATGACCTAAATGTTCAACCAATGAAACAAGATCACTTATTGGATGCTCAAGATTGGTTAAAAACACTAATTGGATTAGAATAAGTTGATGGATGACGAAAATGACCTAAATGTTCAACCAATGAACCAAAATCACTTATTGGATGCACAAGATTGGTTAAAAACCCTAATTGGATTAGAATAAGCCTAGGTAGGACGAAAATGACCTAAATGTTCAACCAATGACACAAACGCACTTATTGGATGCACTAGATTGGTTAAAAAACCTTATTGGATTAGAATAAGCCTAAGAAGGGCAAAAATGACCTAAATGTTCAAACAATATAACAAAATCACTTATTGGATGCTCAAGATTGGTTAAAAACCCTAACAGGATTAGAATAAGTTGATGGATGACGAAAATGACCTAAATGATCAACCAATGAACCAAAATCACTTATTGGATGCACAAGATTGGTTAAAATCCCTAATTGGATGAGAATAAGCCTAGGGAGGACGAAAATGACCTAAATGTTCAACCAATGATACAAAATCACTTATTGGATGCACAAGATTGGTTAAAAACCCTAAATGGATTAGAATAAGTTGATGGATGACGAAAATGACCTAAATGTTCAACCAATGAACCAAAATTACTTATTGGATGCACAAGATTGGTTAAAAACCCTAATTGGATTAGAATAAGCCTAGGGAGGACGAAAATGACCTAAATGATCAACCAATGAACCAAAATCACTTATGGGATGCACAAGATTGGTTAAAAACCCTAATTGGATTAGAATAAGCCTAGAGAGGACGAAAATGACCTAAATGTTAAACGAATGACAAAAACGCTCTTATTGGATGCACAAGATTGGTTAAAAACCCTAATTGGATTAGAATAAGCCTAGAGAGGACGAAAATGACCTAAATGTTAAACGAATGACAAAAACGCCCTTATTGGATGCACAAGATTGGTTAAAAACCCTAATTGGATTAGAATAAGCCTAGGGAGGAAGAAAATGACCTAAATGTTCAACAATTGATACAAAATCACTTATTGGATGCACAAGATTGGTTAAAAATCCTAATTGGATTAGAATACGCATAGAGAGGACGAAAATGACCTAAATGTTTAACCAATGACACAAAATCACTTATTGGATGCACAAGATTGGATAAAAACTCTAATTGGATTAGAATAAGCCTAGGGAGGAAGAAAATGACCTAAATGTTAAACCAATGACACAAACGCACTTATTGGATGCACAAGATTGGTTAAGAACCCTAATTGGATTAGAATAAGTCGATAGATGACGAAAATAACCTAAATGTTCAACGAATGACACAAACGCACTTATTGGATGCACAAGATTGGTTAAAAAACCTTATTGGATTAGAATAAGCCTAAGGAGGGCGAAAATGACCTAAATGTTCAACCAATGAAACAAAATCACTTATTGGATGCTCAAGATTGGTTAAAAACCCTAATTGGATTAGAATAAGTTGATGGATGACGAAAATGACCTAAATGTTCAACCAATGAACCAAAATCACTTATTGGATGCACAAGATTGGTTAAAAACCCTAATTGGATTAGAATAAGCCTAGGTAGGACGAAAATGACCTAAATGTTCAACCAATGACACAAACGCACTTATTGGATGCACTAGATTGGTTAAAAAACCTTATTGGATTAGAATAAGCCTAAGGAGGGCGAAAATGACCTAAATGTTCAACCAATATAACAAAATCACTTATTGGATGCTCAAGATTGGTTAAATACCCTAACAGGATTAGAATAAGTTGATGGATGACGAAAATGACCTAAATGATCAACCAATGAACCAAAATCACTTATTGGATGCACAAGATTGGTTAAAATCCCTAATTGGATGAGAATAAGCCTAGGGAGGACGAAAATGACCTAAATGTTCAACCAATGATACAAAATCACTTATTGGATGCACAAGATTGGTTAAAAACCCTAAATGGATTAGAATAAGTTGATGGATGACGAAAATGACCTAAATGATCAACCAATGAACCAAAATTACTTATTGGATGCACAACATTGGTTAAAAACCCTAATTGGATTAGAATAAGCCTAGGGAGGACGAAAATGACCTAAATGATCAACCAATGAACCAAAATCACTTATGGGATGCACAAGATTGGTTAAAAATCCTAATTGGATTAGAATAAGCCTAGAGAGGACGAAAATGACCTAAATGTTAAAAGAATGACAAAAACGCTCTTATTGGATGCACAAGATTGGTTAAAAACCCTAATTGGATTAGAATAAGCCTAGAGAGGACGAAAATGACCTAAATGTTAAACGAATGACAAAAACGCTCTTATTGGATGCACAAGATTGGTTAAAAACCCTAATTGGATTAGAATAAGCCTAGGGAGGAAGAAAATGACCTAAATGTTCAACAATTGATACAAAATCACTTATTGGATGCACAAGATTGGTTAAAAATCCTAATTGGATTAGAATACGCATAGAGAGGACGAAAATGACCTAAATGTTTAACCAATGACACAAAATCACTTATTGGATGCACAAGATTGGATAAAAACTCTAATTGGATTAGAATAAGCCTAGGGAGGAAGAAAATGACCTAAATGTTAAACCAATGAGACAAACGTACTTATTGGATGCACAAGATTGGTTAAGAACCCTAATTTGATTAGAATAAGTCGATAGATGACTAAAATATCCTAAATGTTCACTGAATGACACAAATGCACTTATTGGAAGCACAAGATTGGTTAAAAACCCTAATTGGATTAAAATAAGACTAGGGAGGACAAAAATGACCTAAATGTTCAACCAATGACACAAAATCACTTATTGGATACACAAAATTGGTTAAAAACCCTAATTGGATTAGAATAAGCCTAGAGAGGACGAAAATGACCTAAATGTTCAACCAATGACACAAACACACTTATTGGATGCACTAGATTGGTTAAAAAACCTTATTGGATTAGAATAAGCCTAAGGACGGCGAAAATGACCTAAATGTTCAACCAATGAGACAAGATCACTTATTGGATGCTCAAGATTGGTTAAAAACAATAATTGGATTAGAATAAGTTGATGGATGACGAAAATGACCTAAATGTTCAACCAATGAACCAAAATCACTTATTGGATGCACAAGATTGGTTAAAAACCCTAATTGGATTAGAATAAGCCTAGGTAGGACGAAAATGACCTAAATGTTCAACCAATGACACAAACGCACTTATTGGATGCACTAGATTGGTTAAAAAACCTTATTGGATTAAAATAAGCCTAAGGAGGGCGAAAATGACCTAAATGTTCAACCAATGAAACAAAATCACTTATTGGATGCTTAATATTGGTTAAAAACCCTAATTGGATTAGAATAATTTGATGGATGACGGAAATGACCTAAATGTTCAACCAATGAACCAAAATCACTTATTGGATGCACAAAATTGGTTAAAAACCCTAATTGGATTAGAATAAGCCTAGGGAGGACGAAAATGACCTAAATGTTCAACCAATGATACAAAATCACTTATTGGATGCACAAGATTGGTTAAAAACCCTAATTGGATTAGAATAAGCCTAGATAGGACAAAAATGACCTAAATGTTTAACCAATGACACAAAATCACGTATTGGATTCACAAGATTGGATAAAAACTCTAATTGGATTAGAATAAGCCTAGGGAGGAAGAAAATGACCTAAATATTAAACCAATGACACAAACGCACTTATTGGATGCACAAGATTGGTTAAGAACCCTAATTGGATTAGAATAAGTCAATAGATGACGAAAATAACCTAAATGTTCAACGAATGACACAAACGCACTTATTGGATGCACAAGATTGGTTAAAAAACCTTATTGGATTAGAATAAGCCTAAGGAGGGCGAAAATGACCTAAATGTTCAACCAATGAAACAAAATTACTTATTGGATGCTCAAGATTGGTTAAAACCCCTAATTGGATTAGAATAAAATGATGGATGACGAAAATGACCTAAATGTTCAACCAATGAACCAAAATCACTTATTGGATGCACAAAATTGGTTAAAAACCTTAATTGGATTAGAATAAGCCTTCGAAGGACGAAAATGACCTAAATGTTCAACCAATGATACAAAATCACTTACTGGATGCACAAGATTGGTTAAAAACCCTAATTGGATTAGAATAAGCCTAGAGAGGACGAAAATGACCTAAACGTTTACCCAATGACACAAAATCACTTATTGGATGCACAAGATTGGATAAAAACCCTAATTTGATTAGAATAAGTCGATAGATGACGAAAATAATCAAAATGTTCAACGAATGACACACACGCACTTATTGGATGCACAAGATAGGTTAAAAACCTTAATTGGATTAGAATAAGCTTAGGGAGGACAAAAATGACCTAAATGTTCAACCAATGACACAAAATCACTTATTGGATGCACAAGATTGGTTAAAAACCCAAATTGAATTAGAATAAGCCTAGAGAGGACGAAAATGACCTGAATGTTAAATCAATGACACAAACGCATTTATTGGATTCACAAGATTGGTTAAAAACCCTAATTGGATTAAAATAAGTCGATAGATGACCAAAATAACCTAAATGTTCAACGAATGACACAAACGCACTTATTGGATGCACAAGATTGGTTAAAAACGCTAATTGGATTAGAATAAGCCTAGGGAGGACGAAAATGACCTAAATGTTCAACCAATGACACAAACGCACTTATTGGATGCACTAGATTGGTTAAAAAACCTTATTGGATTAGAATAAGCCTAAGGAGGGCGAAAATGACCTAAATGTTCAACATATATAACAAAATCACTTATTGGATGCTCAAGATTGGTTAAAAACCCTAATTGGATTAGAATAAGCTGATGGATGACGAAAACGACCTAAATGATCAACCAATGAACCAAAATCACTAATTGGATGCACAAGATTGGTTAAAATCCTTAATTCGATTAGAATAAGCCTAGGGAGGACGAAAATGACCTAAATGTTCAACCAATGATACAAAATCACTTATTGGATGCTCAAGATTGGTTAAAAACCCTAATTGGATTAGAATAAGTTGATGGATGACGAAAATGACATAAATGTTCAACCAATGAACCAAAATCACTTATTGGATGCACAAGATTGGTTAAAAACCCTAATTGGATTAGAATAAGCCTAGGAAGGACAAAAATGACCTAAATGTTCAACCAATGATACAAAATCACTTATTGGATGCACAAGATTGGTTAAAAACCCTAATTGGATTAGAATAAGCCTAGAGAGGACGAAAATGACCTAAACGTTTACCCAATGACACAAAATCACTTATTGGATGCACAAGATTGAATAGAAACTCTAATTGGATTCAAATAAGCCTAGGGAGGAAGAAAATGACCTAAATGTTAAACCAATGACACAAACGCACTTATTGGATGCACAAGATTGGTTAAGAACCCTAATTTGATTAGAATAAGTCGATAGATGACGAAAATATCCTAAATGTTCAACGAATGACACAAACGCACTTATTGGATGCACAAGATAGGTTAAAAACCCTAATTGGATTAGAATAAGCTTAGGGAGGACAAAAATGACCTAAATGTTGAACCAATGACACAAAATCACTTATTGGATGCACAAGATTGGTTAAAAAATCAAATTGATTTAGAATAAACCTAGAGAGGACGAAAATGACCTAAATGTTAAACCAATGACACAAACACACTTATTGGATGCACTAGACTAGTTAAAAAACCTTATTGGATTAGAATAAGCCTTAGGAGGGCGAAAATAACCTAAATGTTCAACCAATGAAACAAAATCACTTATTGGATCCACTAGATTGGTTAAAAAACCTTATTGGATTAGAATAAGCCTAAGGAGGGCGAAAATGACCTAAATGTTCAACCAATGAAACAAAATCACTTATTGGAATCTCAAGATTGGTTAAAAACCCTAATTGGATTAGAATACGCCTAGAGAGGACGAAAATGACCTAAATGTTTAATCAATGACACAAAATCACTTATTGGATGCAGAAGATTGGTTAAAAACCCTAATTGGATTAGAATAAGTTGTTGGATGACGAAAATGACGTAAATGATCAACCAATGAACCAAAATCACTTATTGGATGCACAAGATTGGTTAAAATCCTTAATTGGATTAGAATAAGCCTAGGGAGGACAAAAATGACCTAAATGTTCAACCAATGACACAAAATCACTTATTGGATGCACAAGATTGGATAAAAACTCTAATTGGATTAGAATAAGCCTAGGGAGGAAGAAAATGACCTAAATGTTAAACCAATGACACAAACGTACTTATTGGATGCACAAGACTGGTTAAGAACCCTAATTGGATTAGAATAAGTGGATAGATGACTAAAATAACCTTAATGTTCAACGAATGACACAAACGCACTTATTGGAAGCACAAGATTGGTTAAAAACCCTAATTGGATTAGAATAAGACTAGCGAGGACAAAAATGACCTAAATGTTCAACCAATGACACAAAATCACTTATTGGATACACAAAATTGGTTAGAAACCCTAATTGGATTAGAATAAGACTTGGAAAGACGAAAATGACCTAAATGTTCAACCAATGACACAAAATCACTTATTGGATGCACAAGATTTGTTAAAAACCCAAATTGAATTAGAATAAGCCTAGAGAGGACGAAAATGACCTAAATATTAAACCAATGACACAAACGCACTTATTGGATTCAAAAGATGTGTTAAAAACCCTAATTGGATTAGAATAAGTCGATAGATGACCAAAATAACCTAAATGTTCAACGAATGACACAAACGCACTTATTGGATGCACAAGATTGGTTAAAAACCCTAATTGGATTAGAATAAGCCTATGGAGGACGAAAATGACCTAAATGTTCAACCAATGACACAAACGCACTTATGGGACGCACTAGATTGGTTAAAAAAACTTATTGGATTAGATTAAGCCTAAGGAGGGCGAAAATGACCTAAATGTTCAACCAATGAAACAAAATCACTTATTGGATGCTCAAGATTGGTTAAAAACCCTAATTGGATTAGAATAAGTTGATGGATGACGAAAATGACCTAAATGTTCAACCAATGAACCAAAATCACTTATTGGATGCTCAAGATTGGTTAAAATCCCTAATTGGATTAGAATAAGCCTTGAGAGGACGAAAATGACCTATATGTTTACCGAATGACACAAAATCACTTATTGGATGCACAAGATTGGATAAAAACTCTTATTGGATTCGAATAAGCCTAGGGAGGAAGAAAATGACCTAATTGTTAATCCAATGACACAAACGCAATTATTCGATGCACAAGATTGTTTAAGAACCCTAATTTGATTAGAATAAGTCGATAGATGACGAAAATAACCTAAATGTTCAACGAATGACACAAACACACTTATTGGATGCACAAGATAGGTAAAAAACCCTAATTGGATTAGAATAAGCCTAGGGAGGACAAAAATGACCTAAATGTTCAACCAATGACGCAAAATCACTTATTGGATGCACAAGATTGGTTAAAAACCCAAATTGAATTAGAATAAGCCTAGAGAGGACGAAAAAGACCTAAGTGTTAAACCTATGACACAAACGCAATTATTGGATTCACAAGATTGGTTAAAAACCCTAATTGGATTAGAATAAGTCAAAAGATGACCAAAATAACCTAAATGTTCAACGAATGACACAAACACACTTATTGGATGCACAAGATTGTTTAAAAACCCTAATTGGATTAGAATAAGCCTGGAGAGGACGAAAATGACCTAAATGTTAAACCAATGACACAAACGCAGTTATTGGATGCACAAGATTGGTTAAAAACTCTAATTGGATTAGAGAAAGTCGATAGATGACCAAAATAACCTAAATAATCAACGAATGACACAAACACACTTATTGGATGCACAAGATTGGTTAAAAACCCTAATTGGAGTAGAATAAGCCTAGGGAGGACGAAAATGACAAAAATGTTCAACCAATGACACAAACGCACTTATTGGATGCACTAGATTGGTTAAAAAACCTTATTTGATTAGAATAAGCGAGGGCGAAAATGACCTAAATGTTTAACCAATGAAACAAAATCACTTATTGGATGTTCAAGATTGGTTAAAAACCCTAATTGGATTAGAATAAGTTGATGGCTGACGAAAATGACCTAAATGTTCGACCAATGAACTAAAATCACTTATTGGATGCACAAATTTGGTTAAAAACTCTAATTGGATTGGAATAAGCCTACGGAGGACGAAAATGACCTAAATGTTCACCCAATAATACAAAATTACTTATTGGATGCACAAGATTGGTTAAAAACCCTAATTGGATTAGAATAAGCCTAGAGAGGACGAGAATGACCTAAATGTTTACCCAATGACACAAAATCACTTATTGGATGCACAAGATTGGATAAAAACTCTAATTGGATTCGAATAAGCCTAGGGAGGAAGAAAAAGACCTAAATGTTAAACCAATGACACAAAATCACTTATTGGATGCACGAGATTGGTTAAAAAACTAAATTGAATTAGAATAAGCCTAGAGAGGACGAAAATGACCTAAATATTAAACCAATGACACAAACGCACTTATTGGTTTCACAAGATTGGTTATAAACCCTAATTGGATTAGAATAAGACTTGGAAAGACGAAAATGACCTAAATGTTCAACCAATGACACAAAATCACTTATTGGATGCACAAGATTGGTTAAAAACCCAAATTGAATTAGAATAAGCCTAGAGAGGACGAAAATGACCTAAATATTAAACCAATGACACAAACGCACTTATTGGATTCACAAGATTGGATAAAAACCCTAATTGGATTAGAATAAGTCGATAGATGACCAAAATAACCTAAATGTTCAACGAATGACACAAACGCACTTATTGGATGCACAAGATTGGTTAAAAAAACTTATTGGATTAGAATAAGCCTATGGAGGACGAAAATGACCTAAATGTTCAACCAATGACACAAAATCACTAATTGGATGCTCAAGATTGGTTAAAAACCCTAATTGGATTAGGATAAGTTGATGGATGACGAAAATGACCTAAATGTTCAACCAATGAACCAAAATCACTTATTGGATGCTCAAGATTGGTTAAAAACCCTAATTGGATTAGAATAAGCCTAGGGAGGACGAAAATGACCTAAATGTTCAACCAATGATACAAAATCACTTATTGGATGCACAAGATTGGTTAAAAACCCTAATTGGATTATAAAAAGCCTAGAGAGGACGAAAATGACCTATATGTTTACCCAATGACACAAAATCACTTATTGGATGCACAAGATTGGATAAAAACTCTTATTGGATTCGAATAAGCCTAGGGAGGAAGAAAATGACCTAATTGTAAAACCAATGACACAAACGCACTTATTCGATGCACAAGATTGGTTAAGAACCCTAATTTGATTAGAATAAGTCGATAGATGACCAAAATAACCTAAATGTTCAACGAATGACACAAACACACTTATTGGATGCACAAGATTGTTTAAAAACCCTAATTGGATTAGAATAAGCCTAGGGAGGACAAAAATGACCTAAATGTTAAACCAATGACACAAACGCAGTTATTGGATGCACAAGATTGGTTAAAAACTCTAATTGGATTAAAATAAGTCGATAGATGACCAAAATAACCTAAATAATCAACGAATGACACAAACACACTTATTGGATGCACAAGATTGGTTAAAAACCCTAATTGGATTAGAATAAGCCTAGGGAGGACGAAAATGACCAAAATGTTCAACCAATGACACAAACGCACTTATTGGATGCACTAGATTGGTTAAAAAACCTTATTGGATTAGAATAAGCGAGGGCGAAAATGACCTAAATGTTCAACCAAAGAAACAAAATCACTTATTGGACGCTCAAGATTGGTTAAAAACCCTAATTGGATTAGAATAAGTTGATGGATGACGAAAATGACCTAAATGTTCGACCAATGAACCAAAATCACTTATTGGATGCACAAGATTGGTTAAAAACCCTAATTGGATTGGAATAAGCCTAGGGAGGACGAAAATGACCTAAATGTTCAACCAATGATACAAAATTACTTATTGGATGCACAAGATTGGTTAAAAACCCTAATTGGATTAGAATAAGCCTAGAGAGGACGAAAATGACCTAAATGTTTACCCAATGACACAAAATCACTTATTGGATGCACAAGATTGGATAAAAACTCTAACTGGATTCGAATAAGCCTAGGGAGGAAGAAAAAGACCTAAATGTCAAAACCAATACCACAAAATCACTTATTGGATGCACGAGATTGGTTAAAAAACTAAATTGAATTAGAATAAGCCTAGAGTGGACGAAAATGACCTAAATATTAAACCAATGACACAAACGCACTTATTGGATTCACAAGATTGGTTAAAAACCCTAATTGGATTAGAATAAGTCGATAGATGACCAAAATAACCTAAATGTTCAACGAATGACACAAACACACTTATTGGATGCACAAGATTGTTTAAAAACCCTAATTGGATTAGAATAAGCCTAGGGAGGAAAAAAATGACCTAAATGTTAAACCAATGACACAAACGCAGTTATTGGATGCACAAGATTGGTTAAAAACTCTAATTGGATTAAAATAAGTCGATGGATGACCAAAATAACCTAAATAATCAACGAATGACAGAAACACACTTATTGGATGCACAAGATTGGTTAAAAACCCTAATTGGATTAGAATAAGCCTAGGGAGGACGAAAATGACCAAAATGTTCAACCAATGACACAAACGCACTTATTGGATGCACTAGATTGGTTAAAAAACCTTATTGGATTAGTATAAGCGAGGGCGAAAATGACCTAAATGTTCAACCAATGAAACAAAATCACTTATTGGACGCTCAAGATTGGTTAAAAACCCTAATTGGATTAGAATAAGTTGATGGATGACGAAAATGACCTAAATGTTCGACCAATGAACCAAAATCACTTATTGGATGCACAAGATTGGTTAAAAACCCTAATTGGATTGGAATAAGACTAGGGAGGACGAAAATGACCTAAATGTTCAACCAATGATACAAAATTACTTATTGGATGCACAAGATTGGTTAAAAACCCTAATTGGATTAGAATAAGCCTAGAGAGGACGAAAATGACCTAAATGTTTACCCAATGACACAAAATCACTTATTGGATGCACAAGATTGGATAAAAACTCTAACTGGATTCAAATAAGCCTAGGGAGGAAGAAAAAGACCTAAATGTCAAAACCAATGCCACAAAATCACTTATTGGATGCATGAGATTGGTTAAAAAACTAAATTGAATTAGAATAAGCCTAGAGAGGACGAAAATGACCTAAATATTAAACCAATGACACAAACGGACTTATTGGATTCACAAGATTGGTTAAAAACCCTAATTGGATTAGAATAAGTTGATAGATGACCAAAATAACCTAAATGTTCAACGAATGACACAAACGCACTTATTGGATGCACAAGATTGGTTAAAAACCCTAATTGGATTAGAATAAGCCTAGGGAGGACGAAAATGACCTAAATGTTCAACCAATGACACAAACGCACTTATTGGATGCACTAGATTGGTTAAAAAAAACCTTATTGGATTAGAATAAGCCTAAGGAGGGCGAAAATGACCTAAATGTTCAACCAATATAACAAAATCACTTATTGGATGCTCAAGATTGGTTAAAAACCCTAATTGGATTAGAATAAGCCTAGGGAGGACAAAAATTACCTAAATTTTCAACCAATTACTCAAAATAACTTATTGGATACATAAAATTGGTTAAAAACCCTAATTGGATTAGAATAAGACTTGGAAAGACGAAAATGACCTAAATAATCAACCAGTGACACAAAATCACTTATTGGATGCACAAGATTGGTTAAGAACCCTAATTGGATTAGCATAAGTCGATAGATGACGAAAATAACCTAAATGTTCAACGAATGACACAAATGCACTTATTGGATGCACAAGATTGGTTAAAAACCCTAATTGGATAAGAATAAGCCTAGGAAGGACGAAAATGACCTAAATGTTCAACCAATGACACAAACGCACTTATTGGATGCACTAGATTGGTTAAAAAACCTTATTGGATTAGAATAAGCCTAAGGAGGGCGAAAATGACCTAAATGTTCAACCAATGACACAAAATCACTTATTGGATGCTCAAGATTGGTTAAAAACCCTAACTGGATTAGAATAAGTTTATGGATGACGAAAATGACCTAAATGATCAACCAATGAACCAAAATCACTTATTGGATGCACAAGATTGGTTAAAAACCCTAATTGGTTTAGAATAAGCCTAGGGAGGACGAAAATTGCCTAAATGTTCAACCAATGATACAAAATCACTTATTGGATGCACAAGATTAGTTAAAAATCCTAATCGGATTAGAATACGCATAGAGAGGACGAAAATGACCTAAATGTTTAGCCAATGACACAAAATCACTTATTGGATGCACAAGATTGGATAAAAACTCTAATTGGATTAGAATAAGCCTAAGGACGGCGAAAATGACCTAAATGTTAAACCAATGACACAAACGTACTCATTGGATGCACAAGATTGGTTAAGAACCCTAATTTGATTAGAATAAGTCGATAGATGACTAAAATAACTTAAATGTTCATTGAATGACACAAATGCACATATTGGAAGCACAAGATTGGTTAAAAACCCTAATTGGATTAAAATAAGACTAGGGAGGACAAAAATGACCTAAATGTTCAACCAATGACACAAAATCACTTATTGGATACACAAAATTTGTTAAAAACCCTAATTGGATTAGAATAAGCCTGGAGAGGACGAAAATGACCTAAATGTTCAACCAATGACACAAACGCACTTATTGGATGCACTAGATTGGTTATTAAACCTTATTGGATTAGAATAAGCCTAAGGACGGCGAAAATGACCTAAATGTTCAACCAATGAAACAAAATCACTTATTGGATGCTCAAGATTGGTTAAAAACCCTAATTGGATTAGAATAAGTTGATGGATGACGAAAATGACCTAAATGTTCAACCAATGAACCAAAATCACTTATTGGATGCACAAGATTGGTTAAAAACCCTAATTTGATTAGAATAAGTCTAGGGAGGACGAAAATGACCTAAATGTTCAACCAATGATACAAAATCACTTATTGGATGCACAAGATTGGTTAAAAACCCTAATTGGATTAGAATAAGCCTAGAGAGGACGAAAATGACCTAAATGTTTAACCAATGACACAAAATCACTTATTTGATGCACAAGATTGGATAAAAACTCTAATTGGATTAGAATAAGCCTAGGGAGGAAGAAAATGACCTAAATGTTAAACCATTGACACAAACGCACTTATTGGATACACAAGATTGGTTAAGAACCCTAATTGGATTAGAATAAGTCGATAGATGACGAAAATAACCTAAATGTTCAACGAATGACACAAACGCACTTATTGGATGCACAAGATTGGTTAAAAAACCTTATTGGATTAGAATAAGCCTAAGGAGGGCAAAAATGACCTAAATGTTCAACCAATGAAACAAAATCACTTATTGGATGCTAAAGATTGGTTAAAAACCCTAATTGGATTAGAATAAGTTGATGGATGATGAAAATGACCTAAATGTTCAACCAATGAACCAAAATCACTTATTGGAGGCACAAGATTGGTTAAAAACCCTAATTGGATTAGAATAAGCCTAGGAAGGACGAAAATGACCTAAATGTTCAACCAATGATAAAAAATTACTTATTGGATGCACAAGATTGGTTAAAAACCCTAATTGGATTAGAACAAGCCTAGAGAGGACGAAAATGACCTAAACGTTTACCCAATGACACAAAATCACTTATTGGATGCACAAGATTGGATAAAAACTCTAATTGGATTCGAATAAGCCTAGGGAAGAAGAAAATGACCGAAATGTTAAACCAATGACACAAACGCACTTATTGGATGCACAAGATTGGTTAAGAACCCTAACTTGATTAGAATAAGTCGATAGATGACGAAAATAACCTAAATGTTCAACGAATGACACAAACGCACTTATTGGATGCACACGATAGGTTAAAAACCCTAATTGGTTTAGAATAAGCTTAGGGAGGACAAAAATGACCTAAATGTTCAACCAATGACACAAACGCACTTATTGGATGCACTAGACTAGTTAAAAAACCTTATTGGATTAGAATAAGCCTAAGGAGGGCGAAAATAACCTAAATGTTCAACCAATGAAACAAAATCACTTATTGGATGCTCAAGATTGGTTAAAAACCCTAATTGGATTAGAATAAGTTGATGGATGACGAAAATGACCTAAATGTTCAACCAATGACACAAAATCACTTATTGGATGCACAAGATTGGTTAAAAACCCAAATTGAATTAGAATAATCCTAGAGAGGACGAAAATGACCTAAATGTTAGACCAATGACAGAAACGCACTTATTGGATTCACAAGATTGGTTCAAAACCCTAATTGGAGTAGAATAAGTCGATAGATGACCAAAATAACCTAAATGTTCAACGAATGACACAAACGCACTTATTGGATGCACAAGATTGGTTAAAAACCCTAATTGGATTAGAATAAGCCTAGGGAGGACAAAAATGACCTAAATGTTCAACCAATGACACAAACGCACTTATTGGATGCACTAGACTGGTTAAAAAACCTTATTGGATTAGAATAAGCCTAAGGAGGGCGAAAATAACCTAAATGTTCAACCAATGAAACAAAATCACTTATTGGATGCTCAAGATTGGTTAAAAACCCTAATTGGATTAGAATAAGTTGATGGATGACGAAAATGACCTAAATGTTCAACCAATGAACCAAAATTACTTATTGGATGCACAAGATTGGTTAAAAACCCTAATTGGATTAGAATAAGGCTAGGGAGGACGAAAACGACCTAAATGTTCAACCAATGAACCAAAATCACTTATGGGATGCACAAGATTGGTTAAAAACCCTAATTGGATTAGAACAAGCCTAGAGAGGACGAAAATGACCTAAATATTAAACGAATGACAAAAACGCACTTATTGGATGCACAAGATTGGTTAAAAACCCTAATTGGATTAGAATAAGCTTAGGGAAGACGAAAATGACCTAAATGTTCAACCAATGTCACAAATGCACTTATTGGATGCACTAGATTGGTTAAAAAACCATATTGGATTAGAATAAGCCTAAGGAGGGCGAAAATGACCTAAATGTTCAACCAATGAAACAAAATAACTTATTGGATGCTCAAGATTGGTTAAAAACCCTAATTGGATTGTGAATAAGTTGATGGATGACGAAAATGACCTAAATGTTCAACCAATGAAGCAAAATCACTTATTGGATGCACAAGATTGGTTAAAAACCCTAATTGGATGAGAATAAGCCTAGGGAGGACGAAAATGACCTAAATGTTCAACCAATGATACAAAATCACTTATTGGATGCACAAGATTGGTTAAAAACCCTAATTGGATTAGAATACGCCTAGAGAGGACGAAAATGACCTAAATGTTAAACCAATGACACAAACGTACTTATTGGATGCACAAGATTGGTTAAAAACCCTAATTTGATTAGAATAAGCCTAGGGAGGACGAAAATGACCTAAATGTTCAACCAATGATACAAAATCACTTATTGGATGCACAAGATTGGTTAAAAACCCTAATAGGATTAGAATACGCCTAGAGAGGACGAAAATGACCTAAATGTTTAACCAATGACACAAAATCACTTATTGAATGCACAAGATTGGATAAAAACTCTTATTGGATAAGAATAAGCCTTGGGAGGAAGAAAATGACCTAAATGTTAAACCAATGACACAAACGTATTTATTGGATGCACAAGATTGGTTAAAAACCCTAATTTGATTAGAATAAGCCTAGGGAGGACGAAAATGACCTAAATGTTCAACCAATGATACAAATTCACTTATTGGATGCACAAGATTGGTTAAAAACCCTAATTGGATTAGAATAAGCCTAGAGAGGACGAAAATGACCTAAATGTTTAACCAATGACACAAAATCACTTATTGGATGCACAAGATTGGATAAACACTCTAATTGGATTAGAATAAGCCTAGGGAGGAAGAAAATGACCTAAATGTTAAACCAATGACACAAACGCACTTATTGGATGCACAAGATTGGTTAAGAACCCTAATTGGATTAGAATAAGTCGATAGATGACGAAAATAACCTAAATGTTCAACGAATGACACAAACGCACTTATTGGATGCACAAGATTGGTTAAAAAACCTTATTGGATTAGAATAAGCCTAAGGAGGGCGAAAATGACCTAAATGTTCAACCAATGAAACAAAATCACTTATTGGATGCTCAAGATTGGTTAAAAACCCTAATTGGATTAGAATAAGTTGATGGATGACGAAAATGACCTAAATATTCAACCAATGAACCAAATTCACTTATTGGATGCACAAGATTGGTTAAAAACCCTAATTGGATTAGAATAAGCCTAGGAAGGACGAAAATGACCTAAATGTTCAACCAATGATACAAAATTACTTATTGGATGCACAAGATTGGTTAAAAACCCTAATTGGATTAGAACAAGCCTAGAGAGGACGAAAATGACCTAAACGTTTACCCAATGACACAAAATCACTTATTGGATGCACAAGATTGGATAAAAACTCTAATTGGATTCGAATAAGCCTAGGGAGGAAGAAAATGACCGAAATGTTAAACCAATGACACAAACGCACTTATTGGATGCACAAGATTGGTTAAGAACCCTAATTTGATTAGAATAAGTCGATAGATGACGAAAATAACCTAAATGTTCAACGAATGACACAAACGCACTTATTGGATGCACACGATAGGTTAAAAACCCTAATTGGTTTAGAATAAGCTTAGGGAGGACAAAAATGACCTAAATGTTCATCCAATGACACAAAATCACTTATTGGATGCACAAGATTGGTTAAAAACCCAAATTGAATTAGAATAAGCCAAGAGAGGACGAAAATGACCTAAATGTTAAACCAATGACACAAACGCACTTATTGGATTCACAAGATTGGTTCAAAACCCTAATTGGAGTAGAATAAGTCGATAGATGACCAAAATAACCTAAATGTTCAACGAATGACACAAACGCACTTATTGGATGCACAAGATTGGTTAAAAACCCTAATTGGATTAGAATAAGCCTAGGGAGGACAAAAATGACCTAAATGTTCAACCAATGACACAAACGCACTTATTGGATGCACTAGACTGGTTAAAAAACCTTATTGGATTAGAATAAGCCTAAGGAGGGCGAAAATAACCTAAATGTTCAACTAATGAAACAAAATCACTTATTGGATGCTCAAGATTGGTTAAAACCCCTAATTGGATTAGAATAAGTTAATGGATGACGAAAATGATCTAAATGTTCAACCAATGAACCAAAATTACTTATTGGATGCACAAGATTGGTTAAAAACCCTAATTGGATTAGAATAAGCCTAGGGAGGACGAAAATGACCTTAATGTTCAACCAATGAACCAAAATCACTTATGGGATGCACAAGATTGGTTAAAAACCCTAATTGGATTAGAATAAGCCTAGAGAGGACAAAAATGACCTAAATATTAAACGAATGACAAAAACGCACTTATTGGATGCACAAGATTGGTTAAAAACCCTAATTGGATTAGAATAAGCTTAGGGAGGACGAAAATGACCTAAATGTTCAACCAATGTCACAAATGCACTTATTGGATGCACTAGATTGGTTAAAAAACCTTATTGGATTAGAATAAGCCTAAGGAGGGCGAACATGACCTAAATGTTCAACCAACGAAACAAAATCACTTATTGGGTGCTCAAGATTGGTTAAAAACCCTAATTGGATTAGAATACGCATAGAGAGGACGAAAATGACCTAAACGTTTACCCAATGACACAAAATCACTTATTGGATGCACAAGATTGGATAAAAAACCTTATTGGATTAGAATAAGCCTAAGGAGGGCGAAAATAACCTAAATGTTCAACCAATGATACAAAATCACTTATGGGATGCACAAGATTGGTTAAAAACCCTAATTGGATTAGAATAAGCCTAGAGAGGACGAAAATGACCTAAAGGTTAAACGAATGACAAAAACGCACTTATTGGATGCACAAGACGTGTTAAAAACCTTAATTGGATTAGAATAAGCTTAGGGAGGACGAAAATGACCTAAATGTTCAACCAATGACACAAACGCACTTATTGGATGCACTAGATTGGTTAAAAAACCTTATTGGATTAGAATAAGCCTAAGGAGGGCGAAAATTACCTAAATGTTAAACCAATGAAACAAAATCACTTATTGGATGCTCAAGATTGGTTAAAAACCCTAATTGGATGAGAATAAGCCTAGGGAGGATGAAAATGACCTAAATGTTCAAACAATGATAAAAAATCACTTATTGGATGCACAAGATTGGTTAAAAACCCTAAATTGATTAGAATACGCCTAGAGAGGACGAAAATGACCTAAATGTTTAACCAATGACACAAAATCACTTATTGAATGCACAAGATTGGATAAAAACTCTATTTGGATTAGATTAAGCCTAGGGAGGAAGAAAATGACCTAAATGTTAAACCAATGACACAAACGTACTTATTGGATGCACAAGATTGGTTAAGAACCCTAATTGGATTAGAATAAGCCTAAGGAGGACGAAAATGACCTAAATGTTCAACCAATGAAACAAAATCACTTATTGGATGATCCAGATTGGTTAAAAATCCTAATTTGATTAGAATACGCATAGAGAGGACGAAAATGATCTAAATGTTTACCCAATGACACAAAATCACTTATTGGATGCACAAGATTGGATAAAAACTCTAATTGGATTAGAATAAGCCTAGGGAGGAAGAAAATGACCTAAATGTTAAACCAATGACACAAACCCACTTATTGGATGCACAAGATTGGTTAAGAACCCTAATTGGATTAGAATAAGTCGATAGATGACGAAAATAACCTAAATGTTCAATGAATGAAACAAACGCACTTATTGGATGCACATGATTGGTTAAAAACCCTAATTGGATTAGAATAAGCCTAGGGAGGAAAAAAATTACCTAAATTTTCAACCAATTACTCAAAATCACTTATTGGATACATAAAATTGGTTAAAAACCCTAATTGGATTAGAATAAGACTTGGAAAGACGAAAATGACCTAAATGTTCATCCAATGACACAAAATCACTTATTGGATGCACAAGATTGGTTAAAAACCCAAATTGAATTAGAATAAGCCTAGAGAGGACGAAAATGACCTAAATATTAAACCAATGACACAAACGTACTTATTGGATGCACAAGATTGGTTAAGAACCCTAATTGGATTAGAATAAGTCGATAGATGACGAAAATTACCTAAATGTTCAATGAATGACACAAAAGCACATATTGGATGCACAAGATTGGTTAAAAACCCTAATTGGATTAGAATAAGCCTAGGGATGACGAAAATGACCTAAATGTTCAACCAATGATACAAACGCACTTATTGGATGCACTAGATTGGTTAAAAAACCTTATTGGATTAGAATAAGCCTAAGGAGGGCGAAAATGACCTAAATGTTCAACCAATATAACAAAATCACTTATTGGATGCTCAAGATTGGTTAAAAACCCTAACTGGATTAGAATAAGTTGATGGATGACGAAAATTACCTAAATGATCAACCAATGAACCAAAATCACTTATTGGATGCACAAGATTGGTTAAAATCCCTAATTGGATTAGAATAAGCCTAGGGAGGACGAAAATGACCTAAATGTTCAACCAATGATACAAAATCAATTATTGGATGCACAAGATTGGTTCAAAATCCTAATTGGATTAGAATAAGCCTAGGGAGGACGAAAATGACCTAAATACTTAACCAATGACACAAAATCACTTATTGGATGCAGAAGATTGGATACAAACTCTAATTGGATTAGAATAAGCCTAGGGAGGAAGAAAATGACCTAAATGTTAAACCAATGACACAAACGTACTTATTGGATGCACAAGATTGGTTAAGAACCCTAATTTGATTAGAATAAGTCGATAGATGACTAAAATAACCTAAATGTTCATTGAATGACACAAACACACTTATTGGAAGCACAAGATTGGTTAAAAACCATAATTGGATTAGAATAAGACTAGGGAGGACAAAAATGACCTAAATGTTCAACCAATGACTCAAAATCACTTATTGGATACACAAAATTGGTTAAAAACCCTAATTTGATTAGAATAAGACTTGTAAAGACGAAAATGACCTAAATGTTCAACCAATGACACAAAATCACTTATTGGATGCACAAGATTGGTTAATAACCCAAATTGAATTAGAATAAGCCTAAAGAGGACGAAAATGACCTAAATATTAAACCAATGACACAAACGTACTTATTGGATGCACAAGATTGGTTAAGAACCCTAATTGGATTAGAATAAGTCGATAGATGACGAAAATAACCTAAATGCTCAATGAATGACACAAAGCACATATTGGATGCACAAGATTGGTTAAAAACCCTAATTGGATTAGAATAAGCCTAGGAAGGAAGAAAATGACCTAAATGATAAACCAATGACACAAACGTACTTATTGGATGCACAAGATTGGTTAAGAACCCTAATTGCATTAGAATAAGCCTAAGGAGGACGAAAATGACCTAAATGTTCAACCAATGAAACAAAATCACTTATTGGATGCTCAAGATTGGTTAAAAATCCTAATTGGATTAGAATACGCATAGAGAGGACGAAAATGACCTAAACGTTTACCCAATGACACAAAATCACTTATTGGATGCACAAGATTGGATAAAAACTCTAATTGGATTAGAATAAGCCTATGGAGGAAGAAAATGACCTAAATGTTAAACCAATGACACAGACGTACTTATTGGATGCACAAGATAGGTTAAGAACCCTAATTGGATTAGAATAAGTCGATATATGACGAAAATAACCTAAATGTTCAATGAATGAAACAAACGCACTTATTGGATGCACATGATTGATTAAAAACCCTAATTGGATTAGAATAAGCCTAGGGAGGACAAAAATTACCTAAATTTTCAACCAATTACTCAAAATCACTTATTGGATACATAAAATTGGTTAAAAACCCTAATTGGATTAGAATAAGACTTGGAAAGACGAAAATGACCTAAATGTTCATCCAATGACACAAAATCACTTATTGGATGCACAAGATTGGTTAAAAACCCAAATTGAATTAGAATAAGCCTAGAGAGGACGAAAATGACCTAAATATTAAACCAATGACACAAACGTACTTATTGGATGCACAAGATTGGTTAAGAACCCTAATTGGATTAGAATAAGTCGATAGATGACGAAAATAACCTAAATGTTCAATGAATGACACAAAAGCACATATTGGATGCACAAGATTGGTTAAAAACCCTAATTGGATTAGAATAAGCCTAGGGAGGACGAAAATGACCTAAATGTTCAACCAATGATACAAACGCACTTATTGGATGCACTAGATTGGTTAAAAAACCTTATTGGATTAGAATAAGCCTAAGGAGGGCGAAAATGACCTAAATGTTCAACAAATATAACAAAATCACTTATTGGATGCTCAAGATTGGTTAAAAACCCTAACTGGATTAGAATAAGTTGATGGATGACGAAAATTACCTAAATGATCAACCAATGAACCAAAATCACTTATTGGATGCACAAGATTGGATAAAATCCCTAATTGGATTAGAATAAGCCTAGGGAGGACGAAAATGACCTAAATGTTCAACCAATGATACAAAATCAATTATTGGATGCACAAGATTGGTTAAAAATCCTAATTGGATTAGAATACGCATAGAGAGGACGAAAATGACCTAAATGTTTAACCAATGACACAAAATCACTTATTGGATGCACAAGATTGGATAAAAACTCTAATTGGATTAGAATAAGCCTAGGGAGGAAGAAAATGACCTAAATGTTAAACCAATGACACAAACGTACTTATTGGATGCACAAGATTGGTTAAGAACCCTAATTTGATTAGAATAAGTCGATAGATGACTAAAATAACCTAAATGTTCATTGAATGACACAAACGCACTTATTGGAAGCACAAGATTGGTTAAAAACCCTAATTGGATTAGAATAAGACTAGGGAGGACAAAAATGACCTAAATGTTCAACCAATGACACCAAATCACTTATTGGATACACAAAATTGGTTAAAAACCCTAATTGGATTAGAATAAGACTTGTAAAGACGAAAATGACCTAAATGTTCAACCAATGACACAAAATCACTTATTGGATGCACAAGATTAGTTAAAAACCCAAATTGAATTAGAATAAGCCTAGGGAGGACGAGAATGACCTAAATATTAAACCAATGACACAAACGTACTTATTGGATGCACAAGATTGGTTAAGAACCCTAATTGGATTAGAATAAGTCGATAGATGACGAAAATAACCTAAATGTTCAATGAATGACACAAAAGCACATATTGGATGCACAAGATTGGTTAAAAACCCTAATTGGATTAGAATAAGCCTAGGGAGGACGAAAATGACCTAAATGTTCAACCAATGATAAAAACGCACTTATTGGATGCACTTGATTGGTTAAAAAACCTTATTGGATTAGAATAAGCCTAAGGAGGGCGAAAATGACCTAAATGTTCAACCAATATAACAAAATCACTTATTGGATGCTCAAGATTGGTTAAAAACCCTAACTGGATTAGAATAAGTTGATGGATGACGAAAATGACCTAAATGATCAACCAATGAACCAAAATCACTTATTGGATGCACAAGATTGGTTAAAATCCCTAATTGGATTAGAATAAGCCTAGGGAGGACGAAAATGACCTAAATGTTCAACCAATGATACAAAATCACTTATTGGATGCACAAAATTGGTTAAAAAATCCTAATTGGATTAGAATACGCATAGAGAGGACGAAAATGACCTAAATGTTTAACCAATGACATAAAATCACTTATTGGATGCACAAGATTAGATAAAAACTCTAATTGGATTAGAATAAGCCTAGGGAGGAAGAAAATGACCTAAATGTTAAACCAATGACACAAACGTACTTATTGGATGCACAAGATTGGTTAAGAACCCTAATTTGATTAGAATAAGTCGATAGATGACTAAAATAACCTAAATGTTCATTGAATGACACAAACGCACTTATTGGAAGCACAAGATTGGTTAAAAACCCTAATTCGATTAGAATAAGACTAGGGAGGACAAAAATGACCTAAATGTTCAACCAATGACACAAAATCACTTATTGGATACACAAAATTGGTTAAAAACCCTAATTGTATTAGAATAAGACTTGTAAAGACGAAAATGACCTAAATGTTCAACCAATGACACAAAATCACTTATTGGATGCACAAGATTGGTTAAAAACCCAAATTGAATTAGAATAAGCCTAGAGAGGACGAAAATGACGTAAATATTAAACCAATGAAACAAACGTACTTATTGGATGCACAAGATTGGTTAAGAACCCGAATTGGATTAGAATAAGTCGATAGATGACGAAAATAACCTAAATTTTCAATGAATGACACAAAAGCACATATTGGATGCACAAGATTGGTTAAAAACCCAAATTGGATTAGAATAAGCCTAGGGAGGACGAAAATGACCTAAATGTTCAACCAATGACACAAACGCACTTATTGGATGCACTAGATTGGTTAAAAAACCTTATTGGATTAGAATAAGCCTAAGAAGGGAGAAAATGACCTAAATGTTCAACCAATGACACAAAATCACTTATTGGATGCTCAAGATTGGTTAAAAACCCTAATTGGATTAGAATACGCATAGAGAGGACGAAAATGACCTAAACGTTTACCCAATGACACAAAATCACTTATTGGATGCAAAAGATTGGATAAAAACTCTAATTGGATTAGAATAAGCCTATGGAGGAAGAAAATGACCTAAATGTTAAACCAATGACACAGACGTACTTATTGGATGCACAAGATAGGTTAAGAACCCTAATTGGATTAGAATAAGTCGATAGATGACGAAAATTACCTAAATGTTCAATGAATGACACAAAAGCACATATTGGATGCACAAGATTGGTTAAAAACCCTAATTGGATTAGAATAAGCCTAGGGATGACGAAAATGACCTAAATGTTCAACCAATGATACAAACGCACTTATTGGATGCACTAGATTGGTTAAAAAACCTTATTGGATTAGAATAAGCCTAAGGAGGGCAAAAATGACCTAAATGTTCAACCAATATAACAAAATCACTTATTGGATGCTCAAGATTGGTTAAAAACCCTAACTGGATTAGAATAAGTTGATGGATGACGAAAATTACCTAAATGATCAACCAATGAACCAAAATCACTTATTGGATGCACAAGATTGGTTAAAATCCCTAATTGGATTAGAATAAGCCTAGGGAGGACGAAAATGACCTAAATGTTCAACCAATGATACAAAATCAATTATTGGATGCACAAGATTGGTTCAAAATCCTAATTGGATTAGAATACGCATAGAGAGGACGAAAATGACCTAAATGTTTAACCAATGACACAAAATCACTTATTGGATGCAGAAGATTGGATAAAAACTCTAATTGGATTAGAATAAGCCTAGGGAGAAAGAAAATGACCTAAATGTTAATTCCATGACACAAACGTACTTATTGGATGCACAAGATTGGTTAAGAACCCTAATTTGATTAGAATAAGTCGATAGATGACTAAAATAACCTAAATGTTCATTGAATGACACAAATGCACTTATTGGAAGCACAAGATTGGTTAAAAACCTTAATTGGATTAGAATAAGACTAGGGAGGACAAAAATGACCTAAATGTTCAACCAATGACACAAAATCACTTATTGGATACACAAAATTGGTTAAAAACCCTAATTTGATTAGAATAAGACTTGTAAAGACGAAAATGACCTAAATGTTCAACCAATGACACAAAATCACTTATTGGATGCACAAGATTGGTTAATAACCAAAATTGAATTAGAATAAGCCTAGAGAGGACGAAAATGACCTAAATATTAAACCAATGACACAAACGTACTTATTGGATGCACAAGATTGGTTAAGAAACCTAGATGGATTAGAATAAGTCGATAGATGACGAAAATAACCTAAATGTTCAATGAATGACACAAAGCACATATTGGATGCACAAGATTGGTTAAAAACCCTAATTGGATTAGAATAAGCCTAGGGAGGAAGAAAATGACCTAAATGTTAAACCAATGACACAAACGTACTTATTGGATGCACAAGATTGGTTAAGAACCCTAATTGGATTAGAATAAGCCTAAGGAGGACGAAAATGACCTAAATGTTCAACCAATGAAACAAAATCACTTATTGGATGCTCAAGATTGGTTAAAAATCCTAATTGGATTAGAATACGCATAGAGAGGACGAAAATGACCTAAACGTTTACCCAATGACACAAAATCACTTATTGGATGCACAAGATTGGATAAAAACTCTAATTGGATTAGAATAAGCCTATGGAGGAAGAAAATGACCTAAATGTTAAACCAATGACACAGACGTACTTATTGGATGCACAAGATAGGTTAAGAACCCTAATTGGATTAGAATAAGTCGATAGATGACGAAAATAACCTAAATGTTCAATGAATGAAACAAACGCACTTATTGGATGCACATGATTGATTAAAAACCCTAATTGGATTAGAATAAGCCTAGGGAGGACAAAAATTACCTAAATTTTCAACCAATTACTCAAAATCACTTATTGGATACATAAAATTGGTTAAAAACCCTAATTGGATTAGAATAAGACTTGGAAAGACGAAAATGACCTAAATGTTCATCCAATGACACAAAATCACTTATTGGATGCACAAGATTGGTTAAAAACCCAAATTGAATTAGAATAAGCCTAGAGAGGACGAAAATGACCTAAATATTAAACCAATGACACAAACGTACTTATTGGATGCACAAGATTGGTTAAGAACCCTAATTGGATTAGAATAAGTCGATAGATGACGAAAATAACCTAAATGTTCAATGAATGACACAAAAGCACATATTGGATGCACAAGATTGGTTAAAAACCCTAATTGGATTAGAATAAGCCTAGGGAGGACGAAAATGACCTAAATGTTCAACCAATGATAAAAACGCACTTATTGGATGCACTTGATTGGTTAAAAAACCTTATTGGATTAGAATAAGCCTAAGGAGGGCGAAAATGACCTAAATGTTCAACCAATATAACAAAATCACTTATTGGATGCTCAAGATTGGTTAAAAACCCTAACTGGATTAGAATAAGTTGATGGATGACGAAAATGACCTAAATGATCAACCAATGAACCAAAATCACTTATTGGATGCACAAGATTGGTTAAAATCCCTAATTGGATTAGAATAAGCCTAGGGAGGACGAAAATGACCTAAATGTTCAACAAATATAACAAAATCACTTATTGGATGCTCAAGATTGGTTAAAAACCCTAACTGGATTAGAATAAGTTGATGGATGACGAAAATTACCTAAATGATCAACCAATGAACCAAAATCACTTATTGGATGCACAAGATTGGTTAAAATCCCTAATTGGATTAGAATAAGCCTAGGGAGGACGAAAATGACCTAAATGTTCAACCAATGATACAAAATCAATTATTGGATGCACAAGATTGGTTAAAAATCCTAATTGGATTAGAATACGCATAGAGAGGACGAAAATGACCTAAATGTTTAACCAATGACACAAAATCACTTATTGGATGCACAAGATTGGATAAAAACTCTAATTGGATTAGAATAAGCCTAGGGAGGAAGAAAATGACCTAAATGTTAAACCAATGACACAAACGTACTTATTGGATGCACAAGATTGGTTAAGAACCCTAATTTGATTAGAATAAGCCTAGGGATGACGAAAATGACCTAAATGTTCAACCAATGATACAAACGCACTTATTGGATGCACTAGATTGGTTAAAAAACCTTATTGGATTAGAATAAGCCTAAGGAGGGCAAAAATGACCTAAATGTTCAACCAATATAACAAAATCACTTATTGGATGCTCAAGATTGGTTAAAAACCCTAACTGGATTAGAATAAGTTGATGGATGACGAAAATTACCTAAATGATCAACCAATGAACCAAAATCACTTATTGGATGCACAAGATTGGTTAAAATCCCTAATTGGATTAGAATAAGCCTAGGGAGGACGAAAATGACCTAAATGTTCAACCAATGATACAAAATCAATTATTGGATGCACAAGATTGGTTCAAAATCCTAATTGGATTAGAATACGCATAGAGAGGACGAAAATGACCTAAATGTTTAACCAATGACACAAAATCACTTATTGGATGCAGAAGATTGGATAAAAACTCTAATTGGATTAGAATAAGCCTAGGGAGGAAGAAAATGACCTAAATGTTAAACCCATGACACAAACGTACTTATTGGATGCACAAGATTGGTTAAGAACCCTAATTTGATTAGAATAAGTCGATAGATGACTAAAATAACCTAAATGTTCATTGAATGACACAAATGCACTTATTGGAAGCACAAGATTGGTTAAAAACCTTAATTGGATTAGAATAAGACTAGGGAGGACAAAAATGACCTAAATGTTCAACCAATGACACAAAATCACTTATTGGATACACAAAATTGGTTAAAAACCCTAATTTGATTAGAATAAGACTTGTAAAGACGAAAATGACCTAAATGTTCAACCAATGACACAAAATCACTTATTGGATGCACAAGATTGGTTAATAACCAAAATGACCTAAATGTTCAACCAATGACACAAAATCACTTATTGGATGCACAAGATTGGTTAATAACCAAAATTGAATTAGAATAAGCCTAGAGAGGACGAAAATGACCTAAATATTAAACCAATGACACAAACGTACTTATTGGATGCACAAGATTGGTTAAGAAACCTAGATGGATTAGAATAAGTCGATAGATGACGAAAATAACCTAAATGTTCGATGAATGACACAAAGCACATATTGGATGCACAAGATTGGTTAAAAACCCTAATTGGATTAGAATAAGCCTAGGGAGGAAGAAAATGACCTAAATGTTAAACCAATGACACAAACGTACTTATTGGATGCACAAGATTGGTTAAGAACCCTAATTGGATTAGAATAAGCCTAAGGAGGACGAAAATGACCTAAATGTTCAACCAATGAAACAAAATCACTTATTGGATGCTCAAGATTGGTTAAAAATCCTAATTGGATTAGAATACGCATAGAGAGGACGAAAATGACCTAAACGTTTACCCAATGACACAAAATCACTTATTGGATGCACAAGATTGGATAAAAACTCTAATTGGATTAGAATAAGCCTATGGAGGAAGAAAATGACCTAAATGTTAAACCAATGACACAGACGTACTTATTGGATGCACAAGATAGGTTAAGAACCCTAATTGGATTAGAATAAGTCGATAGATGACGAAAATAACCTAAATGTTCAATGAATGAAACAAACGCACTTATTGGATGCACATGATTGGTTAAAAACCCTAATTGGATTAGAATAAGCCTAGGGAGGACAAAAATTACCTAAATTTTCAACCAATTACTCAAAATCACTTATTGGATACATAAAATTGGTTAAAAACCCTAATTGGATTAGAATAAGACTTGGAAAGACGAAACTGACCTAAATGTTCATCCAATGACACAAAATCACTTATTGGATGCACAAGATTGGTTAAAAACCCAAATTGAATTAGAATAAGCCTAGAGAGGACGAAAATGACCTAAATATTAAACCAATGACACAAACGTACTTATTGGATGCACAAGATTGGTTAAGAACCCTAATTGGATTAGAATAAGTCGATAGATGACGAAAATAACCTAAATGTTCAATGAATGACACAAAAGCACATATTGGATGCACAAGATTGGTTAAAAACCCTAATTGGATTAGAATAAGCCTAGGGAGGACGAAAATGACCTAAATGTTCAACCAATGATACAAACGCACTTATTGGATGCACTAGATTGGTTAAAAAACCTTATTGGATTAGAATAAGCCTAAGGAGGGCGAAAATGACCTAAATGTTCAACAAATATAACAAAATCACTTATTGGATGCTCAAGATTGGTTAAAAACCCTAACTGGATTAGAATAAGTTGATGGATGACAAAATTACCTAAATGATCAACCAATGAACCAAAATCACTTATTGGATGCACAAGATTGGTTAAAATCCCTAATTCGATTAGAATAAGCCTAGGGAGGACGAAAATGACCTAAATGTTCAACCAATGATACAAAATCAATTATTGGAAGCACAAGATTGGTTAAAAATCCTAATTGGATTAGAATACGCATAGAGAGGACGAAAATGACCTAAATGTTTAACCAATGACACAAAATCACTTATTGGATGCACAAGATTGGATAAAAACTCTAATTGGATTAGAATAAGCCTAGGGAGGAAGAAAATGACCTAAATGTTAAACCAATGACACAAACGTACTTATTGGATGCACAAGATTGGTTAAGAACCCTAATTTGATTAGAATAAGTCGATAGATGACTAAAATAACCTAAATGTTCATTGAATGACACAAACGCACTTATTGGAAGCACAAGATTGGTTAAAAACCCTAATTGGATTAGAATAAGACTAGGGAGGACAAAAATGACCTAAATGTTTAACCAATGACACAAAATCACTTATTGGATACACAAAATTGGTTAAAAACCCTAGTTGGATTAGAATAAGACTTGTAAAGACGAAAATGACCTAAATGTTCAACCAATGACACAAAATCACTTATTGGATGCACAAGATTAGTTAAAAACCCAAATTGAATTAGAATAAGCCTAGGGAGGACGAAAATGACCTAAATATTAAACCAATGACACAAACGTACTTATTGGATGCACAAGATTGGTTAAGAACCCTAATTGGATTAGAATAAGTCGATAGATGACGAAAATAACCTAAATGTTCAATGAATGACACAAAAGCACATATTGGATGCACAAGATTGGTTAAAAACCCAAATTGGATTAGAATAAGCCTAGGGAGGACGAAAATGACTTAAATGTTCAACCAATGACACAAACGCACTAATTGGATGCACTAGATTTGTTAAAAAACCTTATTGGATTAGAATAAGCCTAAGAAGGGCGAAAATGACCTAAATGTTCAACCAATGAAACAAAATCACTTATTGGATGCTCAAGATTGGTTAAAAACCCTAACTGGATTAGAATAAGTTGATGGATGACGAAAATGACCTAAATGATCAACCAATGAACCAAAATCACTTATTGGATGCACAAGATTGGTTAAAATCCCTAATTGGATTAGAATAAGCCTAGGGAGGACGAAAATGACCTAAATGTTCAACCAATGATACAAAATCACTTATTGGATGCACAAGATTGGTTAAAAAATCCTAATTGGATTAGAATACGCATAGAGAGGACGAAAATGACCTAAATGTTTAACCAATGACATAAAATCACTTATTGGATGCACAAGATTAGATAAAAACTCTAATTGGATTAGAATAAGCCTAGGGAGGAAGAAAATGACCTAAATGTTAAACCAATGACACAAACGTACTTATTGGATGCACAAGATTGGTTAAGAACCCTAATTTGATTAGAATAAGTCGATAGATGACTAAAATAACCTAAATGTTCATTGAATGACACAAACGCACTTATTGGAAGCACAAGATTGGTTAAAAACCCTAATTGGATTAGAATAAGACTAGGGAGGACAAAAATGACCTAAATGTTCAACCAATGACACAAAATCACTTATTGGATACACAAAATTGGTTAAAAACCCTAATTGGATTAGAATAAGACTTGTAAAGACGAAAATGACCTAAATGTTCAACCAATGACACAAAATCACTTATTGGATGCACAAGATTGGTTAAAAACCCAAATTGAATTAGAATAAGCCTAGAGAGGACGAAAATGACCTAAATATTAAAATAATGACACAAACGTACTTATTGGATGCACAAGATTGGTTAAGAACCCTAATTGGATTAGAATAAGTCGATAGATGACGAAAATAACCTAAATTTTCAATGAATGACACAAAAGCACATATTAGATGCACAAGATTGGTTAAAAACCCAAATTGGATTAGAATAAGCCTAGGGAGGACGAAAATGACCTAAATGTTCAACCAATGACACAAACGCACTAATTGGATGCACTAGATTTGTTAAGAAAACCTTATTGGATTAGAATAAGCCTAAGAAGGGAGAAAATGACCTAAATGTTCAACCAATGAAACAAAATCACTTATTGGATGCTCAAGATTGGTTAAAAACCCTAATTGGATTAGAATAAGTTGATGGATGACGAAAATGACCTAAATGTTCAACCAATGATACAAAATCACTTATTGGATGCACAAGATTGGTTAAAAACCCTAGTTGGATTAGAATAAGCCTAGGGAGGACGAAAATGACCTAAATGTTCAACCAATGATACAAAATCACTTATTGGATGCACAAGATTAGATAAAAACTCTAATTGGATTAGAATAAGCCTAGGGAGGAAGAAAATGACCTAAATGTTAAACCAATGACACAAACGTACTTATAGGATGCACAAGATTGGTTAAGAACCCTAATTTGATTAGAATAAGTCGATAGATGACTAAAATAACCTAAATGTTCATTGAATGACACAAACGCACTTATTGGAAGCACAAGATTGGTTAAAAACCCTAATTGGATTAGAATAAGACTAGGGAGGACAAAAATGACCTAAATGTTCAACCAATGACACAAAATCACTTATTGGATACACAAAATTGGTTAAAAACCCTAATTGTATTAGAATAAGACTTGTAAAGACGAAAATGACCTAAATGTTCAACCGATGACACAAAATCACTTATTGGATGCACAAGATTGGTTAAGAAACCTAATTTGATTAGAATAAGTCGATAGATGACTAAAATAACCAAAGTGTTCATTGAATGAAACAAACGCACTTATTGGAAGCATAAAATTGGTTAAAAACCCTAATTGGATTAGAATAAGACTTGGAAAGACGAAAATGACCTAAATGTTTAACCAATGACACAAAATCACTTATTGGATGCACAAGATTGGATCAAAACTCTAATTGGATTAGAATAAGCCTAGGGAGGAAGAAAATGACCTAAATGTTAAACCAATGACACAAACGTACTTATTGGATGCACAAGATTGGTTAAGAACCCTAATTTGATTAGAATAAGTCGATAGATGACTAAAATAACCAAAATGTTCATTGAATGACACAAACACACTTATTGGAAGCACAAGATTGGTTAAAAACCCTAATTGGATTAGAATAAGACTAGGGAGGACAAAAATGACCTAAATGTTCAACCAATGATACAAAATCACTTATTGGATACACAAAATTGGTTAAAAACCCTAATTGGATTAGAATAAGACTTGGAAAGACGAAAATGACCTAAATGTTCAACCAATGACACAAAATCACTGATTGGATGCACAAGATTGGTTAAAAACCAAAATTGAATTAGAATAAGCCTAGAGAGGACGAAAATGACCTAAATTTTAAACCAATGACACAAACGTACTTATTGGATGCACAAGATTGGTTAAGAACCCTAATTGGATTAGATTAAGTCGATAGATGACGAAAATAACCGAAATGTTCAATGAATGACACAAAAGCACATATTGGATGTACAAGATTGGTTAAAAACCCAAATTGGATTAGAATAAGGCTAGGGAGGACGAAAATGACCTAAATGTTCAACCAATGACACAAACGCACTTATTGGATGCACTAGATTGGTTAAAAAACCTTATTGGATTAGAATAAGCCTAAGGAGGGCGAAAATGACCTAAATGTTCAACCAATAAAACAAAATCACTTATTGGATGCTCAAGATTGGTTAAAAACCCTAATTGGATTAGAATAAGTTGATGGATGACGAAAATGACCTAAATGTTCAACCAATGATACAAAATCACTTATTGGATGCACAAGATTGGTTAAAAACCATAGTTGGATTAGAATAAGCCTAGAGAGGACGAAAATGACCTAAATGTTTAACCAATGACACAAAATCACTTATTGGATGCACAAGATTGGATAAAAACTCTAATTGGATTAGAATAAGCCTAGGGAGGAAGAAAATGACCTAAATGTTAAACCAATGACACAAACGCACTTATTGGATGCACAAGATTGGTTAAGAACCCTAATTGGATTAGAATAAGTTGATGGATGACGAAAATGACCTAAATGTTCAACCAATGATACAAAATCACTTATTGGATGCACAAGATTGGTTAAAAACCCTAGTTGGATTAGAATAAGCCTAGGGAGGATGAAAATGACCTAAATGTTCAACCAATGATACAAAATCACTTATTGGATGCACAAGATTGGTTAAAAATCCTTATTGGATTAGAATAAGTTGATGGATGACGAAAATGACCTAAATGTTCAACCAATGATACAAAATCACTTATTGGAAGCACAAGATTGGTTAAAAACCCTAGTTGGATTAGAATAAGCCTAGAGAGGACGATAATGACCTAAATGTTTAACCAATGACACAAAATCACTTATTGGATGCACAAGATTGGTTAAAAATCCTAATTGGATTAGAATACGCATAGAGAGGACGAAAATGACCTAATTGTTTAACCAATGACACAAAATCACTTATTGGATGCACAAGATTGGATAAAAACTCTAGTTGGATTAGAATAAGCCTAGGGAGGAAGAAAATGACCTAAATAATAAACCAATGACACAAACGTACTTATTGGATGCACAAGATTGGTTAAGAACCCTAATTTGATTAGAATAAGTCGATAGATGACTAAAATAACCAAAATGTTCATTGAATGACACAAACGCACTTATTGGAAGCACAAGATTCGTTAAAAACCCTAATTGGATTAGAATAAGACTAAGGAGGACAAAAATGACCTAAATGTTCAACCAATGACACAAAATCACTTATTGGATACACAAAATTGGTTAAAAACCCTAATTGGATTAGAATAAGACTTGGAAAGACGAAAATTACCTAAATGTTCAACCAATGACACAAAATCACTTATTGGATGCACAAGATTCGTTAAAAACCTAGAGAGGACGAAAATGACCTAAATATTAAACCAATGACACAAACGTACTTATTGGATGCACAAGATTGGTTAAGAACCCTAATTGGATATGAATAAGTCGATAGATGACGAAAATAACCTAAATGTTAATGAATGACACAAAAGCACATATTGGATGCACAAGATTGGTTAAAAACCCAAATTGGATTAGAATATGCCTAGGGAGGACGAAAATGACCTAAATGTTCAACCAATGACACAAACGCACTTATTGGATGCACTAGATTGGTTAAAAAACCTTATTGGATTAGTATAAGCCTAAGGAGGGCGAAAATGACCTAAATGTTCAACCAATAAAACAAAATCTTTTATTGGATGCTCAAGAATGGTTAAAAACCCTAATTGGATTAGAATAAGTTGATGGATGACGAAAATGTCCTAAATGTTCAACCAATGAACCAAAATCACTTATTGGATGCACAAGATTGGTTAAAAACCCTAATTGGATTAGAATAAGCCTAGGAAGGACGAAAATGACCTAAATGTTCAACCAATGATAGAAAATCAATTATTGGATGCACAAGATTGGTTAAAAACCCTAATTGGATTAGAATAAGACTAGGGAGGACAAAAATGACCTAAATTTTCAACCAATGACACAAAATCACTAATTGGATACACAAAATTGGTTAAAAACCCTAATTGGATTAGAATAAGACTTGGAAAGACGAAAATGACCTAAATGTTCAACCAATGACACAAAATCACTTATTGGATGCACAAGATTGGTTAAAAAACAAAATTGAATTAGAATAAGCCTAGAGAGGACGAAAATGACCTAAATATTAAACCAATGACACAAACGTACTTATTGGATGCATAAGATTGGTTAAGAACCCTAATTGGATTAGAATAAGTCGATAGATGACGAAAATAACCTAAATGTTCAATGAATGACACAAAAGCACATATTGGATGCACAATATTGGTTAAAAACCCAAATTGGATTAGAATAAGCCTAGGGAGGACGAAAATGACCTAAATGTTCAACCAATGACACAAACGCACTTATTGGATGCACTAGATTGGTTAAAAAACCTTATTGGATTAGAATAAGCCTAAGGAGGGCGAAAATAACCTAAATGTTCAACCAATAAAACAAAATCACTTATTGGATACTCAAGATTGATTAAAAACCCTAATTGGATTAGAATAAGTTGATGGATGACGAAAATGACCTAAATGTTCAACCAATGATACAAAATCACTTATTGGATGCACAAGATTGGTTAAAAACCCTAGTTGGATTAGAATAAGCCTAGAGAGGACGAAAATGACCTAAATGTTTAACCAATGACACAAAATCACTTATTGGATGCACAAGATTGGATAAAAACTCTAATTGGATTAGAATAAGCCTAGGGAGGAAGCAAAATGACCTAAATCTTAAACCAATGACACAAACGAACTTATTGGATGCACAAGATTGGTTAAGAACCCTAATTGGATTAGAATAAGTTGATGGATGACGAAAATGACCTAAATGTTCAACCAATGATACAAAATCACTTATTGGATGCACAAGATTGGTTAAAAACCCTAGTTGGATTAGAATAAGCCTAGGGAGGACGAAAATGACCTAAATGTTCAACCAATGATACAAAATCACTTATTGGATGCACAAGATTGGATAAAAACTCTAATTGGATTAGAATAAGCCTAGGGAGGAAGCAAAATGACCTAAATGTTAAACCAATGACACAAACGAACTTATTGGATGCACAAGATTGGTTATGAACCCTAATTGGATTAGAATAAGTTGATGGATGACGAAAATGACCTAAATGTTCAACCAATGATACAAAATCACTTATTGGATGCACAAGATTGGTTAAAAACCCTAGTTGGATTAGAATAAGCCTAGGGAGGACGAAAATGACCTAAATGTTCAACCAATGATACAAAATCACTTATTGGATGCACTAGATTGGTTAAAAATCCTAATTGGATTAGAATACGCATAGAGAGGACGAAAATGACCTAAATGTTTAACCAATGACACAAAATCACTTATTGGATGCACAAGATTGGATAAAAACTCTAGTTGGATTAGAATAAGCCTAGGGAGGAAGAAAATGACCTAAATAATAAACCAATGACACAAACGTACTTATTGGATGCACAAGATTGGTTAAGAACCCTAATTTGATTAGAATAAGTCGATAGATGACTAAAATAACCAAAATGTTCATTGAATGACACAAACGCACTTATTGGAAGCACAAGATTGGTTAAAAACCCTAATTGGATTAGAATAAGACTAAGGAGGACAAAAATGACCTAAATGTTCAACCAATGACACAAAATCACTTATTGGATACACAAAATTGGTTAAAAACCCTAATTGGATTAGAATAAGACTTGGAAAGACGAAAATGACCTAAATGTTCAACCAATGACACAAAATCACTTATTGGATGCACAAGATTGGTTAAAAACCAAAATTGAATTAGAATAAGCCTAGAGAGGACGAAAATGACCTAAATATTAAACCAATGACACAAACGTACTTATTGGATGCACAAGATTGGTTAAGAACCCTAATTGGATTAGAATAAGTCGATAGATGACGAAAATAACCTAAATGTTCAATGAATGACACAAAAGCACATATTGGATGCACAAGATTGGTTAAAAACCCAAATTGGATTAGAATATGCCTAGGGAGGACGAAAATGACCTAAATGTTCAACCAATGATACAAACGCACTTATTGGATGCACTAGATTGGTTAAAAAACCTTATTGGATTAGAATAAGCATAAGGAGGGCGAAAATGACCTAAATGTTCAACCAATAAACAAAATCACTTATTGGATGCTCAAGAATGGTTAAAAACCCTAATTGGATTAGAATAAGTTGATGGATGACGAAAATGACCTAAATGTTCAACCAATGAACCAAAATCACTTATTGGATGCACAAGATTGGTTAAAAACCCTAATTGGATTAGAATAAGCCTAGGAAGGATGAAAATGACCTAAATGTTCAACCAATGATAGAAAATCAATTATTGGATGCACAAGATTGGTTAAAAACCCTAATTGGATTAGAATAAGCCTGGAGAGGACGAAAATGACCTAAACGTTTACCCAATGACACAAAATCACTTATTGGATGCACAAGATTGGATTAAAACTCTAATTGGATTAGAATAAGCCTAGGGAGGAAGAAAATGACCTAAATGTTAAACCAATGACACAAACGTACTTATTGGATGCACAAGATTGGTTAAGAACCCTAATTTGATTAGAATAAGTCGATAGATCACTAAAATAACCAAAATGTTCATTGAATGACACAAACGCACTTATTGGAAGCACAAGATTGGTTAAAAACCCTAATTGGATTAGAATAAGACTAAGGAGGACAAAAATGACCTAAATGTTCAACCAATGACACAAAATCACTTATTGGATACACAAAATTGGTTAAAAACCCGAATTGGATTAGAATAAGACTTGGAAAGACGAAAATGACCTAAATGTTCAACCAATGACACAAAATCACTTATTGGATGCACAAGATTGGTTAAAAACCAAAATTGAATTAGAATAAGCCTAGAGAGGACGAAAATGACCTAAATATTAAACCAATGACACAAACGTACTTATTGGATGCACAAGATTGGTTAAGAACCCTAATTGGATTAGAATAAGTCGATAGATGACGAAAATAACCTAAATGTTCAATGAATGACACAAAAGCACATATTGGATGCACAAGATTGGTTAAAAACCCAAATTGGATTAGAATAAGCCTAGGGAGGACGAAAATGACCTAAATGTTCAACCAATGACACAAACGCACTTATTGGATGCACTAGATTGGTTAAAAAACCTTATTGGATTAGAATAAGCCTAAGGAGGGCGAAAATAACCTAAATGTTCAACCAATAAAACAAAATCACTTATTGGATGCTCAAGATTGATTAAAAACCCTAATTGGATTAGAATAAGTTGATGGATGACGAAAATGACCTAAATGTTCAACCAATGATACAAAATCACTTATTGGATGCAAAAGATTGGTTAAAACCCTAGTTGGATTAGAATAAGCCTAGAGAGGACGAAAATGACCTAAATGTTTAACCAATGACACAAAATCACTTATTGGATGCACAAGATTGGATAAAAACTCTAATTGGATTAGAATAAGCCTAGGGAGGAAGCAAAATGACCTAAATGTTAAACCAATGACACAAACGAACTTATTGGATGCACAAGATTGGTTATGAACCCTAATTGGATTAGAATAAGTTGATGGATGACGAAAATGACCTAAATGTTCAACCAATGATACAAAATCACTTATTGGATGCACAAGATTGGTTAAAAACCCTAGTTGGATTAGAATAAGCCTAGGGAGGACGAAAATGACCTAAATGTTCAACCAATGATACAAAATCACTTATTGGATGCACTAGATTGGTTAAAAATCCTAATTGGATTAGAATACGCATAGAGAGGACGAAAATGACCTAAATGTTTAACCAATCACACAAAATCACTTATTGGACGCACAAGATTGGATAAAAACTCTAGTTGGATTAGAATAAGCCTAGGGAGGAAGCAAAATGACCTAAATGTTCAACCAATAAACAAAATCACTTATTGGATGCTCAAGAATGGTTAAAAACCCTAATTGGATTAGAATAAGTTGATGGATGACGAAAATGACCTAAATGTTCAACCAATGAACCAAAATCACTTATTGGATGCACAAGATTGGTTAAAAACCCTAATTGTATTAGAATAAGCCTAGGAAGGATGAAAATGACCTAAATGTTCAACCAATGATAGAAAATCAATTATTGGATGCACAAGATTGGTTAAAAACCCTAATTGGATTAGAATACGCATAGAGAGGACGAAAATGACCTAAATGTTTAACCAATGACACAAAATCACTTATTGGATGCACAAGATTGGATAAAAACTCTAGTTGGATTAGAATAAGCCTAGGGAGGAAGAAAATGACCTAAATAATAAACCAATGACACAAACGTACTTATTGGATGCACAAGATTGGTTAAGAACCCTAATTTGATTAGAATAAGTCGATAGATGACTAAAATAACCAAAATGTTCATTGAATGACACAAACGCACTTATTGGAAGCACAAGATTGGTTAAAAACCCTAATTGGATTAGAATAAGACTAAGGAGGACAAAAATGACCTAAATGTTCAACCAATGACACAAAATCACTTATTGGATACACAAAATTGGTTAAAAACCCTAATTGGATTAGAATAAGACTTGGAAAGACGAAAATGACCTAAATGTTCAACCAATGACACAAAATCACTTATTGGATGCACAAGATTGGTTAAAAACCAAAATTGAATTAGAATAAGCCTAGAGAGGACGAAAATGACCTAAATATTAAACCAATGACACAAACGTACTTATTGGATGCACAAGATTGGTTAAGAACCCTAATTGGATTAGAATAAGTCGATAGATGACGAAAATAACCTAAATGTTCAATGAATGACACAAAAGCACATATTGGATGCACAAGATTGGTTAAAAACCCAAATTGGATTAGAATATGCCTAGGGAGGACGAAAATGACCTAAATGTTCAACCAATGATACAAACGCACTTATTGGATGCACTAGATTGGTTAAAAAACCTTATTGGATTAGAATAAGCATAAGGAGGGCGAAAATGACCTAAATGTTCAACCAATAAACAAAATCACTTATTGGATGCTCAAGAATGGTTAAAAACCCTAATTGGATTAGAATAAGTTGATGGATGACGAAAATGACCTAAATGTTCAACCAATGAACCAAAATCACTTATTGGATGCACAAGATTGGTTAAAAACCCTAATTGGATTAGAATAAGCCTAGGAAGGACGAAAATGACCTAAATGTTCAACCAATGATAGAAAATCAATTATTGGATGCACAAGATTGGTTAAAAACCCTAATTGGATTAGAATAAGCCTGGAGAGGACGAAAATGACCTAAACGTTTACCCAATGACACAAAATCACTTATTGGATGCACAAGATTGGATTAAAACTCTAATTGGATTAGAATAAGCCTAGGGAGGAAGAAAATGACCTAAATGTTAAACCAATGACACAAACGTACTTATTGGATGCACAAGATTGGTTAAGAACCCTAATTTGATTAGAATAAGTCGATAGATGACTAAAATAACCAAAATGTTCATTGAATGACACAAACGCACTTATTGGAAGCACAAGATTGGTTAAAAACCCTAATTGGATTAGAATAAGACTAAGGAGGACAAAAATGACCTAAATGTTCAACCAATGACACAAAATCACTTATTGGATACACAAAATTGGTTAAAAACCCTAATTGGATTAGAATAAGACTTGGAAAGACGAAAATGACCTAAATGTTCAACCAATGACACAAAATCACTTATTGGATGCACAAGATTGGTTAAAAACCAAAATTGAATTAGAATAAGCCTAGAGAGGACGAAAATGACCTAAATATTAAACCAATGACACAAACGTACTTATTGGATGCACAAGATTGGTTAAGAACCCTAATTGGATTAGAATAAGTCGATAGATGACGAAAATAACCTAAATGTTCAATGAATGACACAAAAGCACATATTGGATGCACAAGATTGGTTAAAAACCCAAATTGGATTAGAATATGCCTAGGGAGGACGAAAATGACCTAAATGTTCAACCAATGACACAAACGCACTTATTGGATGCACTAGATTGGTTAAAAAACCTTATTGGATTAGAATAAGCCTAAGGAGGGCGAAAATGACCTAAATGTTCAACCAATAAAACAAAATCACTTATTGGATGCTCAAGAATGGTTAAAAACCCTAATTGGATTAGAATAAGTTGATGGATGACGAAAATGACCTAAATGTTCAACCAATGATACAAAATCACTTATTGGATGCACAAGATTGGTTAAAAACCCTAGTTGGATTAGAATAAGCCTAGAGAGGACGAAAATGACCTAAATGTTTAACCAATGACACAAAATCACTTATTGGATGCACAAGATTGGATAAAAACTCTAATTGGATTAGAATAAGCCTAGGGAGGAAGCAAAATGACCTAAATCTTAAACCAATGACACAAACGAACTTATTGGATGCACAAGATTGGTTAAGAACCCTAATTGGATTAGAATAAGTTGATGGATGACGAAAATGACCTAAATGTTCAACCAATGATACAAAATCACTTATTGGATGCACAAGATTGGTTAAAAACCGTAATTGGATTAGAATAAGTTGATGGATGACGAAAATGACCTAAATGTTCAACCAACGATATAAAATCACTTATTGGATGCACAAGATTGGTTAAAAACCCTAGTTGGATTAGAATAAGCCTAGAGAGGACGAAAATGACCTAAATGTTTAACCAATGACACAAACGCACTTATTGGATGCACTAGATTGGTTAAAAAACCTTATTGGATTAGAATAAGCCTAAGGAGGGCGAAAATAACCTAAATGTTCAACCAATAAAACAAAATCACTTATTGGATGCTCAAGATTGGTTAAAAACCCTAATTGGATTAGAATAAGTTGATGGATGACCAAAATGACCTAAATGATCAACCAACGATACAAAATCACTTATTGGATGCACAAGATTGGTTAAAAACCCTAGTTGGATTAGAATAAGCCTAGAGAGGACGAAAATGACCTAAATGTTTAACCAATGACACAAAATCACTTATTGGATGCACAAGATTGGATAAAAACATTAATTTGATTAGAATAAGCCTAGGGAGGAAGAAAATGACCTAAATGTTAAACCAATGACACAAACGCACTTATTGGATGCACAAGATTGGTTAAAAACTCTAATTGGATTAGAATAAGTCGATAGATGACGAAAATAACCTAAATGTTCAGCGAATGACACAAACGCACTTATTGGATTCACAAGATTGGTTAAAAAAGCTTATTGGATTAGAATAAGCCTAAGGAGGGCGAAAATGACCTAAATGTTCAACCAATGAAACAAAATCACTTATTGGATGCTCAAGTTGGTTAAAAACGCTAACTGGATTAGAATAAGTTGATGGATGACGAAAATGACCTAAATGTTCAACCAATGAACCAAAATCACTTATTGGATGCACAAGATTGGTTAAAAACCCTAATTGGATTAGAATAAGCCTAGGAAGGACGAAAATGACCTAAATGTTCAACAAATGATAGAAAATCAATTATTGGATGCACAAGATTGGTTAAAAACCCTAATTGGATTAGAATAAGCCTAGAGAGGACGAAAATGACCTAAACGTTTACCCAATGACACAAAATCACTTATTGGATGCAAAAGATTGGATAAAAACTCTAATTGGATTCCAATAAGCCTAGGGAGGAAGAAAATGACCTAAATGTTAAACCAATGACACAAACGCACTTATTGGATGCACAAGATAGGTTAAAAACCCTTATTGGATTAGAATAAGCTTAGGGAGGACAAAAATGATCTAAATGTTCAACCAATGACACAAAATCACTAATTGGATGCACAAGATTGGTTAAAAACCCAAATTGAATTAGAATAAGCCTAGAGACGAAGAAAATGACCTAAATGTTAAACCAATGACACAAACGCACTTATTGGATTCACAAGATTGGTTAAAAACCCTAATTGGATTAGAATAAGTCGATAGATGACCAAAATAACCTAAATGTTCAACGAATGACAAAAACGCACTTATTGGATGCACAAGATTGGTTAAAAACCCTAATTGGATTAGAATAAGCCTAGGGAGGACGAAAATGACCTAAATGTTCAACCAATGACACAAACGCACTTATTGGATGCACTAGACGGGTTAAAAAACCTTATTGGATTAGAATAAGCCTAAGGCGGGCGAAAATGACCTAAATGTTCAACCAACAAAACAAAATCACTTATTGGATGCTCAAGATTGGTTAAAAACAATAATTGGATGAGAATAAGCCTAGGGAGGACGAAAATGACCTAAATGTTCAACCAATGATAAAAAATCACTTTTTGGATGCACAAGATTGGTTAAAAACCCTAATTGGATTAGAATACGCCTATAGAGGACGAAAATGAGCTAAATGTTTAACCAATGACACAAAATAAATTATTGGATGCACAAGATTGGATAAAAACTCTAATTGGATTAGAATAAGCCTAGGGAGGAAGAAAATGACCTAAATGTTAAACCAATGACACAAACGTACTTATTGGATGCACAAGATTGGTTAAGAACCCTAATTGGATTAGAATAAGTCGATAGATGACGAAAATAACCTAAATGTTCAAGGAATGACACAAACGCACTTATTGGATGCACAAGATTGGTTAAAAACCCTAATTGGATTAGAATAAGTTGAAGGACGACGAAAATGACCTAAATGTTCAACCAATGACACAAAATCACTTATTTGATGCACAAGATTGGTTAAAAACCCGAATTGAATTAGAATAAGCCTAGCGAGGACGAAAATGACCTAAATATTAAACCAATGACATAAACGCACTTATTGGATTCACAAGATTGGTTAAAAACTTTAATTGGATTAGAATAAGTTGATAGATTGCCAAAATAACCTAAATGTTCAACGAATGACACAAACGCACTTATGGGATGCACAAGATTGGTTAAAAACCCTAATTGGATTAGAATAAGCCTAGGGAGGGCGAAAATGACCTAAATGTTCAACCAATGACAAAAACGCACTTATTGGATGCACTAGATTGGTTAAAAAACCTTATTGGATTAGAATAAGCCTAAGGAAGGCGAAAATGACCTAAATGTTCTACCAATGAAACAAAATCACTTACTGGATGCTCAAGATTGGTTAAATACCCTTATTCGATTAGAATAAGTTGTTGGATGACGAAAATGACCTAAATGTTCAACCAATGAACCAAAATCACTTATTGGATGCACAAGTTTGGTTAAAAACCCTAATTGGATTAGAATAAGCCTAGGGAGGACGAAAATGACCTAAATATTAAACCAATGACACAAACGCACTTATTGGATTAACAAGATTGGTTAAAAACCCTAATTGGATTAGAATAAGTCGATGGATGATAAAAATGTCCTAAATGTTCAACCAATAACACAAACGCGTTTATTGGATGGACAAGATTGGTTAAAAACCCTGATTGGATTAGAATAAGCCTAGGGAGGACGAAAATGACCTAAATGTTGAACCAATGACACAAAATCACTTATTGGATGCACAAGATTGGTTAAAAACCCTAATTGGAT
>JBBPBP010000003.1:22537047-22556687 GCA_037974735.1 Cicer chorassanicum
ACAAGATTGGTTAAAAACCCTGATTGGATTAGAATAAGCCTAGGGAGGACGAAAATGACCTAAATGTTGAACCAATGACACAAAATCACTTATTGGATGCACAAGATTGGTTAAAAACCCTAATTGGATAAGAATAAGCCTAAGGAGGACGAAAATGACCTTAATGTTCAACCAATGACACAAAATCACTTATTGGAAGCACAAGTTCGGTTAAAAACCTTAAATGGATTAGAAGAAGCCTTGGGAGGACGAAAATGACCTATATGTTCAAGCAATGACACAAAATCACTTATAGGATGCACAAGATTGGTTAAAAACCCTAATTGGATTAGAATAAGCCTAGAGAGGACGAAAATGACCTAAATGTTAAACCAATGACACGAACGCACTTATAGGATGCACAAGAATGGTTAAAAACCCTATTTGGATAAGAATAAGTAGAAGGATGACGAAAATGACCTAAATGTTCAACCTATTGCACAAAATCACTGATTGGATGCACAAGATTGGTTAAAAACCCTAATTGGATTAGAATAAGCCTAGGGAGGACGAAAATGACCTAAAATGTTAAACCAATGACACGAACGCACTTATAGGATGCACAAGAATGGTTAAAAACCCTATTTGGATAAGAATAAGTAGAAGGATGACGAAAATGACCTAAATGTTCAACCTATTGCACAAAATCACTGATTGGATGCACAAGATTGGTTAAAAACCCTAATTGGATTAGAATAAGCCTAGGGAGGACGAAAATGACCTAAATGTTCAACCAATGACACAAAATCACTTGTTGGATGCACAAGATTGGTTAAAAACCCTAATCGGATTAGAATATGCCTAGGGAGGACGAAAATGACCTAAATGTTCAACCAATGACACAAAATCACTTATTGGAAGCACAAGATTGGTTAACAACCCTAATTGGATTAGAATAAGTCTAGCGAGGACGAAAATGACCCAAATGTTAAACCAATGACACAAAATCACTTATTGTATGCACAAGATTGGTTAAAAACACTAATTGGATTAGAATATGCCTAGGGAGGACACAAATGACCTAAATATTCAACCAATGACACAAACGCACTTATTGGATGCACAAGATAGGTTAAAAACCCTTATTGGATTAGAATAAGCTTAGGGAGGACAAAAATGATCTAAATGTTCAACCAATGACACAAAATCACTAATTGGATGCACAAGATTGGTTAAAAACCCAAATTGAATTAGAATAAGCCTAGAGAGGACGAAAATGACCTAAATGTTAAACCAATGACACAAACGCACTTATTGGATTCACAAGATTGGTTAAAAACCCTAATTGGATTAGAATAAGTCGATAGATGACCAAAATAACCTAAATGTTCAACGAATGACAAAAACGCACTTATTGGATGCACAAGATTGGTTAAAAACCCTAATTGGATTAGAATAAGCCTAGGGAGGACGAAAATGACCTAAATGTTCAACCAATGACACAAACGCACTTATTGGATGCACTAGACTGGTTAAAAAACCTTATTGGATTAGAATAAGCCTAAGGCGGGCGAAAATGACCTAAATGTTCAACCAACAAAACAAAATCACTTATTGGATGCTCAAGATTGGTTAAAAACAATAATTGGATTAGAATAAGTTGATGGATGACGAAAATGACCTAAATGTTCAACCAATGAACAAAAATCACTTATTGGATGCACAAGATTGGTTAAAAATCCTAATTGGATGAGAATAAGCCTAGGGAGGACGAAAATGACCTAAATGTTCAACCAATGATAAAAAATCAATTTTTGGATGCACAAGATTGGTTAAAAACCCTAATTGGATTAGAATACGCCTATAGAGGACGAAAATGAGCTAAATGTTTAACCAATGACACAAAATAAATTATTGGATGCACAAGATTGGATAAAAACTCTAATTGGATTAGAATAAGCCTAGGGAGGAAGAAAATGACCTAAATGTTAAACCAATGACACAAACGTACTTATTGGATGCACAAGATTGGTTAAGAACCCTAATTTGATTAGAATAAGTCGATAGATGACGAAAATAACCTAAATGTTCAAGGAATGACACAAACGCACTTATTGGATGCACAAGATTGGTTAAAAACCCTAATTGGATTAGAATAAGTTGAAGGACGACGAAAATGACCTAAATGTTCACCCAATGACACAAAATCACTTATTGGATGCACAAGATTGGTTAAAAACCCGAATTGAATTAGAATAAGCCTAGCGAGGACGAAAATGACCTAAATATTAAACCAATGACATAAACGCACTTATTGGATTCACAAGATTGGTTAAAAACTTTAATTGGATTAGAATAAGTTGATAGATTGCCAAAATAACCTAAATGTTCAACGAATGACACAAACGCACTTATGGGATGCACAAGATTGGTTAAAAACCCTAATTGGATTAGAATAAGCCTAGGGAGGGCGAAAATGATCTAAATGTTCAACCAATGACAAAAACGCACTTATTGGATGCACTAGATTTGTTAAAAAACCTTATTGGATTAGAATAAGCCTAAGGAAGGCGAAAATGACCTAAATGTTCTACCAATGAAACAAAATCACTTACTGGATGCTCAAGATTGGTTAAATACCCTTATTCGATTAGAATAAGTTGTTGGATGACGAAAATGACCTAAATGTTCAACCAATGAACCAAAATCACTTATTGGATGCACAAGTTTGGTTAAAAACCCTAATTGGATTAGAATAAGCCTAGGGAGGACGAAAATGACCTAAATGTTCAACCAATGACACAAAATCACTTGTTGGATGCACAAGATTGGTTAAAAACCCTAATCGGATTAGAATATGCCTAGGGAGGACGAAAATGACCTAAATGTTCAACCAATGACACAAAATCACTTATTGGAAGCACAAGATTGGTTAACAACCCTAATTGGATTAGAATAAGTCTAGCGAGGACGAAAATGACCCAAATGTTAAACCAATGACACAAAATCACTTATTATATGCACAAGATTGGTTAAAAACACTAATTGGATTAGAATATGCCTAGGGAGGACACAAATGACCTAAATATTCAACCAATGACACAAAATCACTTATTGGATACAGAAAATTGGTTAAAAACCCTAATTGGATTCGAATAAGCCTTGGAAGGACTAAAATGACCTAACTGTTCAACCAATAACACAAAATCTCTTATTGGATGCACAAGATTGGCTAAATACCCTAATTGGATTAGAATAAGCCTAGGGAGGACGAAAACGACCCAAATGTTCAACCAATGACACAAACGCACTTATTGGATGCCCAAGATTGGTTAAAATCCCTAATTGGGTTAGAATAAATCAACGGATGACGAAAAGGACCTCAATGTTCAACCAATTACACAAACGCACTTATTGGATGCACAAGATTGGTTAAAATCCCTAATTGGATTAGAATAAATCAACGGATGACAAAAATGACCTAAATGTTCAACTAATGGCACAAAATTACTTATTGGATGCACAAGATTGGTTAAAAACCCAAATTGAAATAGAATAAGCCTAGAGAGGACGAAAATGACCTAAATGTTAAACCAATAACACAAAATCACTTATTGGATGCACAAGATTGGATAAAAACTCTAATTGGATTAGAATAAGCCTAGGGAGGAAGAAAATGACCTAAATGTTAAACCAATGACACAAACGCACTTATTGGATGCACAAGCTTGGTTAAAAACCCTAATTGGATTGGAATAATCCTAGGGAGGACATAAATGACCTAAATGTTCAACCAATGACACAAAATCACTTATTGTATACACAAAATTGGTTAAAAACCCTAATTGGATTAGAATAAGGCTTTGAAAGACGAAAATGACCTAAATGTTCAACCAATGACACAAAATCACTTATTGGATGCACAAGATTGGTTAAAAACCCAAATTGAATTAGAATAAGCCTAGAGAGTACGAAAATGACCTCAATATTAAACCAATGACACAAACGCACTTATTGGATTCACAAGATTAGTTAAAAACCCTAATTGGATTAGAATAAGTCGATGGATGATGAAAATGACCTAAATGTTCAACCAATGACACAAACACGCTTATTGGATTCACAAGATTGGTTAAAAACCTTGATTGGATTAGAATAAGCCTAGGGAGGACGAAAATGACCTAAATGTTGAACCAATGACACAAAATCACTTATTGGATGCACAAGATTGGTTAAAAACCCTAATTGGATTAGAATAAGTCGATGGATGTTGAAAATGACCTAAATGTTCAACCATTGACACAAACACGCTTATTGGATTCACAAGATTGGTTAAAAACCCTGATTGGATAAGAATAACCCTAGGGAGGATGAAAATGACCTAAATGTTGAACCAATGACACAAAATCACTTATTGGATGCACAAGATTGGTTAAAAACCCTAATGTTCAACCAATGACACAAACGCACTTATTGGATGCACAAGATTGGTTAAAATCCCTAATTGGATTAGAATAAATCAACGGATGACGAAAATGATCTAAATGTTCAACCAATGACACAAAATCACTTATTGGATGCACAAGATTGGTTAAAAACCCAAATTGAATTAGAATAAGCCTAGAGAGGACGAAAATGACCTCAATATTAAACCAATGACACAAATGCACTTATTGGATTCACAAGATTAGTTAAAAACCCTAATTGGATTAGAATAAGTCGATGGATGATGAAAATGACCTAAATGTTCAACCAATGACACAAACACGCTTATTGGATTCACAAGATTGGTTAAAAACCTTGATTGGATTAGAATAAGCCTAGGGAGGACGAAAATGACCTAAATGTTGAACCAATGACACAAAATCACTTATTGGATGCACAAGATTGGTTAAAAACCCTAATTGGATTAGAATAACCCTAAGGAGGACGAAAATGACCTTAATGTTCAACAAATGACCCAAAATCACTTATTGGATGCACAAGATCGGTTAAAAACCTTAATTGGATTAGAATAAGCCTTGGGAGGAAGGAAATGACCTAAATGTTCAACCTATGACACAAACGCACTTATTGGATGCACAATATTGGTTAAAAACCGTAATTGGATTAGAATAAGCCTAGGGAGGAACAAAATGACCTAAATGTTCAACCAATGACACAAAATCACTTATTGGATGCACAAGATTGGTGAAAAATCCTAATTGGATTAGAATAAGCTTAGGAATGATGAAAATGACCTAAATGTTCAACCAATGACACACAATCACTTATTGGATGCACAAGATTGGTTAAAAACCCTAATTGGATTAGAATAAGTCTAGCGAGGACGAAAATGACCTAAATGTTAAACCAATGACACAAAATCACTTATTGTATCCACAAAATTGGTTAAAAATCCTAATTGGATTAGAATAAGCCTTGGGAGGACACAAATGACCTAAATATTCAACCAATGACACAAAATCACTTATTGGATACGGAAAATTGGTTAAAAACCCTAATTGGATTGGAATAAGCCTTGAAAGGACTAAAATGACCTAACTAATCAACCAATGACACAAAATCACTTATTGGATGCACAAGATTGGTTAAAAACCCTAATTGGATTAGAATAATCCTAGGGAGGACGAAAACGACCCAAATGTTCAACCAATGACACAAACGCACTTATTGGATGCACAAGATTGGTTTAAACTCTAATTGGATTAGAATAAGCCTATAGAGGACGAAAATGACCTAAATGTTCAACCAATGATACAAAATCCCTTATTGGATGCACAAGAATGGTTATAAACCCTAATTGGATTAGAATAAGCCTTGGGAGGACGAAAATGACCAAAATTTTCAAGCAATGACAGAAAACCACTTATTGGATGCATAACATTGGTTAAAAACCCTAATTGCATTAGAATAAGCCTAAAGAGGACGAAAAAGACCTAAATGTTAAACCAATGACACAAACGCACTTATTGGATGCACAAGATTGGTTAAAAACCCTAATTGGTTTAGAATAAGCCTAGTGAGGACGAAAATGACCTAAATGTTAAACCAATGACACAAAATCACTTATTGGATACAGAAAATTGGTTAAACACCCTAATTGGATTGGAATAAGACTTGGAAGGACTAAAATGACCTAACAGTTCAACCAATAATACAAAATCTCTTATTGGATGCAGAAGAATGGTTAAAAACCCAAATTGGATTAGAATAAATCAACGGATGACGAAAATGACCTAAATGTTCAACCAATGACACAAACACGCTTATTGGATTCACAAGATTGGTTAAAAACCCTGATTGGATTAGAATAAGCCTAGGGAGGACGAAAATGACCTAAATGTTGAACCAATGACACAAAATCACTTATTGGATGCACAAGATTGGTTAAAAACCCTAATTGGATTAGAATAACCCTAAGGAGGACAAAAATGACCTAAATGTTCAACCAATGATACAAAATCCCTTATTGGATGCACAAGAATGGTTATAAACGCTAATTGGATTAGAATAAGCCTTGGGAGGACGAAAATGACCAAAATGTTCAAGCAATGACACAAAATCACTTATTGGATGCACAAGATTGGTTAAAAACCCTAATTGGATTAGAATAAGCCTATAGAGGACGAAAAATGACCTAAACATTAAACCAATGACACAAACACACTTATTGAATGCACAAGATTGGTTAAAAACCCTAATTGGAATAGAATGAGTCGATAGATGATGAAAATAACCTAAATGTTCAACGAATGATACAAACACACTTATTGGATGCACAAGATTGGTTAAAAAACCTAATTGGATTAGAATAAGCCTAGGGAGGACGAAAATGACCTAAATATTCAACCAATGACAGAAACGCACTTATTGGATGCACAAGATTGGTTAAAAATCCTAATTGGATTAGAATAAGCCTAGGAAGGACAAAAATGACCTAAATGTTCAACCAATGACACAAAATCACTTATTGGATGCTCAAGATTGGTTAAAAACCCTAATTGGATTAGAATAAGCCTAGCGAGGACGAAAATGACCTAAATGTTAAACCAATGACACAAAATCACTTATTGTATGCACAAAATTGGTTAAAAACCCTAATTGGATTAGAATAAGCCTAGGGAGGACACAAATGACCTAAATATTCGACCAATGACTCAAAATCACTTATTGGATACAGAAAATTGGTTAAAAACCCTAATTGGATTAGAATGAGCCTAGGGTGGAAGAAAATGACCTAAATGTCCAACCAATGATACAAAATCACTTATTGGATGCTCAAGATTGGTTAAAAACCCTAATTGGATTAGAATAAGCCTATAGAGGACGAAAATGACCTAAATGTTTAACCAATGACAAAAAATCACTTATTGGATGCACAAGATTGGTTAAAAACTCTAATTGGAATAGAATAAGCCTATGGAGGACGAAAATGACCTAAATGTTCAACCAATGATACAAATCCCTTATTGGATGCACAAGAATGGTTATAAACCCTAATTGCATTAGAATAAGCCTTGGGAGGACGAAAATGACCTAAATGTTCAAGCAATGACACAAAATCACTTATTGGATGCACAAGATTGGTTAAAAACCCTAACTGCATTAGAATAAGCCTAGAGAGGACGAAAATGACCTAAATGTTAAACCAATGACACAAACGCACTTATTGGATGCACAAGATTGGTTAAAAACCCTAATTGGATTAGAATAAGCTTAGGGAGGACGAAAATGACCTAAATGTTCAACCAATGACACAAAATCACTTATTGGATGCACAAGATTGGTTAAAAACCTTATTGGATTAGAATAAGCCTAGGGAGGACAAAAATGACCTAAATGTTCAACCAATGATACAAAATCCCTTATTAGATGCACAAAAATGGTTATAAACCCTAATTGGATTAGAATAAGCCTTGGGAGGATGAAAATGGCCAAAAATGTTCAAGCAATGAAACTAAATCACTTATTGGATGCACAAGATTGGTTAAAAACCCTAATTGGATTAGAATAAGCCTATAGAGGACGAAAATGACCTAAACGTTAAACCAATGACACAAACGCACTTATTGAATGCACAAGATTGGTTAAAAACCCTAATTGGATTAGAATAAGTCGATAGATGACGAAAATAACCTAAATGTTCAACAAATGACACAAACGCACTTATGGGATGCACAAGATTGGTTAAAAACCCTAATTGGATTAGAATAAGCCTAGGGAGGACGAAAATGACCTAAATGTTCAACCAATGACACAAAATCACTTATTGGATGCTCAAGATTGGTTAAAAACCCTATTTGGAATAGAATAAGTTGACGGATGAATAAAGTGACCTAAATGTTCAACCAATGAACCAAAATCACTTATTGGATGCACAAGATTGGTTAACAACCCTAATTGGATTAGAATGAGCCTAGGGAGGAAGAAAATGACCCTAATGTCCAACCAATGATACAAAATCACTTATTGGATGCTCAAGATTGGTTAAAAAGCCTAATTGGATTAGAATAAGCCTAGAGAGGACGAAAATGACCTAAATGTTTAACCAATGACACAAAATCACTTATTGGATGCTCAAGATTGGTTAAAACACTAATTGGGTTAGAATAAGCCTAGGGAGGACGAAAATGACCTACATGTTCAACCAACGATACAAAATCACTTATTGGATGCACAAGAATGGTTATAAACCCTAATTGGATTAGAATAAGCCTTGGGAGGACGAAAATGACCTAAATGTTCAAGCAATGACACAAAATCATTTATTGGAAGCACAAGATTGGATAAAAACCCTAACTGCATTAGAATAAGCCTAGAGAGGACGAAAATGACCTAAATGTTAAACCAATGACACAAACGCACTTGTTGGATGCACAAGATTGGTTAAAAACCCTAATTGGATTAGAATAAGCCTAGGGAGGACGAAAATGATCTAAATGTTCAACCAATGACACAAAATCACTTATTGGATGCACAAGATTGGTTAAAAACCCTAATTGGATTAGAATAAGCCTAGCGAGGACGAAAATGACCTAAATGTTAAACCAATGACACAAAATCACTTATTGTATGCACAAAATTGGTTAAAACCCATAATTGGATTAGAATAAGCCTAGGGAGGACACAAATGACCTAAATATTCAACCAATGACTCAAAATCACTTATTGGATACAGAAAATTGGTTAAAAACCCTAATTGGATTGGAATAAGCCTTGGAAGGACTAAAATGACCTAACTGTTCAACCAATAACACAAAATCACTTATTGGATGTACAAGATTGGTTGAAAACCCTAATTGAATTAGAATAATCCTAGGGAGGACGAAAACGACCCAAATGTTCAACCAATGACACAAACGCACTTATTGGATACACAAGATTGGTTAAAATCCCTAATTGGATTAGAATAAATCAACGGATGACGAAAATGACCTAAATGTTCAACCAATGACACCAACGCACTTATTGGATGCACAAGATTGGTTAAAACTCTAATTGGATTAGAATAAGCCTACGGAGGACGAAAATGACCTAAATGTTCAACCAATGATACAAAATCCCTTATTGGATGCACAAGAATGTTTATAAACCCTAATTGGATTAGAATAAGCCTTGGGAGGATGAAAATGACCAAAATGTTCAAGCAATGAAACAAAATCACTTATTAGATGCACAAGATTGGTTAAAAACCCTAATTGGATTAATATAAGCGTATAGAGGACGAAAATGACCTAAACGTTAAACCAATGACACAAACGCACTTATTGAATGCACAAGATTGGTTAAAAACCCTAATTGGATTAGAATAAGTCGATAGATGACGAAAATAACCTAAATGTTCAACAAATGACACAAACGCACTTATTGGATGCACAACATTGGTTAAAAAACCTAATTGGATTAGAATAAGCCTAGGGAGGACGAAAATGACCTAAATGTTCAACCAATGACACAAAATCACTTATTGGATGCTCAAGATTGGTTAAAAACCCTATTTGGAATAGAATGAGCCTAGGGAGGAAGAAAATGACCCTAATGTCCAACCAATGATACAAAATCACTTATTGGATGCTCAAGATTGGTTAAAAAGCCTAATTGGATTAGAATAAGCCTAGAGAGGACGAAAATGACCTAAATGTTTAACCAATGACACAAAATCACTTATTGGATGCTCAAGATTGGTTAAAACACTAATTGGATTAGAATAAGCCTAGGGAGGACGAAAATGACCTACATGTTCAACCAATGATACAAAATCACTTATTGGATGCACAAGATTGGTTAAAAACTCTAATTGGATTAGAATAAGCCTAGGGAGGACGAAAATGACCTAAATGTTCAACCAATGATACAAAATCCCTTATTGGATGCACAAGAATGGTTATAAACCCTAATTGGATTAGAATAAGCCTTGGGAGGACGAAAATGACCTAAATGTTCAAGCAATGACCCAAAATCACTTATTGGATGCACAAGATTGGTTAAAAACCCTAACTGCATTAGAATAAGCCTAGAGAGGACGAAAATGACCTAAATGTTAAACCAATGACACAAACGCACTTATTGGATGCACAAGATTGGTTAAAAACCCTAATTGGATTAGAATAAGCCTAGGGAGGACGAAAATGATCTAAATGTTCAACCAATGACACAAAATCACTTATTGGATGCACAGGATTGGTTAAAAACCCTAATTGGATTAGAATAAGCCTAGCGAGGACGAAAATGACCTAAATGTTAAACCAATGACACAAAATCACTTATTGTATGCACAAAATTGGTTAAAAACCCTAATTGGATTAGAATAAGCCTAGGGAGGACACAAATGACCTAAATATTCGACCAATGACTCAAAATCACTTATTGGATACAGAAAATTGGTTAAAAACCCTAATTGGATTGGAATAAGCCTTGGAAGGACTAAAATGACCTAACTGTTCAACTAATAACACAAAATCACTTATTGGATGCACAAGATTGGTTGAAAACCCTAATTGCATTAGAATAATCCTAGGGAGGACGAAAACGACCCAAATGTTCAACCAATGAGACAAACGCACTTATTGGATGCACAAGATTGGTTAAAACTCTAATTGGATTAGAATTAGCCTATGGAGGACAAAAATGACCTAAATGTTCAACCAATGATACAAAATCCCTTATTAGATGCACAAGAATGGTTATAAACCCTAATTGGATTAGAATAAGCCTTGGGAGGATGAAAATGACCAAAGTGTTCAAGCAATGAAACTAAATCACTTATTGGATGCACAAGATTGGTTAAAAACCCTAATTGGATTAGAATAAGCCTATAGAGGACGAAAATGACCTAAACGTTAAACCAATGACACAAACGCACTTATTGAATGCACAAGATTGGTTAAAAACCCTAATTGGATTAGAATAAGTCGATAGATGACGAAAATAACCTAAATGTTCAACAAATGACACAAACGCACTTATTGGATGCACAAGATTGGTTAAAAAACCTAATTGGATTTGAATAAGCCTAGGGAGGACGAAAATGACCTAAATGTTCAACCAATGACACAAAATCACTTATTGGATGCTCAAGATTGGTTAAAAACCCTATTTGGAATAGAATAAGTTGACGGATGACGAAAGTGACCTAAATGTTCAACCAATGAACCAAAATCACTTATTGGATGCACAAGATTGGTTAACAACCCTAATTGGATTAGAATGAGCCTAGGGAGGAAGAAAATGACCCTAATGTCCAACCAATGATACAAAATCACTTATTGGATGCTCAAGATTGGTTAAAAAGCCTAATTGGATTAGAATAAGCCTAGAGAGGACGAAAATGACCTAAATGTTTAACCAATGACACAAAATCACTTATTGGATGCTCAAGATTGGTTAAAACACTAATTGGGTTAGAATAAGCCTAGGGAGGACGAAAATGACCTACATGTTCAACCAACGATACAAAATCACTTATTGGATGCACAAGAATGGTTATAAACCCTAATTGGATTAGAATAAGCCTTGGGAGGACGAAAATGACCTAAATGTTCAAGCAATGACACAAAATCACTTATTGGAAGCACAAGATTGGTTAAAAACCCTAACTGCATTATAATAAGCCTAGAGAGGACGAAAATGACCTAAATGTTAAACCAATGACACAAACGCACTTATTGGATGCACAAGATTGGTTAAAAACCCTAATTGGATTAGAATAAGCCTAGGGAGGACGAAAATGATCTAAATGTTCAACCAATGACACAAAATCACTTATTGGATGCACAAGATTGGTTAAAAACCCTAATTTGATTAGAATAAGCCTAGCGAGGACGAATATGACCTAAATGTTAAACCAATGACACAAAATCACTTATTGTATGCACAAAATTGGTTAAAACCCATAATTGGATTAGAATAAGCCTAGGGAGGACACAAATGACCTAAATATTCAACCAATGACTCAAAATCACTTATTGTATACAGAAAATTGGTTAAAAACCCTAATTGGATTGGAATAAGCCTTGGAAGGACTAAAATGACCTAACTGTTTAACCAATAACACAAAATCACTTATTGGATGTACAAGATTGGTTGAAAACCCTAATTGAATTAGAATAATCCTAGGGAGGACGAAAACGACCCAAATGTTCAACCAATGACACAAACGCACTTATTGGATGCACAGGATTGGTTAAAAACCCTAATTGGATTAGAATAAGCCTAGGGAGGGCGAAAATGATCTAAATGTTCAACCAATGACACAAAATCACTTATTGGATGCACAGGATTGGTTAAAAACCCTAATTGGATTAGAATAAGCCTAGCGAGGACGAAAATGACCTAAATGTTAAACCAATGACACAAAATCACTTATTGTATGCACAAAATTGGTTAAAAACCCTAATTGGATTAGAATAAGCCTAGGGAGGACACAAATGACCTAAATATTCAACCAATGACTCAAAATCACTTATTGGATACAGAAAATTGGTTAAAAACCCTAATTGGATTGGAATAAGCCTTGGAAGGACTAAAATGACCTAACTGTTCAACTAATAACACAAAATCACTTATTGGATGCACAAGATTGGTTGAAAACCCTAATTGCATTAGAATAATCCTAGGGAGGACAAAAACGACCCAAATGTTCAACCAATGAGACAAACGCACTTATTGGATGCACAAGATTGGTTAAAATCCCTAATTGGATTAGAATAAATCAACTGATGACGAAAATGACCTTAATGTTCAACCAATGACACAAACGCACTTATTGGATGCACAAGATTGGTTAAAACTCTAATTGGATTAGAATTAGCCTATGGAGGACAAAAATGACCTAAATGTTCAACCAATGATACAAAATCCCTTATTAGATGCACAAGAATGGTTATAAACCCTAATTGGATTAGAATAAGCCTTGGGAGGACGAAAATGACCTAAATGTTCAAGCAATGACACAAAATCACTTATTGGAAGCACAAGATTGGTTAAAAACCCTAACTGCATTATAATAAGCCTAGAGAGGACGAAAATGACCTAAATGTTAAACCAATGACACAAACGCACTTATTGGATGCACAAGATTGGTTAAAAACCCTAATTGGATTAGAATAAGCCTAGGGAGGACGAAAATGATCTAAATGTTCAACCAATGACACAAAATCACTTATTGGATGCACAAGATTGGTTAAAAACCCTAATTGGATTTGAATAAGCCTAGCGAGGACGAAAATGACCTAAATGTTAAACCAATGACACAAAATCACTTATTGTATGCACAAAATTGGTTAAAACCCATAATTGGATTAGAATAAGCCTAGGGAGGACACAAATGACCTAAATATTCAACCAATGACTCAAAATCACTTATTGGATACAAAAAATTGGTTAAAAACCCTAATTGGATTGGAATAAGCCTTGGAAGGACTAAAATGACCTAACTGTTCAACCAATAACACAAAATCACTTATTGGATGTACAAGATTGGTTGAAAACCCTAATTGAATTAGAATAATCTTAGGGAGGACGAAAACGACCCAAATGTTCAACCAATGACACAAACGCACTTATTGGATGCACAAGATTGGTTAAAATCCCTAATTGGATTAGAATAAATCAACGGATGACGAAAATGACCTAAATGTTCAACCAATGACACCAACGCACTTATGGGATGCACAAGATTGGTTAAAACTCTAATTGGATTAGAATAAGCCTACGGAGGACGAAAATGACCTAAATGTTCAACCAATGATACAAAATCCCTTATTGGATGCACAAGAATGGTTATAAACGCTAATTGGATTAGAATAAGCCTTGGGAGGATGAAAATGACCAAAATGTTCAAGCAATGAAACAAAATCACTTATTGGATGCACAAGATTGGCTAAAAACCCTAATTGGATTAGAATAAGCCTATAGAGGACGAAAATGACCTAAACGTTAAACCAATGACACAAACGCACTTATTGAATGCACAAGATTGGTTAAAAACCCTAATTGGATTAGAATAAGTCGATAGATGACGAAAATAACCTAAATGTTCAACAAATGACACAAACGCACTTATTGCATGCACAACTTTGGTTAAAAAACCTAATTGGATTAGAATAAGCCTAGGGAGGACGAAAATGACCTAAATGTTCAACCAATGACACAAAATCATTTATTGGATGCTCAAGATTGGTTAAAAACCCTATTTGGAATAGAATAAGTTGACGGATGACGAAAGTGACCTAAATGTTCAACCAATGAGCCAAAATCACTTATTGGATGCACAAGATTGGTTAAAAACCCTAATTAGATTAGAATGAGCCTAGGGAGGAAGAAAATGACCCTAATGTCCAACCAATGATACAAAATCACTTATTGGATGCTCAAGATTGGTTAAAAAGCCTAATTGGATTAGAATAAGCCTAGAGAGGACGAAAATGACCTAAATGTTTAACCAATGACACAAAATCACTTATTGGATGCTCAAGATTGGTTAAAACACTAATTGGATTAGAATAAGCCTAGGGAGGACGAAAATGACCTACATGTTCAACCAATGATACAAAATCACTTATTGGATGCACAAGATTGGTTAAAAACTCTAATTGGATTAGAATAAGCCTAGGGAGGACGAAAATGACCTAAATGTTCAACCAATGATACAAAATCCCTTATTGGATGCACAAGAATGGTTATAAACCCTAATTGGATTAGAATAAGCCTTGGGAGGACGAAAATGACCTAAATGTTCAAGCAATGACCCAAAATCACTTATTGGATGCACAAGATTGGTTAAAAACCCTAACTGCATTAGAATAAGCCTAGAGAGGACGAAAATGACCTAAATGTTAAACCAATGACACAAACGCACTTATTGGATGCACAAGATTGGTTAAAAACCCTAATTGGATTAGAATAAGCCTAGGGAGGACGAAAATGATCTAAATGTTCAACCAATGACACAAAATCACTTATTGGATGCACAAGATTGGTTAAAAACCCTAATTGGATTTGAATAAGCCTAGCGAGGACGAAAATGACCTAAATGTTAAACCAATGACACAAAATCACTTATTGTATGCACAAAATTGGTTAAAACCCATAATTGGATTAGAATAAGCCTAGGGAGGACACAAATGACCTAAATATTCAACCAATGACTCAAAATCACTTATTGGATACAAAAAATTGGTTAAAAACCCTAATTGGATTGGAATAAGCCTTGGAAGGACTAAAATGACCTAACTGTTCAACCAATAACACAAAATCACTTATTGGATGTACCAGATTGGTTGAAAACCCTAATTGAATTAGAATAATCTTAGGGAGGACGAAAACGACCCAAATGTTCAACCAATGACACAAACGCACTTATTGGATGCACAAGATTGGTTAAAATCCCTAATTGGATTAGAATAAATCAACGGATGACGAAAATGACCTAAATGTTCAACCAATGACACCAACGCACTTATGGGATGCACAAGATTGGTTAAAACTCTAATTGGATTAGAATAAGCCTACGGAGGACGAAAATGACCTAAATGTTCAACCAATGATACAAAATCCCTTATTGGATGCACAAGAATGGTTATAAACGCTAATTGGATTAGAATAAGCCTTGGGAGGATGAAAATGACCAAAATGTTCAAGCAATGAAACAAAATCACTTATTGGATGCACAAGATTGGCTAAAAACCCTAATTGGATTAGAATAAGCCTATAGAGGACGAAAATGACCTAAACGTTAAACCAATGACACAAACGCACTTATTGAATGCACAAGATTGGTTAAAAACCCTAATTGGATTAGAATAAGTCGATAGATGACGAAAATAACCTAAATGTTCAACAAATGACACAAACGCACTTATTGGATGCACAACATTGGTTAAAAAACCTAATTGGATTAGAATAAGCCTAGGGAGGACGAAAATGACCTAAATGTTCAACCAATGACACAAAATCACTTATTGGATGCTCAAGATTGGTTAAAAACCCTATTTGGAATAGAATGAGCCTAGGGAGGAAGAAAATGACCCTAATGTCCAACCAATGATACAAAATCACTTATTGGATGCTCAAGATTGGTTAAAAAGCCTAATTGGATTAGAATAAGCCTAGAGAGGACGAAAATGACCTAAATGTTTAACCAATGACACAAAATCACTTATTGGATGCTCAAGATTGGTTAAAACACTAATTGGATTAGAATAAGCCTAGGGAGGACGAAAATGACCTACATGTTCAACCAATGATACAAAATCACTTATTGGATGCACAAGATTGGTTAAAAACTCTAATTGGATTAGAATAAGCCTAGGGAGGACGAAAATGACCTAAATGTTCAACCAATGATACAAAATCCCTTATTGGATGCACAAGAATGGTTATAAACCCTAATTGGATTAGAATAAGCCTTGGGAGGACGAAAATGACCTAAATGTTCAAGCAATGACACAAAATCACTTATTGGATGCACAAGATTGGTTAAAAACCCTAACTGCATTAGAATAAGCCTAGAGAGGACGAAAATGACCTAAATGTTAAACCAATGACACAAACGCACTTATTGGATGCACAAGATTGGTTAAAAACCCTAATTGGATTAGAATAAGCCTAGGGAGGACGAAAATGATCTAAATTCAACCAATGACACAAAATCACTTATTGGATGCACAAGATTTGTTAAAAACCCTAATTGGATTAGTATAAGCCTAGCGAGGACGAAAATGACCTAAATGTTAAACCAATGACACAAAATCACTTATTGTATGCACAAAATTGGTTAAAAACCATAATTGGATTAGAATAAGCCTAGGGAGGACACAAATGACCAAAATATTCAACCAATGACTCAAAATCACTTATTGGATACAGAAAATTGGTTAAAAACCCTAATTGGATTGGAATAAGCCTTGGAAGGACTAAAATGACCTAACTGTTCAACTAATAACACAAAATCACTTATTGGATGCACAAGATTGGTTGAAAACCCTAATTGAATTAGAATAATCCTAGGGAGGACGAAAACGACCCAAATGTTCAACAAATGAGACAAACGCACTTATTGGATGCACAAGATTGGTTAAAATCCCTAATTGGATTAGAGTAAATCAACGGATGACGAAAATGACTTAAATGTTCTACCAATGACACAAACGCACTTATTGGATGCACAAGAATGGTTATAAACCCTAATTGGATTAGAATAAGCCTTGGGAGGATGAAAATGACCAAAATGTTCAAGCAATGAAACTAAATCACTTATTGGATGCACAAGATTGGTTAAAAACCCTAATTGGATTAGAATAAGCCTATAGAGGACGAAAATGACCTAAACGTTAAACCAATGACACAAACGCACTTATTGAATGCACAAGATTGGTTAAAAACCCTAATTGGATTAGAATAAGTCGATAGATGACGAAAATAACCTAAATGTTCAACAAATGACACAAACGCACTTATTGGATGCACAAGATTGGTTAAAAAACCTAATTGGATTTGAATAAGCCTAGGGAGGACGAAAATGACCTAAATGTTCAACCAATGACACAAAATCACTTATTGGATGCTCAAGATTGGTTAAAAACCCTATTTGGAATAGAATAAGTTGACGGATGACGAAAGTGACCTAAATGTTCAACCAATGAACCAAAATCACTTATTGGATGCACAAGATTGGTTAACAACCCTAATTGGATTAGAATGAGCCTAGGGAGGAAGAAAATGACCCTAATGTCCAACCAATGATACAAAATCACTTATTGGATGCTCAAGATTGGTTAAAAAGCCTAATTGGATTAGAATAAGCCTAGAGAGGACGAAAATGACCTAAATGTTTAACCAATGACACAAAATCACTTATTGGATGCTCAAGATTGGTTAAAACACTAATTGGGTTAGAATAAGCCTAGGGAGGACGAAAATGACCTACATGTTCAACCAACGATACAAAATCACTTATTGGATGCACAAGAATGGTTATAAACCCTAATTGGATTAGAATAAGCCTTGGGAGGACGAAAATGACCTAAATGTTCAAGCAATGACACAAAATCACTTATTGGAAGCACAAGATTGGTTAAAAACCCTAACTGCATTATAATAAGCCTAGAGAGGACGAAAATGACCTAAATGTTAAACCAATGACACAAACGCACTTATTGGATGCACAAGATTGGTTAAAAACCCTAATTGGATTAGAATAAGCCTAGGGAGGACGAAAATGATCTAAATGTTCAACCAATGACACAAAATCACTTATTGGATGCACAAGATTGGTTAAAAACCCTAATTGGATTTGAATAAGCCTAGCGAGGACGAAAATGACCTAAATGTTAAACCAATGACACAAAATCACTTATTGTATGCACAAAATTGGTTAAAACCCATAATTGGATTAGAATAAGCCTAGGGAGGACACAAATGACCTAAATATTCAACCAATGACTCAAAATCACTTATTGGATACAAAAAATTGGTTAAAAACCCTAATTGGATTGGAATAAGCCTTGGAAGGACTAAAATGACCTAACTGTTCAACCAATAACACAAAATCACTTATTGGATGTACAAGATTGGTTGAAAACCCTAATTGAATTAGAATAATCTTAGGGAGGACGAAAACGACCCAAATGTTCAACCAATGACACAAACGCACTTATTGGATGCACAAGATTGGTTAAAATCCCTAATTGGATTAGAATAAATCAACGGATGACGAAAATGACCTAAATGTTCAACCAATGACACCAACGCACTTATGGGATGCACAAGATTGGTTAAAACTCTAATTGGATTAGAATAAGCCTACGGAGGACGAAAATGACCTAAATGTTCAACCAATGATACAAAATCCCTTATTGGATGCACAAGAATGGTTATAAACGCTAATTGGATTAGAATAAGCCTTGGGAGGATGAAAATGACCAAAATGTTCAAGCAATGAAACAAAATCACTTATTGGATGCACAAGATTGGCTAAAAACCCTAATTGGATTAGAATAAGCCTATAGAGGACGAAAATGACCTAAACGTTAAACCAATGACACAAACGCACTTATTGAATGCACAAGATTGGTTAAAAACCCTAATTGGATTAGAATAAGTCGATAGATGACGAAAATAACCTAAATGTTCAACAAATGACACAAACGCACTTATTG
>JBBPBP010000003.1:22556697-22591747 GCA_037974735.1 Cicer chorassanicum
AAAATGTTCAAGCAATGAAACTAAATCACTTATTGGATGCACAAGATTGGTTAAAAACCCTAATTGGATTAGAATAAGCCTATAGAGGACGAAAATGACCTAAACGTTAAACCAATGACACAAACGCACTTATTGAATGCACAAGATTTGTTAAAAACCCTAATTGGATTAGAATAAGTCGATAGATGACGAAAATAACCTAAATGTTCAACAAATGACACAAACGCACTTATTAGATGCACAAGATTGGTTAAAAACCCTAATTAGATTAGAATAAGCCTAAGGAGGACGAAAATGACCCAGATGTTCAACCAATGACACAAGCGCACTTATTGGATGCACAAGATTGGTTAAAATCCCTAATTGGATTAGAATAAATCAACGGATGACGAAAATGACCAAAATGTTCAACCAATGACACAAACGCACTTATTGGATGCACAAGATTGGTTAAAATTCTAATTGGATTAGAAAAAGCCTAGGGAGGACGAAAATGACCTAAATGTTCAACCAATAATAAAAAATCCCTTATTGGATGCACAAGAATGGTTATAAACCCTAATTGGATTAGAATAAGCTTTGGGAGGACGAAAATGACCATGTTGTTCAAGCAATGACTCAAAATCACTTATTGGATGCACAAGATTGGTTAAAAACCCTAATTGGATTAGAATAAGTCGATAGATGACGAAAATAACCTAAATGTTCAACGAATGACACAAACGCACTTATTGGACGGACAAGATTGGTTAAAAACCCTAATTGGATTAGAATAAGCCTAGGGTGGATGAAAATGACCTAAATGTTCAACCAATGACAGAAACGCACTTATTGGATGCACAAGATTGGTTAAAAATCGTAATTGGATTAGAATAAGCCTAGTAAGGACAAAAATGACCTAAATGTTCAACCAATGACACAAAATCACTTATTGGATGCTCAAGATTGGTTAAAAACCCTATTTGATTATATTAAGTTGACGGATGACGAAAGTGACCTAAATGTTCAACCAATGAACCAAAATCACTTATTGGATGCACAAGATTGGTTCAAAACCCTAATAGGATTAGAATGAGCCTAGGGAGGAAGAAAATGACCCTAATGTCCAACCAATGATACAAAATCACTTATTGGATGCTCAAGATTGGTTAAAAACCCTAATTGGATTAGAATAAGCCTAGGGAGGACGAAAATGACCTAAATGTTTAACCAATGACACAAAATCACTTATTGGATGCACAAGATTGGTTAAAAATCTAATTGGATTAGAATAAGCCTATGGAGGACGAAAATGACCTAAATGTTCAACCAATGATTCAAAATCCCTTATTGGATGCACAAGAATGGTTATAAACCCTAATTGGATTAGAATAAGCCTTGTGAGGACGAAAATGACCTAAATGTTCAAGCAATGAACCAAAATCACTTATTGGATGCACAAGATTGGTTAAAAACCCTAATTGGATTAGAATAAGCCTAGGGAGGACAAAAATGACCTAATTGTTAAACCAATGATTCAAAATCACTTATTGGATGCACAAGATTGGTTAAAAACCCTAATTGGATTAGAATAAGCCTAGAGAGCACGAAAATGACCTAAATGTTTAACCAATGACACAAAATCACTTGTTGGATGCACAAGATTGGTTAAAAACTCTAATTGGATTAGAATAAGCCCAGGGAGGAAGAAAATGACCTAAATATTAAACCAACGACACAAACGCACTTATTGGATTCACAAAATTGGTTAAAAACCCTAATTGGATTAGAATAAGTCGATGGATGACGAAAATGACCTAAAGGTTCAACCAATGACACAAACGCGCTTATAGGATGCACAAGATTGGTTAAAAACCCTAATTGGATTAGAATAAGCCTAAGGAGGACGAAAATGACCTAAATGTTCAACCAATGACACAAAATCACTTATTGGATGCACAAGATCGGTTAAAAACCTTAATTGGATTAGAATAAGCCTTGGGAGGACGGAAATGACCTAAATGTTCAAGCAAAGACACAAAATCACTTATTGGATGCACAAGATTGGTTAAAAACCCTAATTGGATTAGAATAAGCCAAGAGAGGACGAAAATGACCTAATGTTAAACCAATGACACAAACGCACTTATTGGATGCACAAGAATGGTTAAAAACCCTATTTGGATTAGAATAAGTAGAAGGATTACGAAAATGACCTAAATGTTCAACCAATGACACAAACGCACTTATCGGAAGCACAAGATTGGTTAAAAACCCTAATTGGATTAGAATAAGCCTAAGGAGGACGAAAATGACCTAAATGTTCAACCAATGACACAAAATCACTTATTGGATGCACAAGATTGGTTAAAAACCCTAATTGGATTAGAATAAGCCTAGCAAGGACGAAAATGAACTAAATGTTAAACCAATGACACAAAATCACTTATTGGATGCACAAGATCGGTTAAAAACCTTAATTGGATTAGAATAAGCCTTGGGAGGACGGAAATGACCTAAATGTTCAAGCAAAGACACAAAATCACTTATTGGATGCACAAGATTGGTTAAAAACCCTAATTGGATTAGAATAAGCCTAGGGAGGACGAAAACGACCCAAATGTTCAACCAATGACACAAACGCACTTATTGGATGCACAAGATTGGTTAAAATCCCTAATTGGATTAGAATAAATCAACGGATGACGAAAATGACCTAAATGTTCAACCAATGACACAAACACACTTATTGGATGCACAAGATTGGTTAAAACTCTAATTGGATTAGAAAAAGCCTAGGGAGGACAAAAATGACCTAAATGTTCAACCAATGATACAAAATCCCTTATTGGATGCACAAGAATGGTTATAAACCCTAATTGGATTAGAATAAGCTTTGGGAGGACGAAAATGACCAAAATGTTCAAGCAATGACTCAAAATCACTTATTGGATGCACAAGATTGGTTATAAACCCTAATTGGATTAGAATAAGTCGATAGATGACGAAAATAACCTAAATGTTCAACGAATGACACAAACGCACTTATTCGATGGACAAGAATGGTTAAAAACCCTAATTGGATTAGAATAAGCCTAGGGTGGATGAAAATGACCTAAATGTTCAACCAATGACACAAACGCACTTATTGGATGCACAAGATTGGTTAAAAACCCTAATTGGATTAGAATAAGCCTAGGGAGGACGAAAATGACCTAAATGTTCAACTAATGACACAAAATCACTTATTGGATGCACAAGATTGGTTAAAAACCCTAATTGGAATAGAATAAGCCTAGAGAGGACGAAAATGACCTAAATGTTAAACCAACGACACAAACGCACTTATTGGATGCACAAGATTGGTTAAAAAACCCTAATTGGATTAGAATAAGCCTAGGGAGGACACAAATGACCTAAATATTCAACCAATGACACAAAATCACTTATTGGATACAGAAAATTGGTTAAAAACCCTAATTGGATTGGAATAAGCCTTGGAAGGACTAAAATGACCTAACGGTTCAACCAATAACACAAAATCACTTATTGGATGCACAAGATTGGTTAAAAACCCTAATTGGATTAGAATAAGCCTAGGGAGGACGAAAACGACCCAAATGTTCAACCAATGACACAAACGCACTTATTGCATGCACAAGATTGGTTAAAATCCCTAATTGGATTAGAATAAATCAACGAATGACGAAAATGATCTAAATGTTCAACCAATGACACAAACGCACTTATTGGATTAGAATAAGCCTAGGAAGGACGAAAATGACCTAAATGTTCAAGCAATGACTCAAAATCACTTATTGGAGTTAAAATCCCTAATTGGATTAGAATAAGTTGATGGATGACGAAAATGACCTAAATGTTCAACCAATGACACAAAATCGCTTATTGGATGCTCATGATTGGTTAAAAACCCTAATTGGATTAAAATAAGTTGATGGATGACGAAAGTGACCTAAATGTTCAACCAATGAACCAAAATCACTTATTGGATGCACAAGATTGGTTAAAACCCCTAATTGGATTAGAATGAGCCTAGGGAGGAAGAAAATGACCTATATGTCCAACCAATGATACAAAATCACTTATTGGATGCACAAGATTGGTTAAAAACCCTAATTGGATTAGAATAAGCCTAGAGAAGACGAAAATGACCTAAATGTTAAACCAACGACACAAACGCACTTATTGGATGCACAAGATTGGTTAAAAACGCTAATTGGATTAGAATAAGCCTAGGGAGGACACAAATGACCTAAATATTCAACCAATGACACAAAATCACTTATTGGATACAGAAAATTGGTTAAAAACCCTAATTGGATTGGAATAAGCCTTGGAAGGACTAAAATGACCTAACTGTTCAACCAATAACACAAAATCACTTAGTGGATGCACAAGATTGGTTAAAAACCCTTATTGGATTAGAATAAGCCTAGGGAGGACGAAAACGACCCAAATGTTCAACCAATGACACAAACACACTTATTGCATCCACAAGATTGGTTAAAATCCCTAATTGGATTAGAATAAATCAACGGATGACGAAAATGATCTAAATGTTCAACCAATGACACAAACGCACTTATTGGATTAGAATAAGCCTAGGAAGGACGAAAATGACCTAAATGTTCAAGGAATGACTCAAAATCACTTATTGGATGCACAAGATTGGTTAAAAACCATAATTGGACTAGAATAAGTCGATAGATGACGAAAATAACATAAATGTTCAACGAATGACACAAACGCACTTATTCGATGCACAAGATTGGTTAAAAACCCTAATTGGATTAGAATAAGCCTAGGGTGGACGAAAATGACCTAATTGTTTAACCAACGACACAAACGCACTTATTGGATGCACAAGATTGGTTTAAAACCGTAATTGGATTAGAATAAGCCTAGGGAGGACGAAAATGACCTAAATGTTCAACCAATGACACAAAATCACTTATTGGATGCTCAAGATTGGTTAAAAACCCTAATTGGATTAAAATAAGCTTAGGGAGGACGAAAATGACCTAAATGTTCAACTAATGACACAAAATCACTTATTGGATGCTCAAGATTGGTTAAAAACCCTAATTGGATTAAAATAAGTTGATGGATGATGAAAGTGACCTAAATGTTCAACCAATGAACCAAAATCACTTATTGGATGCACAAGATTGGTTAAAAACCCTAATTGGATTAGAATAAGCCTAGGGAGGACGGAAACCAACCAAATGTTCAACCAATGACACAATTGCACTTATTGCAAGCACAAGATTGGTTAAAATCCCTAATTGGATTAGAATAAATCAACAGATGACGAAAATGATCTAAATGTTCAACCAATGACACAAACGCACTTATTGGATTAGAATAAGCCTAGGGAGGACGAAAATGACCTAAATGTTAAATCAATGATAGAAAATCCCTTATTGGATGCACAAGATTGGTTAAAAACCCTAATTGGATTAGAATAAGCCTAGGGAGGACGAAAACGACCCAAATGTTCAACCAATGACACAAACGCACTTATTGCATGCACAAGATTGGTTAAAATCCCTAATTGGATTAGAATAAATCAACGGATGACGAAAATGATCTAAATGTTCAACCAATGACACAAACGCACTTATTGGATTAGAATAAGCCTAGGAAGGACGAAAATGACCTAAATGTTCAAGCAATGACTCAAAATCACTTATTGTAGTTAAAATCCCTAATTGGATTAGAATAAGTTGATGGATGACGAAAATGACCTAAATGTTCAACCAATGACACAAAATCGCTTATTGGATGCTCATGATTGGTTAAAAACCCTAATTGGATTAAAATAAGTTGATGGATGACGAAAGTGACCTAAATGTTATACCAATGAACCAAAATCACTTATTGGATGCACAAGATTGGTTAAAACCCCTAATTGGATTAGAATGAGCCTAGGGAGGAAGAAAATGACCTATATGTCCAACCAATGATACAAAATCACTTATTGGATGCACAAGATTGGTTAAAAACCCTAATTGGATTAGAATAAGCCTAGAGAAGACGAAAATGACCTAAATGTTAAACCAACAACACAAACGCACTTATTGGATGCACAAGATTGGTTAAAAACGCTAATTGGATTAGAATAAGCCTAGGGAGGACACAAATGACCTAAATATTCAACCAATGACACAAAATCACTTATTGGATACAGAAAATTGGTTAAAAACCCTAATTGGATTGGAATAAGCCTTGGAAGGACTAAAATGACCTAACTGTTCAACCAATAACACAAAATCACTTAGTGGATGCACAAGATTGGTTAAAAACCCTTATTGGATTAGAATAAGCCTAGGGAGGACGAAAACGACCCAAATGTTCAACCAATGACACAAACACACTTATTGCATCCACAAGATTGGTTAAAATCCCTAATTGGATTAGAATAAATCAACGGATGACGAAAATGATCTAAATGTTCAACCAATGACACAAACGCACTTATTGGATTAGAATAAGCCTAGGAAGGACGAAAATGACCTAAATGTTCAAGGAATGACTCAAAATCACTTATTGGATGCACAAGATTGGTTAAAAACCATAATTGGACTAGAATAAGTCGATAGATGACGAAAATAACATAAATGTTCAACGAATGACACAAACGCACTTATTCGATGCACAAGATTGGTTAAAAACCCTAATTGGATTAGAATAAGCCTAGGGTGGACGAAAATGACCTAATTGTTTAACCAACGACACAAACGCACTTATTGGATGCACAAGATTGGTTTAAAACCTTAATTGGATTAGAATAAGCCTAGGGAGGACGAAAATGACCTAAATGTTCAACCAATGACACAAAATCACTTATTGGATGCTCAAGATTGGTTAAAAACCCTAATTGGATTAAAATAAGCTTAGGGAGGACGAAAATGACCTAAATGTTCAACTAATGACACAAAATCACTTATTGGATGCTCAAGATTGGTTAAAAACCCTAATTGGATTAAAATAAGTTGATGGATGATGAAAGTGACCTAAATGTTCAACCAATGAACCAAAATCACTTATTGGATGCACAAGATTGGTTAAAAACCCTAATTGGATTAGAATAAGCCTAGGGAGGACGGAAACCAACCAAATGTTCAACCAATGACACAATTGCACTTATTGCAAGCACAAGATTGGTTAAAATCCCTAATTGGATTAGAATAAATCAACGGATGACGAAAATGATCTAAATGTTCAACCAATGACACAAACGCACTTATTGGATTAGAATAAGCCTAGGGAGGACGAAAATGACCTAAATGTTAAATCAATGATAGAAAATCCCTTATTGGATGCACAAGAATGGTTATAAACACTAATTGGATTAGAATAAGCTTTGGGAGGACGAAAATGACCAAAATGTTCAAGCAATGACTCAAAATCACTTATTGGATGCACAAGATTGGTTATAAACCCTAATTGGATTAGAATAAGTCGATAGATGACGAAAATAACCTAAATGTTCAACGAATGACACAAACGCACTTATCTGATGGACAAGAATGGTTAAAAACCCTAATTGGATTAGAATAAGCCTAGGGTGGATGAAAATGACCTAAATGTTCAACCAATGACACAAACACACTTATTGGATGCACAAGATTGGTTAAAAACCCTAATTGGATTAGAATAAGCCTAGGGAGGACAAAAATGACCTAAACGTTCAACTAATGACACAAAATCACTTATTGGATGCTCAAGATTGGTTAAAAACACTAATTGGATTAAAATAAGTTGATGGATGACGAAAGTGACCTAAATGTTCAACCAATGAACCAAAATCACTTATTGGATGCACAAGATTGGTTAAAAACCCTAATTGGATTAGAATGAGCCTAGGGAGGAAGAAAATGACCTAAATGTCCAACCAATGATACAAAATCACTTATTGGATGCACAAGATTGGTTAAAAACCCTAATTGGATTAGAATAAGCCTAGAGAGGACGAAAATGATCTAAATGTTAAACCAACGACACAAACGCACTTATTGGATGCACAAGATTGGTTAAAAACGCTAATTGGATTAGAATAAGCCTAGGGAGGACACAAATGACCTAAATATTCAACCAATGACACAAAATCACTTATTGGATACAGAAAATTAGTTAAAAACCCTAATTGGATTGGAATAAGCCTTGGAAAGGCTAAAATGACCTAACTGTTCAACCAATAACACAAAATCACTTATTGGATGCACAAGATTGATTAAAAACCCTAATTGGATTAAAATAAGCCTAGCGAGGACGAAAACGACCCAAATGTTCAACCAATGACACAAACACACTTATTGCATGCACAAGATTGGTTAAAATCCCTAATTGGATTAGAATAAATCAACGGATGACGAAAATGATCTAAATGTTCAACCAATGACACAAACGTACTTATTGGATTAGAATAAGCCTAGGGAGGACGAAAATGACCTAAATGTTCAAGCAATGACTCAAAATAACTTATTGGATGCTCAAGATTGGTTAAAATCCCTAATTGGATTAGAATAAGTTGATGGATGACGAAAATGACCTAAATGTTCAACCAACGACACAAAATCGCTTATTGGATGCACAAGATTGGCTAAAAACCATAATTGGATTAGAATCAGTTGATAGATGACGAAAATAACATAAATGTTCAACGAATGACACAAACGCACTTATTCGATGCACAAGATTGGTTAAAAACCCTAATTGGATTAGAATAAGCCTAGGGTGGACGAAAATGACCTAATTGTTTAACCAATGACACAAACGCACTTATTGGATGCACAAGATTGGTTAAAAACCCTTATTGGATTAGAATAAGCCTAGGGAGGACGAAAACGACCCAAATGTTCAACCAATGACACAAACGCACTTATTGCATCCACAAGATTGGTTAAAATCCCTAATTGGATTAGAATAAATCAACGGATGACGAAAATGATCTAAATGTTCAACCAATGACACAAACGCACTTATTGGATTAGAATAAGCCTAGGAAGGACGAAAATGACCTAAATGTTCAAGCAATGACTCAAAATCACTTATTGGATGCACAAGATTGGTTAAAAACCATAATTGGACTAGAATAAGTCGATAGATGACGAAAATAACATAAATGTTCAACGAATGACACAAACGCACTTATTCGATGCACAAGATTGGTTAAAAACCCTAATTGGATTAGAATAAGCCTAGGGTGGACGAAAATGACCTAATTGTTTAACCAACGACACAAACGCACTTATTGGATGCACAAGATTGGTTTAAAACCCTAATTGGATTAGAATAAGCCTAGAGAGGACGAAAATGACCTAAATGTTCAACCAATGACACAAAATCACTTATTGGATGCTCAAGATTGGTTAAAAACCCTAATTGGATTAAAATAAGCTTAGGGAGGACGAAAATGACCTAAATGTTCAACTAATAACACAAAATCACTTATTGGATGCTCAAGATTGGTTAAAAACCCTAATTGGATTAAAATAAGCCTAGGGAGGACAAAAATGACCTAAACGTTCAACTAATGACACAAAATCATTTATTGGATGCTCAAGATTGGTTAAAAACACTAATTGGATTAAAATAAGTTGATGGATGACGAAAGTGACCTAAATGTTCAACCAATGAAACAAAATCACTTATTGGATGCACAAGATTGGTTAAAAACCCTAATTGGATTAGAATGAGCCTAGGGAGGAAGAAAATGACCTAAATGTCCAACCAATGATACAAAATCACTTATTGGATGCACAAGATTGGTTAAAAACCCTAATTGGATTAGAATAAGCCTAGAGAGGACGAAAATGATCTAAATGTTAAACCAACGACACAAACGCACTTATTGGATGCACAAGATTGGTTAAAAACGCTAATTGGATTAGAATAAGCCTAGGGAGGACACAAATGACCTAAATATTCAACCAATGACACAAAATCACTTATTGGATACAGAAAATTAGTTAAAAACCCTAATTGGATTGGAATAAGCCTTGGAAGGGCTAAAATGACCTAACTGTTCAACCAATAACACAAAATCACTTATTGGATGCACAAGATTGATTAAAAACCCTAATTGGATTAGAATAAGCCTAGCGAGGACGAAAACGACCCAAATGTTCAACCAATGACACAAACGCACTTATTGCATGCACAAGATTGGTTAAAATCCCTAATTGGATTAGAATAAATCAACGGATGACGAAAATGATCTAAATGTTCAACCAATGACACAAACGTACTTATTGGATTAGAATAAGCCTAGGGAGGACGAAAATGACCTAAATGTTCAAGCAATGACTCAAAATAACTTATTGGATGCTCAAGATTGGTTAAAATCCCTAATTGGATTAGAATAAGTTGATGGAAGACGAAAATGACCTAAATGTTCAACCAACGACACAAAATCGCTTATTGGATGCACAAGATTGGCTAAGAACCATAATTGGATTAGAATCAGTTGATAGATGACGAAAATAACATAAATGTTCAACAAATGACACAAACGCACTTATTCGATGCACAAGATTGGTTAAAAACCCTAATTGGATTAGAATAAGCCTAGGGTGGACGAAAATGACCTAATTGTTTAACCAATGACACAAACGCACTTATTGGATGCACAAGATTGGTTTAAAACCCTAATTGGATTAGAATAAGCCTAGGGAGGACGAAAATGACCTAAATGTTCAACCAATGACACAAAATCACTTATTGGATGCTCAAGATTGGTTAAAAACCCTAATTGGATTAGAATAAGTTGATGGATGACGAAAGTGACCTAAGTGTTCAACCAATGAACTAAAATCACTTATTGGATGCACAAGATTGGTTAAAAACCCTAATTGGATTAGAATAAGTCGATAGATGACGAAAATAACCTAAATGTTCAACGAATGACACAAACGCACTTATTGGATGCACAAGATTGGTTAAAAACCCAAATTGGGTTAGAACAAGCCTAGGGAGGACAAAAATGACCTAAATGTTCAACCAATGATACAAAATTACTTATTGCATACACAAAATTGGTTAAAAACCCTAAATGGATTAGAATAAGACTTGGAAAGACGAAAATGACCTAAATGTTCAACCAATGACACAAAATCACTTTTTGGATGCACAAGATTGGTTAAAAACCCAAATTGAATTAGAAAAAGCCTAAAGAGGACGAAAATGACCTAAATAATAAACCAATGACACAAACGCACTTACTGGATTCACAAGATTGGTTAAAAACCCTAATTGGATTAGAATAAGTCGATGGATGACGAAAATGACCTAAAGGTTCAACCAATGGCACAAACGCGCTTATATGATGCACAAGATTGGTTAAAAACTCTGATTGGATTAGAATAAGCCTAGGGAGGACGAAAATGACCTAAATGTTGAACCAGTGCGACAAAATCACTTATTGGATGCACAAGATTGGTTAAAAACCGTAATTGGATGAGAATAAGCCTAAGGAGGACGAAAATGACCTAAATGTTAAACCAACGACACAAACGCACTTATTGGATGCACAAGATTGGTTAAAAACCCTAATTGGATTAGAATAAGCCTAGGGAGGACGAAAATGACCTAAATGTTCAACTAATGACACAAAATCACTTATTGGATGCTCAAGATTGGTTAAAAACACTAATTGGATTAAAATAAATTGATGGATGACGAAAGTGACCTAAATGTTCAACCAATGAACCAAAATCACTTATTGGATGCACAAGATTGGTTAAAAACCCTAATTGGATTAGAATGAGCCTAGGGAGGAAGAAAATGACCTAAATGTCCAACCAATAATACAAAATCACTTATTGGATGCACAAGATTGGTTAAAAACCCTAATTGGATTAGAATAAGCCTAGAGAGGACGAAAATGACCTAAATGTTAAACCAACGACACAAACGCACTTATTGGATGCACAAGATTGGTTAAAAACGCTAATTGGATTAGAATAAGTCGATAGATGACGAAAATAACATAAATGTTCAACGAATGACACAAACGCACTTATTCGATGCACAAGATTATTTAAAAACCCTAATTGGATTAGAATAAGCCTAGGGTGGACGAAAATGACCTAATTGTTTAACCAATGACACAAACACACTTATTGGATGCACAAGATTGGTTTAAAACCCTAATTGGATTAGAATAAGCCTAGGGAGGACGAAAATGACCTAAATGTTCAACCAATGACACAAAATCACTTATTGGATGCTCAAGATTGGTTAAAAACCCTAATTGGATTAGAATAAGTTGATGGATGACGAAAGTGACCTAAATGTTCAACCAATGAACCAAAATCACTTATTGGATGCACAAGATTGGTTAGAAACCCTAATTGGATTAGAATAAGCCTAGGGGGGACGAAAACGACCCAAATGTTCAACCAATGACACAAACGCACTTATTGCATGCACAAGATTGGTTAAAATCCCTAATTGGATTAGAATAAACCAACGGATGACGAAAATGATCTAAATGTTCAACCAATGACACAAACGCACTTATTGGATTAGAATAAGCCTAGGGAGGACGAAAATGACCTAAATGTTCAATCAATGATAGAAAATCCCTTATTGGATGCACAAGAATGGTTATAAACCCTAATTGGAATAGAATAAGCCTTGGGAGGACGAAAATGACCAAAATGTTCAAGCAATGACTCAAAATCACTTATTGGATGCACAAGATTGGTTATAAACCCTAATTGGATTAGAATAAGTCGATAGATGACGAAAATAACCTAAATGTTCAACGAATGACACAAACGCACTTATATGATGGACAAGAATGGTTAAAAACCCTATTTGGATTAGAATAAGCCTAGGGTGGATGAAAATTACCTAAATGTTCAACCAATGACACAAACGCACTTATTGGATGCACAAGATTGGTTAAAAACCCTAATTGGATTAGAATAAGCCTAGGGAGGACGAAAATGACCTAAATGTTCAACTAATGACACAAAATCACTTATTGGATGCTCAAGATTGGTTAAAAACACTAATTGGATTAAAATAAATTGATGGATGACGAAAGTGACCTAAATGTTCAACCAATGAACCAAAATCACTTATTGGATGCACAAGATTGGTTAAAAACCCTAATTGGATTAGAATGAGCCTAGGGAGGAAGAAAATGACCTAAATGTCCAACCAATGATACATAATCACTTATTGAATGCACAAGATTGGTTAAAAACCCTAATTGGATTAGAATAAGCCTAGAGAGGACGAAAATGACCTAAATGTTAAACCAACGACACAAACGCACTTATTGGATGCACAAGATTGGTTAAAAACGCTAATTGGAATAGAATAAGCCTAGGGAGGACACAAATGACCTTAATATTCAACCAATGACACAAAATCACTTATTGGATACAGAAAATTGGTTAAAAACCCTAATTGGATTGGAATAAGCCTTGGAAGGACTAAAATGACCTAACTGTTCAACCAATAACACAAAATCACTTATTGGATGCACAAGATTGGTTAAAAACCCTAATTGGATTAGAATAAGCCTAGGGAGGACGAAAACGACCCAAATGTTCAACCAATGACACAAACGCACTTATTGCATGCACAAGATTGGTTAAAATCACTAATTGGATTAGAATAAATAAACGGATGACGAAAATGATCTAAATGTTCAACCAATGGCACAAACGCACTTATTGGATTAGAATAAGCCTAGGAAGGACGAAAATGACCTAAATGTTCAAGCAATGACTCAAAATCACTTATTGGATGCTCAAGATTGGTTAAAATCCCTAATTGGATTAGAATAAGTTGATGGATGACGAAAATGACCTAAATGTTCAACCAATGACACAAAATCACTTATTGGATGCACAAGATTGGCTAAAAACCCTAATTGGATTAGAATAAGTCGATAGATGACTATAATAACCTAAATGTTCAACGAATGACACAAACGCACTTATTCGATGGACAAGATTGGTTAAAAACCCTAATAGGATTAGAATAAGCCTAGGGTGGATGAAAATGACCTAAATGTTCAACCAATGACACAAACGCACTTATTGGATGCACAAGATTGGTTAAAAACCCTAATTGGATTAAAATAAGCCTAGGGAGGACGAAAATGACCTAAATGTTCAACTAATGACACAAAATCACTTATTGGATGCTCAAGATTGGTTAAAAACCCTAATTGGATTAAAATAAGTTGATGGATGACGAAAGTGACCTAAATGTTCAACCAATGAACAAAAATCACTTATTGGATGCACAAGATTGGTTAAAAACCCTAATTGGATTAGAATAAGCCTAGGGAGGACGAAAACGACCCAAATGTTCAACCAATGACACAAACGCACTTATTGCATGCACAAGATTGGTTAAAATCCCTAATTGGATTAGAATAAATCAACGGATGACGAAAATGATCTAAATGTTCAACCAATGACACAAACACACTTATTGGATTAGAATAAGCCTAGGGAGGACGAAAATGACCTAAATGTTCAATCAATGATAGAAAATCCCTTATTGGATGCACAAGAATGGTTATAAACCCTAATTGGATTAGAATAAGCTTTGGGAGGACGAAAATGACCAAAATGTTCAAGCAATGACTCAAAATCACTTATTGGATGCACAAGATTGGTTATAAACCCTAATTGGATTAGAATAAGTCGATAGATGACGAAAATAACCTAAATGTTCAACGAATGACACAAACGCACTTATATGATGGACAAGAATGGTTAAAAACCCTAATTGGATTAGAATAAGCCTAGGGTGGATGAAAATGACCTAAATGTTCAACCAATGACACAAACGCACTTATTGGATGCACAAGATTGGTTAAAAACCCTAATTGGATTAGAATAAGCCTAGGGAGGACGAAAATGACCTAAATGTTCAACTAATGACACAAAATCACTTATTGGATGCTCAAGATTGGTTAAAAACACTAATTGGATTAAAATAAGTTGATGGATGACGAAAGTGACCTAAATGTTCAACCAATGAACCAAAATCACTTATTGGATGCACAAGATTGGTTAAAAACCCTAATTGGATTAGAATGAGCCTAGGGAGGAAGAAAATGACCTAAATGTCCAACCAATGATACAAAATCACTTATTGGATGCACAAGATTGGTTAAAAACCCTAATTGGATTAGAATAAGCCTAGAGAGGACGAAAATGACCAAAATGTTAAACCAACGACACAAATGCACTTATTGGATGCACAAGATTGGTTAAAAACGCTAATTGGATTAGAATAAGCCTAGGGAGGACACAAATGACCTAAATATTCAACCAATGACACAAAATAACTTATGGGATACAGAAAATTGGTTAAAAACCCTAATTGGATTGGAATAAGCCTTGGAAGGACTAAAATGACCTAACTGTTCAACCAATAACACAAAATCACTTATTGGATGCACAAGATTGGTTAAAATCCCTAATTGGATTAGAATAAGTTGATGGAGGACGAAAATGACCTAAATGTTCAACCAATGACACAAAATCACTTATTGGATGCTCAAGATTGGTTAAAAACCCTAATTGGATTAGAATAAGTTGATGGAGGACGAAAATGACCTAAATGTTCAACCAATGAACCAAAATCACTTATTGGATGCACAAGATTGGTTAAAAACCCTAATTGGATTAGAATAAGTCGATAGATGACGAAAGTGACCTAAATGTTCAACCAATGAACCAAAATCACTTATTGGATGCACAAGATTGGTTAAAAACCCTAATTGGATTAGAATAAGTCGATAGATGACGAAAATAACCTAAATGTTCAACGAATGACACAAACGCACTTATTGGATGCACAAGATTGGTTAAAAACCCAAATTGGATTAGAACAAGCCTAGGGAGGACAAAAATGACCTAAATGTTCAACCAATGATACAAAATCACTTATTGCATACACAAAATTGGTTAAAAATCCTAAATGGATTAGAATAAGACTTGGAAAGACGAAAATAACCTAAATGTTCAACCAATGACACAAAATCACTTTTTGGATGCACAAGATTGGTTAAAAACCCAAATTGGATTAGAACAAGCCTAGGGAGGACGAAAATGACCTAAATGTTCAAGCAATGACTCAAAATCACTTATTGGATGCTCAAGATTGGTTAAAATCCCTAATTGGATTAGAATAAGTTGATGGAGGACGAAAATGACCTAAATGTTCAACCAATGACACAAAATCACTTATTGGATGCTCAAGATTGGTTAAAAACCCTAATTGGATTAGAATAAGTTGATGGATGACGAAAGTGACCTAAATGTTCAACCAATGAACCAAAATCACTTATTGGATGCACAAGATTGGTTAAAAACCCTAATTGGATTAGAATAAGTCGATAGATGACGAAAATAACCTAAATGTTCAACGAATGACACAAACGCACTTATTGGATGCACAAGATTGGTTAAAAACCCAAATTGGATTAGAACAAGCCTAGGGAGAACAAAAATGACCTAAATGTTCAACCAATGATACAAAATCACTTATTGCATACACAAAATTGGTTAAAAATCCTAAATGGATTAGAATAAGACTTGGAAAGACGAAAATAACCTAAATGTTCAACCAATGACACAAAATCACTTTTTGGATGCACAAGATTGGTTAAAAACCCAATTTGAATTAGAATAAGCCTAAAGAGGACGAAAATGACCTAAATAAAAAACCAATGACACAAACGCACTTACTGGATTCACAAGATTGGTTAAAAACCCTAATTGGATTAGAATAAGTCGATGGATGACGAAAATGACCTAAAGGTTCAACCAATGACACAAACGCGCTTATATGATGCACAAGATTGGTTAAAAACTCTGATTGGATTAGAATAAGCCTAAGGAGGACGAAAATGACCTAAATGTTGAACCAGTGCGACAAAATCACTTATTGGATGCACAAGATTGGTTAAAAACCCTAATTGGATTAGAATAAGCCTAAGGAGGACGAAAATGACCTAAATGTTAAACCAATGACACCAAATCACTTATTGTATGCACAAAATTGGTTAAAAACCCTAATTGGATTAGAATAAGCATAGGGAGGACACAAATAACCTAAATATTCAACCAATGACACAAAATCACTTATTGGATACAGAAAATTGGTTAAAAACCCTAATTGGATTGGAATAAGCCTTGGAAGGACTAAAATGACCTAACTGTTCAACCAATAACACAAAATCATTTATTGGATGCACAAGATTGGTTAAAAACCCTAATTGGATTAGAATAGGCCTAGCGAGGACGAAAACAACCCAAATGTTCAACCAATGACACAAACACACTTATTGGATGCACAAGATTGGTTAAAATCCCTAATTGGATTAGAATAAATCAACGGATGACGAAAATGACCTAAATGTTCAACCAGTGACACAAACGCACTTATTGGATGCCCAAGATTGGTTAAAACTCTAATTGGATTAGAAAAAGCCTAGGGAGGACGAAAATGACCTAAATGTTCAAGCAATGATACAAAATCCCTTATTGGATGCACAAGAATGGTTATAAACCTTAATTGGATTAGAATAAGCTTTGAGAGGACGAAAATGACCAAAATGTTCAAGCAATGACTCAAAATCACTTATTGGATGCACAAGATTGGTTAAAAACCCTAATTGGATTAGAATAAGTCGATAGATGACTAAAATAAACTAAATGTTCAACGAATGACACAAACGCACTTAGTCGATGGACAAGATTGGTTAAAAACCCTAATTGGATTAGAATAAGACTAGGGTGGATGAAAATGACCTAAATGTTCAACCAATGACACAAACGCACTTATTGGATGCACAAGATTGGTTAAAAACCCTAATTGGATTAAAATAAGCCTAGGGAGGACGAAAATGACCTAAATGTTCAACTAATGACACAAAATCACTTATTCGATGCTCAATATTGGTTAAAAACCCTAATTGGATTAAAATAAGTTGATGGATGACGAAAGTGACCTAAATGTTCAACCAATGAACCAAAATCACTTATTGGATGCACAAGATTGGTTAAAAACCCTAATTGGATTAGAATAAGCCTAGGGAGGACGAAAACGAACCAAATGTTCAACCAATGACACAAACGCACTTATTGCATGCACAAGATTGGTTAAAATCCCTAATTCGATTAGAATAAATCAACGGATGACGAAAATGATCTAAATGTTCAACCAATGACACAAACACACTTATTGGATTAGAATAAGCCTAGGGAGGACGAAAATGACCTAAATGTTCAATCAATGATAGAAAATCCCTTATTGGATGCACAAGAATGGTTATAAACCCTAATTGGATTAGAATAAGCTTTAGGAGGACGAAAATGACCAAAATGTTCAAGCAATGACTCAAAATCACTTATTGGATGCACAAGATTGGTTATAAACCCTAATTGGATTAGAATAAGTCGATAGATGACGAAAATAACCTAAATGTTCAACGAATGACACAAACGCACTTATTCGATGGACAAGAATGGTTAAAAACCCTAATTGGATTAGAATAAGCCTAGGGTGGATGAAAATGACCTAAATGTTCAACCAATGACACAAACGCACTTATTGGATGCACAAGATTGGTTAAAAACCCTAATTGGATTAGAATAAATCAACGGATGACGAAAATGACCTAAATGTTCAACCAATGACACAAACGCACTTATTGGAATAGAATAAGCCTAGGGAGGACGAAAATGACCTAAATGTTCAACCAATGATACAATATCCCTTATTAGATGCACAAGAATGGTTATAAACCCTAATTGGATTAGAATAAGCCTTGGGAGGACGAAAATGACCAAAATGTTCAAGCAATGACTCAAAATCACTTATTGGATGCACAAGATTGGTTAAAAACCCTAATTGGATTAGAATAAGTCGATAGATAACGAAAATGACCTAAATGTTCAACTAATGACACAAAATCACTTATTGGATGCTCAAGATTGGTTAAAAACCCTAATTGGATTAAAATAAGTTGATGGATGACGAAAGTGACCTAAATGTTCAACCAATGAACCAAAATCACTTATTGGATGCACAAGATTGGTGAAAAACCCTAATTGGATTAGAATGAGCCTAAGGAGGAAGAATATGACCTAAATGTCCAACCAATGATACAAAATCACTTATTGGATGCACAAGATTGGTTAAAAACCCTAATTGGATTAGAATAAGCCTAAAGAGGACGAAAATGACCTAAATGTTAAACCAACGACACAAACGCACTTATTGGATGCACAAGATTGGTTAAAAACGCTAATTGGATTAGAATAAGCCTAGGGAGGACACAAATGACCTAAATATTCAACCAATGACACAAAATCACTTATTGGATACAGAAAATTGGTTAAAAACCCTAATTGGATTGGAATAAGCCTTGGAAGGACTAAAATGACCTAACTGTTCAACCAATAACACAAAATCACTTATTGGATGCATAAGATTGGTTAAAAACCCTAATAGGATTAGAATAAGTCAATAGATGACGAAAATAACATAAATGTTCAACGAATGACACAAACGCACTTATTCGATGCACAAGATTGGTTAAAAACCCTAATTGGATTAGAATAAGCCTAGGGTGGACGAAAATGACCTAATTGTTCAACCAATGACACAAACGCATTTATTGGATGCACAAGATTGGTTAAAAACCCTAATTGGATTAGAATAAGCCTAGGGAGGACGAAAATGACCTAAATGTTCAACCAATGATACAAAATAACTTATTGGATGCTCAAGATTGGTTAAAAACCCTAATTGGATTAGAATAAGTTGATGGATGACGAAAGTGACCTAAAAGTTCAACCAATGAACCAAAATCACTTATTGGATGCACAAGATTGGTTAAAAACCCTAATTGGATTAGAATGAACCTAGGGAGGAAGAAAATGACCTAAATGTCCAACCAATGATACAAAATCACTTATTGGATGCTCAAGATTGGTTAAAAACACTAATTGGATTAGAATAAGCCTAGAGAGGACGAAAATGACCTAAATGTTTAACCAATGACACAAAATCACTTATTGGATGCACAAGATTGGTTAAAAACCCTAATTGGATTAGAATAAGCCTAAGGAGGACAAAAATGGCCTAAATGTTCAACCAATGACACAAAATCACTTATTGGATGCACAAGATTAATTAAAAATCGTAATTGGATTAGAATACGCATAGGGAGGACGAAAATGACCTAAATGTTCAACCAATGACACAAAATCACTTATTGGATGCACAAGATTGGTTAAAAACCCTAATTGGATTAGAATAAGTCGATAGATGACGAAAATAACATAAATGTTCAACGAATGACACAAACGCACTTATTGGATGCACAAGATTAGTTAAAAACCCTAATTGGATTAGAATAAGCCTAGGGTGGACGAAAATGACCTAATTGTTCAACCAATGACACAAACGCACTTATTGGATGCACAAGATTGGTTAAAAACCCTAATTGGATTAGAATAAGCCTAGGGAGGACGAAAATGACCTAAATGTTCAACCAATGATACAAAATCACTTATTGGATGCTCAAGATTGGTTAAAAACCCTAATTGGATTAGAATAAGTTGATGGATGACGAAAGTGACCTAAATGTTCAACCAATGAAGCAAAATCACTTATTGGATGCACAAGATTGGTTAAAAACCATAATTGGATTTGAATGAACCTAGGGAGGAAGAAAATGACCTAAATGTTAAACCAATGACACAGACGAACTTATTGGATGCACAAGATTGGTTAAAAACCCTAATTGGATTAGAATAAGCCTAGGGAGGATGAAAATGACCTAAATGTTCAACCAATGTCACAAAATCACTTATTGGATGCTCAAGATTAGTTAAAAACCCTAATTGGATTAGAATAAGTTGATGGATGACGAAAGTGACCTAAATGTTCAACCAATGACACAAAATCACTTATTGGATGCACAAGATTGGTTAAAAACCCTAATTGGATTAGAATAAGCCTAGCGAGGACGAAAATGACCTAAATGTTAAACCAATGACACAAAATCACTTATTGTATGAAAAAAATTGGTTAAAAACCCTAATTGGATTAGAAAAAGCCTAGGGAGGACACAAATGACCTAAATATTCAACCAATGACACAAAATCACTTATTGGATACAAAAAATTGGTTAAAAACCCTAATTGGATTGGAATAAGCCTTGGAAGGACTAAAATGACCTAACTGTTCAACCAATAACACAAAATCACTTATTGGATGCACAAGATTGGTTAAAAACCCTAAATGGATTAGAATAAGCCTAGGGAGGACGAAAATGACGCAAATGTTCAACCAATGACACAAACGCACTTATTGCATGCACTAGATTGGTTAAAATCCCTAATTGGATTAGAATAAATCAACGGACGACGAAAATGACCTAAATGTTCAACCAATGATACAATATCCCTTATTGGATGCACAAGAATGGTTATAAACCCTAATTGGATTAGAATAAGCCTTGGGAGGACGAAAATGACCAAAATGTTCAAGCAATGACTCAAAATCACTTATTGGATGCACAAGATTGGTTAAAAACCCTAATTGGATTAGAATAAGTCGATAGATAACGAAAATAACATAAATGTTCAACAAATGACACAAACGCACTTATTGGATGCACAAGATTGGTTAAAAACCCTAATTGGATTAGAATAAGCCTAGGGTGGACGAAACTGACCTAAATGTAACCAATGACACAGACACACTTATTGGATGCACAGGATTGGTTAAAAACCCTAATTGGATTAGAATTAGCTTAGAGAGGACGAAAATGACCTAAATGTTCAACCAATGACACAAAATCACTTATTGGATGCTCAAGATTAGTTAAAAACCCTTATTGGATTAGAATAAGTTGATGGATGACGAAAGTTACCTAAATGTTCAACCAATGAACCAAAATCACTTATTGGATGCACAAGATTGGTTAAAAACCCTAATTGGATTAGAATAAGCCTAGAGAGGACGAAAATGACCTAAATGTTAAATCAACGACACAAACGCACTTATTGGATGAACAAGATTGGTTAAAAACGCTAATTGGATTTAAATAAGTTTAAGGAGGACGAAAATGACCTAAATGTTCAACCAATGACACAAAATCACTTATTGGATGCACAAGATTGGTTAAAAACCCTAATTGGATTAGAATAAGCCTAGCGAGGACGAAAATGACCTAAATGTTAAACCAATGACACAAAATCACTTATTGTATGCACAAAATTGGTTAAAAACCCTAATTGGATTAGAAAAAGCCTAGGGAGGACACAAATGACCTATATATTCAACCAATGACACAAAATCACTTATTGGATACAGAAAATTGGTTAAAAACCCTAATTGGATTGGAATAAGCCTTGGAAGGACTAAAATGACCTAACTGTTCAACCAATAACACAAAATCACTTATTGGATGCACAAGATTGGTTAAAAACCCTAATTGGATTAGAATAAGCCTAGGGAGGACGAAAACGGCCCAAATGTTCTACCAATGACACAAACGCACTTATTGCATGCACTAGATTGGTTAAAATCCCTAATTGGATTAGAATAAGCCTAGGGAGGACGAAAATGACCTAAATGTTTAACCAATGATACAATATCCCTTATTGGATGCACAAGAATGGTTATAAACCCTAATTGGATTAGAATAAGCCTTGGGAGGACGAAAATGACCAAAATGTTCAAGCAATGACTCAAAATCACTTATTGGATGCACAAGATTGGTTAAAAACCCTAATTGGATTAGAATAAGTCGATAGATAACGAAAATAACATAAATGTTCAACAAATGACACAAACGCACTTATTCGATGCACAAGATTGGTTAAAAACCCTAATTGGATTAGAATAAGCCTAGGGTGGACGAAAATGACCTAAATGTTCAACCAATGACACAGACGAACTTATTGGATGCACAAGATTGGTTAAAAACCCTAATTGGATTAGGATAAGCCTAGGGAGGACGAAAATGACCTAAATGTTCAACCAATGACACAAAATCACTTATTGGATGCTCAAGATTGGTTAAAAACCCTAATTGGATTAGAATAAGTTGATGGATGACGAAAGTGACCGAAATGTTCAACCAATGAACCAAAATCACTTATTGGATGCACAAGATTGGTTAAAAACCCTAATTGGATTAGAATAAGCCGTGGGAGGATGAAAATGACCTAAATGTTCAACCAATGACACAAACACACTTATTGTATGCACAAGATTGGTTAAAAACCGTAATTTGATTAGAATAAGCCTAGGGAGGACAAAAATGACCTAAATGTTCAACCAATGACACAAAATCACTTATTGGATACACAAGATTGGTTAAAAACCCTAATTATGTTGGAATAAGCCTTGGAAAGACGAAAATAAACTAAATGTTCACCCAAGGACACAAAATCACTTATTGGATGCACAAGATTGGTTAAAACCCCAAATTTGATTAGAATAAGCCTAAAGAGGACGAAAATGACCTAAATGTTAAAACAATGGCACAAATGCACTTATTGGATGCACAAGATTGGTTAAAAATCCTAATTGGATTAGAAAAGGTCGATGGACAACGAAAATGACCTAAATGTTCAACCAATGACACAAACGCACTTATTGGATGCACAAGATTGGTTAAAAACCCTAATTGCATTAGAATAAGCCTAGGGAGGACGAAAATGACCTAAATGTTCAACCAATGACACAAAATCACTTATTTGATGCTCAAGATTGGTTAAAAACCCTAATTGGATTACAATAACTTGATTGATGACGAAAATGACCTAAATGTTCAACAAATGACAAAAAATCACTTATTGGATGCACACGATCGGTTAAAAACCTTAATTGGATTAGAATAAGCCTTGGGAGGGCGAAAATGACCTAAATGTTCAAGCAATGACACAAAATCACTTATTGGATGCACAAGATTGGCTAAAAACCCTATTTGGATTAGAATAACTAGAAGGATGACGAAAATAACCTAAATGTTCAACCTATGACACAAACACACTGATTGGATGCACAATATTGGTTAAAAACCCAAATTGGATTAGAATAAGCCTTGTGAGGACGAAAATGACCTAAATGTTCAACCAATGACACAAAATCACTTATTGGATGCACAACATTGGTTAAAAATCGTAATTGGGTTAGAATACGCCTAGGGAGGACGAAAATGACCTAAATGTTCAACCAATGACACAAAATCACTTATTGGATGCTCAAGATTGGGTAAAAACCCTAATTGGATTAGAATAAGTTGATGGATGGCGAAAATGACCTAAATGTTCAACCAATGAACCAAAATCACTTATTGGATGCACAAGATTGGTTAAAAGCCCTAATTGGATTAGAATGAGCCTATGGAGGAAGAAAATGACCTAAATGTCCAACCAATGATACAAAATCACTTATTGGATGCTCAAGATTGGTTAAAAACCCTAATTGGATTAGAATAAGCCTAGAGAGGACGAAAATGACCTAAATGTTTAACCAATGACAAAAAATCACTTATTGGATGCACAAGGTTGGTTAAAAACTCTAATTGGATTAGAATAAGCCTAGGGAGGACGAAAATGACCTAAATGTTCAACCAATGACACAAAATCACTTATTGGATGCACAAGATTGGTTAAAAAGCCTAATTGGATTAGAATAAGCCGTGGGAGGATGAAAATGACCCAAATGTTCAACCAATGACACAAACGCACTTATTGTCTGTACAAAATTGGTAAACAACCCTAATTGGATTAGAATAAGTCTAGGGAGGATGAAAATGACCTAAATGTTCAACCAATGACACAAAATCACTAATTGTGTACACAAAATTGGTTAAAAACCCTAATTGGATTAGAATAAGCCTTGGAAAGACGAAAATGAACTAAATGTTCACCCCATGACACAAAATCACTTATTGGATGCATAAGATTGGTTAAAAACCCAAATTGGATTAGAATAAGCCTAGAGAGGACGAAAATGACCTAAATGTTAAACCAATGACAAAAATGCACTTATTGGATTCACAAGATTGGTTAAAAACCCTAATTGGATTAGAATAAGCCTAGGGAGGAAGAAAATGACCTAAATGTTCAACCAATGACACAAAATCACTTATTGGATGCTCACGATTGGTTAAAAACCGTAATTGGATTAGAATAAGTTGATGGATGATGAAAGTGACCTAAATGTTCAACCAATGACACAAAATCATTTATTGGATGAACAAGATTGGTTAAAATCTCGAATTGGATTAGAATAAGCTTAAGGTGGAAGAAAATGACCTAAATATTTAACCAATGACACAAAATCACTTATTGGATGCACAACATTGGTTAAAACCCTTAATTGGATTAGAATAAGCCTTGGGAGGACGAAAATGACCTAAATGTTCAACCAATGACACAAAATCACTTATTGGATGCACAAGATTGATTAAAAACCGTAATTGGATTAGAATACGCCTAGGGAGGACGAAAATGACCTAAATGTTCAACCAATGACACAAAATCACTTATTGGATGCTCAAGATTTGTTAAAAACCCTAATTGGATTACAATAACTTGATGGATGACGAAAATGACCTAAATGTTCAACCAATGACACAAAATCACTTATTGGATGCACAAGATTGGTTAAAAACCCTAATTGGATTAGAATAAGCCTAAGGAGGAAGAAAATGACCTAAATGTTCACCCAATGACACAAAATCACTTATTGGATGCACAAGATTGGTTAAAATCACTAATTGGATTAGAATAAGCCTAAGAAAGAAGAAAATGACCTAAATGTTCAACCAATGACACAAAATCACTTATTGTATGCACAACATTGGTTAAAAACCTTAATTGAATTAGAATAAGCCTTGGGAGGACGAAAATGACCTAAATGTTCAAGCAATGACACAAAATCACTTACTAGATGCACAAGATTGGCAAAAAACCCTAATTGGATTAGAATAACTAGAAGGATGACGAAAATAACCTAAATGTTCAACCTATGACACAAACGTACTTATTGGATGCACAATATTGGTTAAAAACCCAAATTGGATTAGAATAAGCCTAGGGAGGACGAAAATGACCTAAATATTTAACCAATGACTCAAAATCACTTATTGGATGCACAAGATTGGTTAAAAACCTTAATTGAATTAGAATAAGCCTTGGGAGGACGAAAATGACCTCAATGTTCAAGCAATGACACAAAATCACTTATTGGATGCACAAGATTGGCTAAAAACCCTATTTGGATTAGAATAACTAGAAGGAGGACGAAAATAACCTAAATGTTCAACCTATGACACAAACGCACTAATTGGATGCACAATATTGGTTAAAAACCCAAATTGGATTAGAATAAGCCTAGGGATGAGGAAAATGACCTAAATATTTAACCAATGACACAAAATCACTTATTGGATGCACAAGATTTGTTAAAAACCTTAATTGGATTAGAATAAGCCTTGGGAGGACGAAAATGACCTAAATGTTCAACCAATGACACAAAATCACTTATTGGATGCACAAGATTGGTTAAAAACCGTAATTGGATTAGAATACGCCTAGGGAGGACGAAAATGACCTAAACGTTCAACCAATGACACAAAATCACTTATTGGATGCTCAAGATTGGTTTAAAACCCTAATTGGATTAGAATAAGTTGATGGATGACGAAAATGACCTAAATGTTCAACCAATGACACAAAATCACTTATTGGATGCACAAGATTGGTTAAAATCCCGAATTGAATTAGAATAAGCCTAAGGAGGAAGAAAATGACCTAAATATTTAACCAATGACTTAAAATCACTTATTGGATGCACAAGATTGGTTAAAAACCTTAATTGGATTAGAATAAGTCGATAGATGACGAAAATAACATAAATGTTCAACAAATGACACAAACACACTTATTCGATGCACAAGATTGGTTAACAACCCTAATTGGATTAGAATAAGCCTAGCGAGGACGAAAATGACCTAAATGTTAAACCAATGACACAAAATCACTTATTGTATGCACAAAATTGGTTAAAAACCCTAATTGGATTAGAAAAAGCCTAGGGAGGACACAAATGACCTAAATATTCAACCAATGACACAAAATCACTTATTGGATACAGAAAATTGGTTAAAAACCCTAATTGGATTGGAATAAGACTTGGAAGGACTAAAATGACCTAACTGTTCAACCAATAACACAAAATCACTTATTGGATGCACAAGATTGGTTAAAAACCCTAATTGGATTAGAATAAGCCTAGGGAGGACGAAAACGACCCAAATGTTCCACCAATGACACAAACGCACTTATTGCATGCACTAGATTGGTTAAAATCCCTAATTGGATTAGAATAAGCCTAGGGAGGACGAAAATGACCTAAATGTTCAACCAATGATACAATATCCCTTATTGGATGCACAAGAATGGTTATAAACCCTAATTTGATTAGAATAAGCCTTGGGAGGACGAAAATGACCAAAATGTTCAAGCAATGACTCAAAATCACTTATTGGATGCACAAGATTGGTTAAAAACCCTAATTGGATTAGAATAAGTCGATAGATAACGAAAATAACATAAATGTTCAACAAATGACACAAACGCACTTATTCGATTCACAAGATTGGTTAAAAACCCTAATTGGATTAGAATAAGCCTAGGGTGGACGAAAATGACCTAAATGTTCAACCAATGACACAGACGCACTTATTGGATGCACAAGATTGGTTAAAAACCCTAATTGGATTAGGATAAACCTAGGGAGGACGAAAATGACCTAAATGTTCAACCAATGACACAAAATCACTTATTGGATGCTCAAGATTGGTTAAAAACCCTAATTGGATTAGAATAAGTTGATGGATGACGAAAGTGACCTAAATGTTCAACCAATGAACCAAAATCACTTATTGGATGCACAAGATTGGTTAAAAACCCTAATTGGATTAGAATAAGCCGTGGGAGGATGAAAATGACCTAAATGTTCAACCAATGACACACACACACTTATTGCATGCACAAGATTGGTTAAAAACCGTAATTGGATAAGAATAAGCCTAGGGAGGACAAAAATGACCTAAATGTTCAACCAATGACACAAAATCACTTATTGGATACACAAGATTGGCTAAAAACCCTAATTATGTTAGAATAAGCCTTGGAAAGATGAAAATAAACTAAATGTTCACCCAATGACACAAAATCACTTATTGGATGCACAAGATTGGTTAAAACCCCAAATTGGATTAGAATAAGCCTAGAGAGGCAAAAATGACCTAAATGTTAAAACAATGGCACAAATGCACTTATTGGATGCACAAGATTGGTTAAAAATCCTAATTGGATTAGAATAAGTCGATGGATAACGAAAATGACCTAAATGTTCAACCGATGACACAAACGCACTTTTGGATGCACAAGATTGGTTAAAAACCCTAATTGCATTAGAATAAGCCTAGGGAGGACGAAAATGACCTAAATGTTCAACCAATGACACAAAATCACTTATTTGATGCTCAAGATTGGTTAAAAACCCTAATTGGATTACAATAACTTGATTGATGACGAACATGACCTAAATGTTCAACCAATGACACAAAATCACTTATTAGATGCACAAGATTGGCTAAAAACCCTAATTGGATTAGAATAAGCCTAGGGAGGACAAAAATGACCTAAATGTTCGACAAATGACAAAAAATCACTTATTGGATGCACACGATCGGTTAAAAACCTTAATTGGATTAGAATAAGCCTTGGGAGGGCGAAAATGACCTAAATGTTCAAGCAATGACACAAAATCACTTATTGGATGCACAAGATTGGCTAAAAACCCTATTTGGATTAGAATAACTAGAAGGATGACGAAAATAACCTAAATGTTCAACCTATGACACAAACACACTGATTGGATGCACAATATTGGTTAAAAACCCAAATTGGATTAGAATAAGCCTTGTGAGGACGAAAATGACCTAAATGTTCAACCAATGACACAAAATCACTTATTGGATGCACAACATTGGTTAAAAATCGTAATTGGATTAGAATACGCCTAGGGAGGACGAAAATGACCTAAATGTTCAACCAATGACACAAAATCACTTATTGGATGCTCAAGATTGGGTAAAAACCCTAATTGGATTAGAATAAGTTGATGGATGGCGAAAATGACCTAAATGTTCAACCAATGAACCAAAATCACTTATTGGATGCACAAGATTGGTTAAAAGCCCTAATTGGATTAGAATGAGCCTATAGAGGAAGAAAATGACCTAAATGTCCAACCAATGATACAAAATCACTTATTGGATGCTCAAGATTGGTTAAAAACCCTAATTGGATTAGAATAAGCCTAGAGAGGACGAAAATGACCTAAATGTTTAACCAATGACAAAAAATCACTTATTGGATGCACAAGGTTGGTTAAAAACTCTAATTGGATTAGAATAAGCCTAGGGAGGACGAAAATGACCTAAATGTTCAACCAATGACACAAAATCACTTATTGGATGCACAAGATTGGTTAAAAACCCTAATTGGATTAGAATAAGCCGTGGGAGGATGAAAATGACCCAAATGTTCAACCAATGACACAAACGCACTTATTGTCTGTACAAAATTGGTTAACAACCCTAATTGGATTAGAATAAACCTAAGGTGGAAGAAAATGACCTAAATATTTAACCAATGACACAAAATCACTTGTTGGATGCACAAGATTGGTTAAAACCCTTAATTGGATTAGAATAAGCCTTGGGAGGACGAAAATGACCTAAATGTTCAACCAATGACACAAAATCACTTATTGGATGCACAAGATTGATTAAAAACCCTAATTGGATTAGAATAAGTTGATGGATGACGAAAGTGACCTAAATGTTCAACCAATGAACCAAAATCACTTATTGGATGCACAAGATTGGTTAAAAACCCTAATTGGATTAGAATAAGCCTAGAGAGGAAGAAAATGACCTAAATGTTAAACCAACGACACAAACGCACTTATTGGATGCACAAGATTGGTTAAAAACGCTAATTGGATTTAAATAAGCCTAAGGAGGACGAAAATGACCTAAATGTTCAACCAATGACACAAAATCACTTATTGGATGCACAAGATTGGTTAAAAACCCTAATTGGATTAGAATAAGCCTAGCGAGGACGAAAATGACCTAAATGTTAAACCAATGACACAAAATCACTTATTGTATGCACAAAATTGGTTAAAAACCCTAATTGGATTAGAAAAAGCCTAGGGAGGACACAAATAACCTAAATATTCAACCAATGACACAAAATCACTTATTGGATACAGAAAATTGGTTAAAAACCCTAATTGGATTGGAATAAGCCTTGGAAGGACTAAAATGACCTAACTGTTCAACCAATAACACAAAATCACTTATTGGATGCACAAGATTGGTTAAAAACCCTAATTGGATTAGAATAAGCCTAGGGAGGACGAAAATGACGCAAATGTTCAACCAATGACACAAACGCACTTATTGCATGCACTAGATTGGTTAAAATCCCTAATTGGATTAGAATAAATCAAGGGACGACGAAAATGACCTAAATGTTCAACCAATGATACAATATCCCTTATTGGATGCACAAGAATGGTTATAAACCCTAATTGGATTAGAATAAGCCTTGGGAGGACGAAAATGACCAAAATGTTCAAGCAATGACTCAAAATCACTTATTGGATGCACAAGATTGGTTAAAAACCCTAATTGGATTAGAATAAGTCGATAGATAACGAAAATAACATAAATGTTCAACAAATGACACAAACGCACTTATTGGATGCACAAGATTGGTTAAAAACCCTAATTGGATTAGAATAAGCCTAGGGTGGACGAAAATGACCTAAATGTTCAACCAATGACACAAACGCACTTATTGGATGCACAAGATTGGTTAAAAACCCTAATTGGATTAGAATAAGCCTAGGGAGGACGAAAATGACCTAAATGTTCAACCAATGACACAAAATCACTTATTGGATGCTCAAGATTGGTTAAAAACCCTAATTGGATTAGAATAAGTTGATGGATGACGAAAGTGACCTAAATGTTCAACCAATGAACCAAAATCACTTATTGGATGCACAAGATTGGTTAAAAACCCTAATTGGATTAGAATAAGCCGTGGGAGGATGAAAATGACCTAAATGTTCAACCAATGACACAAACACACTTATTGTATGCACAAGATTGGTTAAAAACCGTAATTGGATAAGAATAAGCCTAGGGAGGACAAAAATGACCTAAATGTTCAACCAATGACACAAAATCACTTATTGGATACACAAGATTGGCTAAAAACCCTAATTATGTTAGAATAAGCCTTGGAAAGACGAAAATAAACTAAATGTTCACCCAATGACACAAAATCACTTATTGGATGCACAAGATTGGTTAAAACCCCAAATTGGATTAGAATAAGCCTAGAGAGGCAAAAATGACCTAAATGTTAAAACAATGGCACAAATGCACTTATTGGATGCACAAGATTGGTTAAAAATCCTAATTGGATTAGAATAAGTCGATGGATAACGAAAATGACCTAAATGTTCAACCGATGACACAAACGCACTTATTGGATGCACAAGATTGGTTAAAAACCCTAATTGCATTAGAATAAGCCTAGGGAGGACGAAAATGACCTAAATGTTCAACCAATGACACAAAATCACTTATTTGATGCTCAAGATTGGTTAAAAACCCTAATTGGATTACAATAACTTGATTGATGACGAAAATGACCTAAATGTTCAACCAATGACACAAAATCACTTATTAGATGCACAAGATTGGCTAAAAACCCTAATTGGATTAGAATAAGCCTAGGGAGGACAAAAATGACCTAAATGTTCAACAAATGACAAAAAATCACTTATTGGATGCACACGATCGGTTAAAAACCTTAATTGGATTAGAATAAGCCTTGGGAGGGCGAAAATGACCTAAATGTTCAAGCAATGACACAAAATCACTTATTGGATGCACAAGATTGGCTAAAAACCCTATTTGGATTAGAATAACTAGAAGGATGACGAAAATAACCTAAATGTTCAACCTATGACACAAACACACTGATTGGATGCACAATATTGGTTAAAAACCCAAATTGGATTAGAATAAGCCTTGTGAGGACGAAAATGACCTAAATGTTCAACCAATGACACAAAATCACTTATTGGATGCACAACATTGGTTAAAAATCGTAATTGGATTACAATACGCCTAGGGAGGACGAAAATGACCTAAATGTTCAACCAATGACACAAAATCACTTATTGGATGCTCAAGATTGGGTAAAAACCCTAATTGGATTAGAATAAGTTGATGGATGGCGAAAATGACCTAAATGTTCAACCAATGAACCAAAATCACTTATTGGATGCACAAGATTGGTTAAAAGCCCTAATTGGATTAGAATGAGCCTATGGAGGAAGAAAATGACCTAAATATCCAACCAATGATACAAAATCACTTATTGGATGCTCAAGATTGGTTAAAAACCCTAATTGGATTAGAATAAGCCTAGAGAGGACGAAAATGACCTAAATGTTTAACCAATGACAAAAAATCACTTATTGGATGCACAAGGTTGGTTAAAAACTCTAATTGGATTAGAATAAGCCTAGGGAGGACGAAAATGACCTAAATGTTCAACCAATGACACAAAATCACTTATTGGATGCACAAGATTGGTTAAAAACCCTAATTGGATTAGAATAAGCCGTGGGAGGATGAAAATGACCCAAATGTTCAACCAATGACACAAACGCACTTATTGTCTGTACAAAATTGGTTAACAACCCTAATTGGATTAGAATAAGCCTAGGGAGGATGAAAATGACCTAAATGTTCAACCAATGACACAAAATCACTAATTGTGTACACAAAATTAATTAAAAACCCTAATTGGATTAGAATAAGCCTTGGAAAGGCGAAAATGAACTAAATGTTCACCCCATGACACAAAATCACTTATTGGATGCATAAGATTGGTTAAAAACCCAAATTGGATTAGAATAAGCCTAGAGAGGACGAAAATGACCTAAATGTTAAACCAATGACAAAAATGCACTTATTGAATGCACAAGATTGGTTAAAAACCCTAATTGGATTAGAATAAGTCGATGGATGACGAAAAGGACCTAAATGTTCAACCAATAACACAAACACACTTATTGGATGCACAAGATTGGTTAAAAACCATAATTGGATTAGAATAAGACTAGGGAGGAAGATAATGACCTAAATGTTCAACCAATGACAAAATCACTTATTGGATGCTCACGATTGGTTAAAAACCGTAATTGGATTAGAATAAGTTGATGGATGATGAAAGTGACCTAAATGTTCAACCAATGACACAAAATCACTTATTGGATGAACAAGATTGGTTAAAATCTCGAATTGGATTAGAATAAGCCTAAGGTGGAAGAAAATGACCTAAATATTTAACCAATGACACAAAATCACTTATTGGATGCACAAGATTGGTTAAAACCCTTAATTGGATTAGAATAAGCCTTGGGAGGACGAAAATGACCTAAATGTTCAACCAATGACACAAAATCACTTATTGGATGCACAAGATTGATTAAAAACCGTAATTGGATTAGAATACGCCTAGGGAGGACGAATATGACCTAAATGTTCAACCAATGACACAAAATCACTTATTGGATGCTCAAGATTTGTTAAAAACCCTAATTGGATTACAATAACTTGATGGATGACGAAAATGACCTAAATGTTCAACCAATGACACAAAATCACTTATTGGATGCACAAGATTGGTTAAAAACCCTAATTGGATTAGAATAAGCCTAAGGAGGAAGAAAATGACCTAAATGTTCACCCAATGACACAAAATCACTTATTGGATGCACAAGATTGGTTAAAATCACTAATTGGATTAGAATAAGCCTAAGAAAGAAGAAAATGACCTAAATGTTCAACCAACGACACAAAATCACTTATTGTATGCACAACATTGGTTAAAAACCTTAATTGGATTAGAATAAGCCTTGGGAGGACGAAAATGACCTAAATGTTCAAGCAATGACACAAAATCACTTGCTAGATGCACAAGATTGGCAAAAAACCCTAATTGGATTAGAATAACTAGAAGGGTGACGAAAATAACCTAAATGTTCAACCTATGACACAAACGTACTTATTGGATGCACAATATTGGTTAAAAACCCAAATTGGATTAGAATAAGCCTAGGGAGGACGAAAATGACCTAAATATTTAACCAATGACTCAAAATCACTTATTGGATGCACAAGATTGGTTAAAAACCTTAATTGAATTAGAATAAGCCTTGGGAGGACGAAAATGACCTCAATGTTCAAGCAATGACACAAAATCACTTATTGGATGCACAAGATTGGCTAAAAACCCTATTTGGATTAGAATAACTAGAAGGAGGACGAAAATAACCTAAATGTTCAACCTATGACACAAACGCACTAATTGGATGCACAATATTGGTTAAAAACCCAAATTGGATTAGAATAAGCCTAGGGATGACGAAAATGACCTAAATATTTAACCAATGACACAAAATCACTTATTGGATGCACAAGATTTGTTAAAAACCTTAATTGGATTAGAATAAGCCTTGGGAGGACGAAAATGACCTAAATGTTCAACCAATGACACAAAATCACTTATTGGATGCACAAGATTGGTTAAAAACCGTAATTGGATTAGAATACGCCTAGGGAGGACGAAAATGACCTAAACGTTCAACCAATGACACAAAATCACTTATTGGATGCTCAAGATTTGTTTAAAACCCTAATTGGATTAGAATAAGTTGATGGATGACGAAAATGACCTAAATGTTCAACCAATGACACAAAATCACTTATTGGATGCACAAGATTGGTTAAAATCCCGAATTGAATTAGAATAAGCCTAAGGAGGAAGAAAATGACCTAAATATTTAACCAATGACT
>JBBPBP010000003.1:22591757-22687294 GCA_037974735.1 Cicer chorassanicum
AGAATAAGCCTTGGGAGGACGAAAATGACCTCAATGTTCAAGCAATGACACAAAATCACTTATTGGATGCACAAGATTGGCTAAAAACCCTATTTGGATTAGAATAACTAGAAGGAGGACGAAAATAACCTAAATGTTCAACCTATGACACAAACGCACTAATTGGATGCACAATATTGGTTAAAAACCCAAATTGGATTAGAATAAGCCTAGGGATGACGAAAATGACCTAAATATTTAACCAATGACACAAAATCACTTATTGGATGCACAAGATTTGTTAAAAACCTTAATTGGATTAGAATAAGCCTTGGGAGGACGAAAATGACCTAAATGTTCAACCAATGACACAAAATCACTTATTGGATGCACAAGATTGGTTAAAAACCGTAATTGGATTAGAATACGCCTAGGGAGGACGAAAATGACCTAAACGTTCAACCAATGACACAAAATCACTTATTGGATGCTCAAGATTTGTTTAAAACCCTAATTGGATTAGAATAAGTTGATGGATGACGAAAATGACCTAAATGTTCAACCAATGACACAAAATCACTTATTGGATGCACAAGATTGGTTAAAATCCCGAATTGAATTAGAATAAGCCTAAGGAGGAAGAAAATGACCTAAATATTTAACCAATGACTCAAAATCACTTATTGGATGCACAAGATTGGTTAAAAACCTTAATTGGATTAGAATAAGTCGATAGATGACGAAAATAAAATAAATGTTCAACAAATGACACAAACGCACTTATTCGATGCACAAGATTGGTTAAAAACCCTAATTGGATTAGAATAAGCTTAGGATGGACGAAAATGACCTAAATGTTCAACCAATGACACAAACTCACTTATTGGACGCACAAGATTGGTTAAAAACCCTAATTGGATTAGAATAAGTGTAAGGAGGACGAAAATGACCTAAATGTTCAACCAATGTCACAAACGCACTTATTGGATGCACAAGATTGGTTAAAAACCCTAATTGGATTAGAATAAGCCTAACGAGGACGAAAATGACCTCAATGTTCAACCAATGACACAAAATCACTTATTGGATGCTCAAGATTGGTTAAAAACCCTAATTGGATTAGAATAAGTTGATGGATGACGAAAATGACCAAAATGTTCACCCAATGACACAAAATCACTTATTGGATGCACAACATTGGTTAAAATCCCGAATTGAATTAGAATAAGCCTAAGGAGGAAGAAATTGACCTAAATATTTAACCAATGACTCAAAATCACTTATTGGATACACAAGATTGGTTAGAAACCTTAATTGGATTAGAATAAGTCGATAGATGACGAAAAGAACATAAATGTTCAACAAATGACACAAACTCACTTATTCGATGCACAAGATTGGTTAAAAACCCTAATTGGATTAGAATAAGCCTAGGGTGGACGAAAATGACCTAAATGTTCAACCAATGACACAAACGCACTTATTGGACGCACAAGATTGGTTAAAAACCCTAATTGGATTAGAATAAGCGTAGGGAGGACGAAAATGACCTAAATGTTCAACCAATGTCACAAAACGCACTTATTGGATGCACAAGATTGGTTAAAAACCCTAATTGGATTAAAATAAACCTAGGGAGGACGAAAATGACCTAAATGTTCAACCAATGACACAAAATCACTTATTGGATGCTCAAGATTAGTTAAAAACCCTAATTGGATTAGAATAAGTTGATGGATGACGAAAGTGACCTAAATGTTCAACCAATGAACCAAAATCACTTATTGGATGCACAAGATTGGTTAAAAACCCTAATTGGATTAGAATAAGCCTAGAGTGGACGAAAATGACCTAAATGTTAAACCAACGACACAAACGCACTTATTGGATGCACAAGATTTGTTAAAAACGCTAATTGGATTAGAATAAGTAGAAGGATTACGAAAATGACCTAAATGTTCAACCAATGACACAAACGCACTTATTGGATGCACAAGATTGGTTAAAAACCCTAATTGGATTAGAATAAGCCTAAGGAGGACGAAAATGACCTAAATGTTCAACCAATGACACAAAATAACTTATTGGATGCACAAGATTAGTTAAAAACCCTAATTGGATTAGAATAAGTCGATGGATGACGAAAAGGACCTAAATGTTCAACCAATAACACAAACACACTTATTGGATGCACAAGATTGGTTAAAAACCATAATTGGATTAGAATAAGACTAGGGAGGAAGATAATGACCTAAATGTTCAACCAATGACAAAATCACTTATTGGATGCTCACGATTGGTTAAAAACCGTAATTGGATTAGAATAAGTTGATGGATGATGAAAGTGACCTAAATGTTCAACCAATGACACAAAATCACTTATTGGATGAACAAGATTGGTTAAAATCTCGAATTGGATTAGAATAAGCCTAAGGTGGAAGAAAATGACCTAAATATTTAACCAATGACACAAAATCACTTATTGGATGCACAAGATTGGTTAAAACCCTTAATTGGATTAGAATAAGCCTTGGGAGGACGAAAATGACCTAAATGTTCAACCAATGACACAAAATCACTTATTGGATGCACAAGATTGATTAAAAACCGTAATTGGATTAGAATACGCCTAGGGAGGACGAAAATGACCTAAATGTTCAACCAATGACACAAAATCAATTATTGGATGCTCAAGATTTGTTAAAAACCCAAATTGGATTACAATAACTTGATGGATGACGAAAATGACCTAAATGTTCAACCAATGACACAAAATCACTTATTGGATGCACAAGATTGGTTAAAAACCCTAATTGGATTAGAATAAGCCTAAGGAGGAAGAAAATGACCTAAATGTTCACCCAATGACACAAAATCACTTATTGGATGCACAAGATTGGTTAAAATCACTAATTGGATTAGAATAAGCCTAAGAAAGAAGAAAATGACCTAAATGTTCAACCAATGACACAAAATCACTTATTGTATGCACAACATTGGTTAAAAACCTTAATTGGATTAGAATAAGCCTTGGGAGGACGAAAATGACCTAAATGTTCAAGCAATGACACAAACTCACTTACTAGATGCACAAGATTGGCAAAAAACCCTAATTGGATTAGAATAACTAGAAGGATGACGAAAATAACCTAAATGTTCAACCTATGACACAAACGTACTTATTGGATGCACAATATTGGTTAAAAACCCAAATTGGATTAGAATAAGCCTAGGGATGACGAAAATGACCTAAATATTTAACCAATGACTCAAAATCACTTATTGGATGCACAAGATTGGTTAAAAACCTTAATTGAATTAGAATAAGCCTTGGGAGGACGAAAATGACCTCAATGTTCAAGCAATGACACAAAATCACTTATTGGATGCACAAGATTGGCTAAAAACCCTATTTGGATTAGAATAACTAGAAGGAGGACGAAAATAACGTAAATGTTCAACCTATGACACAAACGCACTAATTGGATGCACAATATTGGTTAAAAACCCAAATTGGATTAGAATAAGCCTAGGGATGACGAAAATGACCTAAATATTTAACCAATGACACAAAATCACTTATTGGATGCACAAGATTTGTTAAAAACCTTAATTGGATTAGAATAAGCCTTGGGAGGACGAAAATGACCTAAATGTTCAACCAATGACACAAAATCACTTATTGGATGCACAAGATTGGTTAAAAACCGTAATTGGATTAGAATACGCCTAGGGAGGACGAAAATGACCTAAACGTTCAACCAATGACACAAAATCACTTATTGGATGCTCAAGATTTGTTTAAAACCCTAATTGGATTAGAATAAGTTGATGGATGACGAAAATGACCTAAATGTTCAACCAATGACACAAAATCACTTATTGGATGCACAAGATTGGTTAAAATCCCGAATTGAATTAGAATAAGCCTAAGGAGGAAGAAAATGACCTAAATATTTAACCAATGACTCAAAATCACTTATTGGATGCACAAGATTGGTTAAAAACCTTAATTGGATTAGAATAAGTCGATAGATGACGAAAATAAAATAAATGTTCAACAAATGACACAAACGCACTTATTCGATGCACAAGATTGGTTAAAAACCCTAATTGGATTAGAATAAGCTTAGGGTGGACGAAAATGACCTAAATGTTCAACCAATGACACAAACTCACTTATTGGACGCACAAGATTGGTTAAAAACCCTAATTGGATTAGAATAAGTGTAAGGAGGACGAAAATGACCTAAATGTTCAACCAATGTCACAAACGCACTTATTGGATGCACAAGATTGGTTAAAAACCCTAATTGGATTAGAATAAGCCTAACGAGGACGAAAATGACCTCAATGTTCAACCAATGACACAAAATCACTTATTGGATGCTCAAGATTGGTTAAAAACCGTAATTGGATTAGAATAAGTTGATGGATGACGAAAATGACCAAAATGTTCAACCAATGACACAAAATCACTTATTGGATGCACAACATTGGTTAAAATCCCGAATTGAATTAGAATAAGCCTAAGGAGGAAGAAATTGACCTAAATATTTAACCAATGACTCAAAATCACTTATTGGATACACAAGATTGGTTAGAAACCTTAATTGGATTAGAATAAGTCGATAGATGACGAAAAGAACATAAATGTTCAACAAATGACACAAACTCACTTATTCGATGCACAAGATTGGTTAAAAACCCTAATTGGATTAGAATAAGCCTAGGGTGGACGAAAATGACCTAAATGTTCAACCAATGACACAAACGCACTTATTGGACGCACAAGATTGGTTAAAAACCCTAATTGGATTAGAATAAGCGTAGGGAGGACGAAAATGACCTAAATGTTCAACCAATGTCACAAAACGCACTTATTGGATGCACAAGATTGGTTAAAAACCCTAATTGGATTAAAATAAACCTAGGGAGGACGAAAATGACCTAAATGTTCAACCAATGACACAAAATCACTTATTGGATGCTCAAGATTAGTTAAAAACCCTAATTGGATTAGAATAAGTTGATGGATGACGAAAGTGACCTAAATGTTCAACCAATGAACCAAAATCACTTATTGGATGCACAAGATTGGTTAAAAACCCTAATTGGATTAGAATAAGCCTAGAGTGGACGAAAATGACCTAAATGTTAAACCAACGACACAAACGCACTTATTGGATGCACAAGATTTGTTAAAAACGCTAATTGGATTAGAATAAGTAGAAGGATTACGAAAATGACCTAAATGTTCAACCAATGACACAAACGCACTTATTGGATGCACAAGATTGGTTAAAAACCCTAATTGGATTAGAATAAGCCTAAGGAGGACGAAAATGACCTAAATGTTCAACCAATGACACAAAATAACTTATTGGATGCACAAGATTGGTTAAAAACCCTAATTGGATTAGAATAAGCCTAGCAAGGACGAAAATGAACTAAATGTTAAACCAATGACACAAAATCACTTATTGTATGCACAAAATTGGTTAAAACCCCTAGTTGGATTAGAATAAGCCTAGGGAGGACACAAATGACCTAAATATTCAACCAATGACACAAAATAACTTATTGGATACAGACAATTGGTTAAAAACCCTAATTGGATTGGAATAAGCCTTGGAAGGACTAAAAAGACCTAACTATTCAACCAATAACACAAAATCACTTATTGGATGCACAAGATTGGTTAAAAACCCTAATTGGATTAGAATAAGCCTAGGGAGGACGAAAATGACCTAAATGTTCAACTAATGACACAAAATCACTTATTGGATGCACAAGATTGGTTAAAAACCCTAATTGGATTAGAATAAGCCTAGGGAGGACGAAAATGACCTAAATGTTCAACCAATGACACAAAATCACTTATTGGATGCACAAGATTGGTTAAAAACCCTAATTGGATTAGAATAAGCCGTGGGAGGATGAAAATGACCCAAATGTTCAACCAATGACACAAACGCACTTATTGTCTGTACAAAATTGGTTAACAAACCTAATTGGATTAGAATAAGCCTAGGGAGGATGAAAATGACCTAAATGTTCAACCAATGACACAAAATCACTAATTGTGTACACAAAATTGGTTAAAAACCCTAATTGGATTAGAATAAGCCTTGGAAAAACGAAAATGAACTAAATGTTCACCCCATGACACAAAATCACTTATTGGATGCATAAGATTGGTTAAAAACCCAAATTGGATTAGAATAAGCCTAGAGAGGACGAAAATGACCTAAATGTTAAACCAATGTCACAAATGCACTTATTGAATGCACAAGATTGGTTAAAAACCCTAATTGGATTAGAATAAGTCGATGGATGACGAAAAGGACCTAAATGTTCAACCAATAACACAAACACACTTATTGGATGCACAAGATTGGTTAAAAACCATAATTGGATTAGAATAAGCCTAGGGAGGAAGAAAATGACCTAAATGTTCAACCAATGACACAAAATCACTTATTGGATGCTCACGATTGGTTAAAAACCGTAATTGGATTAGAATAAGTTGATGGATGATGAAAGTGACCTAAATGTTCAACCAATGACACAAAATCACTTATTGGATGAACAAGATTGGTTAAAATCTCGAATTGGATTAGAATAAGCCTAAGGTGGAAGAAAATGACCTAAATATTTAACCAATGACACAAAATCACTTATTGGATGCACAAGATTGGTTAAAACCCTTAATTGGATTAGAATAAGCCTTGGGAGGACGAAAATGACCTAAATGTTCAACCAATGACACAAAATCACTTATTGGATGCACAAGATTGATTAAAAACCGTAATTGGATTAGAATACGCCTAGGGAGGACGAAAATGACCTAAATGTTCAACCAATGACACAAAATCAATTATTGGATGCTCAAGATTTGTTAAAAACCCAAATTGGATTACAATAACTTGATGGATGACGAAAATGACCTAAATGTTCAACCAATGACACAAAATCACTTATTGGATGCACAAGATTGGTTAAAAACCCTAATTGGATTAGAATAAGCCTAAGGAGGAAGAAAATGACCTAAATGTTCACCCAATGACACAAAATCACTTATTGGATGCACAAGATTGGTTAAAATCACTAATTGGATTAGAATAAGCCTAAGAAAGAAGAAAATGACCTAAATGTTCAACCAATGACACAAAATCACTTATTGTATGCACAACATTGGTTAAAAACCTTAATTGGATTAGAATAAGCCTTGGGAGGACGAAAATGACCTAAATGTTCAAGCAATGACACAAACTCACTTACTAGATGCACAAGATTGGCAAAAAACCCTAATTGGATTAGAATAACTAGAAGGATGACGAAAATAACCTAAATGTTCAACCTATGACACAAACGTACTTATTGGATGCACAATATTGGTTAAAAACCCAAATTGGATTAGAATAAGCCTAGGGATGACGAAAATGACCTAAATATTTAACCAATGACTCAAAATCACTTATTGGATGCACAAGATTGGTTAAAAACCTTAATTGAATTAGAATAAGCCTTGGGAGGACGAAAATGACCTCAATGTTCAAGCAATGACACAAAATCACTTATTGGATGCACAAGATTGGCTAAAAACCCTATTTGGATTAGAATAACTAGAAGGAGGACGAAAATAACGTAAATGTTCAACCTATGACACAAACGCACTAATTGGATGCACAATATTGGTTAAAAACCCAAATTGGATTAGAATAAGCCTAGGGATGACGAAAATGACCTAAATATTTAACCAATGACACAAAATCACTTATTGGATGCACAAGATTTGTTAAAAACCTTAATTGGATTAGAATAAGCCTTGGGAGGACGAAAATGACCTAAATGTTCAACCAATGACACAAAATCACTTATTGGATGCACAAGATTGGTTAAAAACCGTAATTGGATTAGAATACGCCTAGGGAGGACGAAAATGACCTAAACGTTCAACCAATGACACAAAATCACTTATTGGATGCTCAAGATTTGTTTAAAACCCTAATTGGATTAGAATAAGTTGATGGATGACGAAAATGACCTAAATGTTCAACCAATGACACAAAATCACTTATTGGATGCACAAGATTGGTTAAAATCCCGAATTGAATTAGAATAAGCCTAAGGAGGAAGAAAATGACCTAAATATTTAACCAATGACTCAAAATCACTTATTGGATGCACAAGATTGGTTAAAAACCTTAATTGGATTAGAATAAGTCGATAGATGACGAAAATAAAATAAATGTTCAACAAATGACACAAACGCACTTATTCGATGCACAAGATTGGTTAAAAACCCTAATTGGATTAGAATAAGCTTAGGATGGACGAAAATGACCTAAATGTTCAACCAATGACACAAACTCACTTATTGGACGCACAAGATTGGTTAAAAACCCTAATTGGATTAGAATAAGTGTAAGGAGGACGAAAATGACCTAAATGTTCAACCAATGTCACAAACGCACTTATTGGATGCACAAGATTGGTTAAAAACCCTAATTGGATTAGAATAAGCCTAACGAGGACGAAAATGACCTCAATGTTCAACCAATGACACAAAATCACTTATTGGATGCTCAAGATTGGTTAAAAACCCTAATTGGATTAGAATAAGTTGATGGATGACGAAAATGACCAAAATGTTCACCCAATGACACAAAATCACTTATTGGATGCACAACATTGGTTAAAATCCCGAATTGAATTAGAATAAGCCTAAGGAGGAAGAAATTGACCTAAATATTTAACCAATGACTCAAAATCACTTATTGGATACACAAGATTGGTTAGAAACCTTAATTGGATTAGAATAAGTCGATAGATGACGAAAAGAACATAAATGTTCAACAAATGACACAAACTCACTTATTCGATGCACAAGATTGGTTAAAAACCCTAATTGGATTAGAATAAGCCTAGGGTGGACGAAAATGACCTAAATGTTCAACCAATGACACAAACGCACTTATTGGACACACAAGATTGGTTAAAAACCCTAATTGGATTAGAATAAGCGTAGGGAGGACGAAAATGACCTAAATGTTCAACCAATGTCACAAAACGCACTTATTGGATGCACAAGATTGGTTAAAAACCCTAATTGGATTAAAATAAACCTAGGGAGGACGAAAATGACCTAAATGTTCAACCAATGACACAAAATCACTTATTGGATGCTCAAGATTAGTTAAAAACCCTAATTGGATTAGAATAAGTTGATGGATGACGAAAGTGACCTAAATGTTCAACCAATGAACCAAAATCACTTATTGGATGCACAAGATTGGTTAAAAACCCTAATTGGATTAGAATAAGCCTAGAGTGGACGAAAATGACCTAAATGTTAAACCAACGACACAAACGCACTTATTGGATGCACAAGATTTGTTAAAAACGCTAATTGGATTAGAATAAGTAGAAGGATTACGAAAATGACCTAAATGTTCAACCAATGACACAAACGCACTTATTGGATGCACAAGATTGGTTAAAAACCCTAATTGGATTAGAATAAGCCTAAGGAGGACGAAAATGACCTAAATGTTCAACCAATGACACAAAATAACTTATTGGATGCACAAGATTGGTTAAAAACCCTAATTGGATTAGAATAAGCCTAGCAAGGACGAAAATGAATTAAATGTTAAACCAATGACACAAAATCACTTATTGTATGCACAAAATTGGTTAAAACCCCTAATTGGATTAGAATAAGCCTAGGGAGGACACAAATGACCTAAATATTCAACCAATGACACAAAATAACTTATTGGATACAGACAATTGGTTAAAAACCCTAATTGGATTGGAATAAGCCTTGGAAGGACTAAAAAGACCTAACTATTCAACCAATAACACAAAATCACTTATTGGATGCACAAGATTGGTTAAAAACCCTAATTGGATTAGAATAAGCCTAGGGAGGACGAAAATGACCTAAATGTTCAACTAATGACACAAAATCACTTATTGGATGCTCAAGATTGGTTAAAAACCCTAATTGGATTAAAATAAGTTGATAGATGACGAAAGTGACCTAACTGTTCAACCAATGAACCAAAATCACTTATTGGATGCACAAGATTGGTTAAAAACCCTAATTGGATTAGAATAAGCCTAGGGAGGACGAAAACGACCCAAATGTTCAACCAATGACACAAACGCACTTATTGCATGCACAAGATTGGTAAAATCCCTAATTGAATTAGAATAAATCAACGGATGACGAAAATGATCTAAATGTTCAACCAATGACACAAACGCACTTATTGGATTCGAATAAGCCTAGGGAGGACGAAAATGACCTAAATGTTCAATCAATGATACAAAATCCCTTATTGGATGCACAAGAATTGTTATAAACCCTAATTGGATTAGAATAAGCTTTGGGAGGACGACAATGACCTAAATATTTAACCAATGACTCAAAATCATTTATTGGATGCTCAAGATTAGTTAAAAACCCTAATTGGATTAGAATAAGTTAATGGATGACGAAAGTCACCTAAATGTTCAACCAATGAACCAAAATCACTTATTGGATGCACAAGATTGGTTAAAAACCCTAATTGGATTAGAATAAGCCTAGAGAGGACGAAAATGACCTAAATGTTAAACCAACGACACAAACGCACTTATTGGATGCACAAGATTTGTTAAAAACGCTAATTGGATTAGAATAAGTAGAAGGATTACGAAAATGACCTAAATGTTCAACCAATGACACAAACGCACTTATTGAAAGCACAAGATTGGTTAAAAACCCTAATTGGATTAGAATAAGCCTAGGGAGGACGAAAACGACCCAAATGTTCAACCAATGACACAAACGCACTTATTGCATGCACAAGATTGGTTAAAATCCCTAATTGAATTAGAATAAATCAACGGATGACGAAAATGATCTAAATGTTCAACCAATGACACAAACGCACTTATTGGATTCGAATAAGCCTAGGGAGGACGAAAATGACCTAAATGTTCAATCAATGATACAAAATCCCTTATTGGATGCACAAGAATTGTTATAAACCCTAATTGGATTAGAATAAGCTTTGGGAGGATGACAATGACCTAAATATTTAACCAATGACTCAAAATCACTTATTGGATGCTCAAGATTAGTTAAAAACCCTAATTGGATTAGAATAAGTTAATGGATGACGAAAGTCACCTAAATGTTCAACCAATGAACCAAAATCACTTATTGGATACACAAGATTGGTTAAAAACCCTAATTGGATTAGAATAAGCCTAGAGAGGACGAAAATGACCTAAATGTTAAACCAACGACACAAACGCACTTATTGGATGCACAAGATTTGTTAAAAACGCTAATTGTATTAGAATAAGTAGAAGGATTACGAAAATGACCTAAATGTTCAACCAATGACACAAACGCACTTATTGGAAGCAAAAGATTGTTTAAAAACCCTAATTGGATTAGAATAAGCCTAAGGAGGACGAAAATGACCAAAATGTTCAACCAATGACACAAAATAACTTATTGGATGCACAAGATTGGTTAAAAACCCTAATTGGATTAGAATAAGCCTAGCAAGGACGAAAATGAACTAAATGTTAAACCAATGACACAAAATCACTTATTGTATGCACAAAATTGGTTAAAAACCCTAATTGGATTAGAATAAGCCTAGGGAGGACACAAATGACCTAAATATTCAACCAATGACACAAATAACTTATTGGATACAGACAATTGGTTAAAAACCCTAATTGGATTGGAATAAGCCTTGGAAGGACTAAAAAGACCTAACTATTCAACCAATAACACAAAATCACTTATTGGATGCACAAGATTGGTTAAAAACCCTAATTGCATTAGAATAAGCCTAGGGAGGACGAAAATGACCTAAATGTTCAACGAATGACACAAAATCACTTATTGGATGCTCAAGATTGGTTACAAACCCTAATTGGATTAAAATAAGTTGATAGATGACGAAAGTGACCTAAATGTTCAACCAATGAACCAAAATCACTTATTGGATGCACAAGATTGGTTAAAAACCCTAATTGGATTAGAATAAGCCTAAGGAGGACGAAAACGACCCAAATGTTCAACCAATGACACAAACGCACTTATTGCATGCACAAGATTGGTTAAAATCCCTAATTGAATTAGAATAAATCAACGGATGACGAAAATGATCTAAATGTTCAACCAATGACACAAACGCACTTATTGGATTCGAATAAGACTAGGGAGGACGAAAATGACCTAAATGTTCAATCAATGATACAAAATCCCTTATTGGATGCACAAGAATTGTTATAAACCCTAATTGGATTAGAATAAGCTTTAGGAGGACGACAATGACCTAAATATTTAACCAATGACTTAAAATCACTTATTGGATGCTCAAGATTAGTTAATAACCCTAATTGGATTAGAATAAGTTGATGGATGACGAAAGTGACCTAAATATTCAACCAATGAACCAAAATCACTTATTGGATGCACAAGATTGGTTAAAAACCCTAATTGGATTAGAATAAGCCTAGAGAGGACGAAAATGACCTAAATGTTAAACCAACGACACAAACGCACTTATTGGATGCACAAGATTTGTTAAAAACGCTAATTGGATTAGAATAAGTAGAAGGATTACGAAAATGACCTAAATGTTCAACCAATGACACAAACGCACTTATTGGATGCACAAGATTGGTTAAAAACCCTAATTGGATTAGAATAAGCCTAAGGAGGACGAAAATGACCTAAATGTTCAACCAATGACACAAAATAACTTATTGGATGCACAAGATTAGTTAAAAACCCTAATTGGATTAGAATAAGCCGAGCAAGGACGAAAATGAACTAAATGTTAAACCAATGACACAAAATCACTTATTGTATGCACAAAATTGGTTAAAACCCCTAATTGCATTAGAATAAGCCTAGGGAGCACACAAATGACCTAAATATTCAACCAATGACACAAAATAACTTATTGGATACAGACAATTGGTTAAAAACCCTAATTGGATTGGAATAAGCCTTGGAAGGACTAAAAAGACCTAACTATTCAACCAATAACACAAAATCACTTATTGGATGCACAAGATTGGTTAAAAACCCTAATTGGATTAGAATAAGCCTAGGGAGGACGAAAATGACCTAAATGTTCAACTAATGACACAAAATCACTTATTAGATGCTCAAGATTGGTTAAAAACCCTAATTGGATTAAAATAAGTTGATAGATGACGAAAGTGACCTAAATGTTCAACCAATGAACCAAAATCACTTATTGGATGCACAAGATTGGTTAAAAACCCTAATTGGATTAGAATAAGCCTAGGGAGAACGAAAACGACCCAAATGTTCAACCAATGACACAAACGCACTTATTGCATGCACAAGATTGGTTAAAATCCCTAATTGAATTAGAATAAATCAACGGATGACGAAAATGATCTAAATGTTCAACCAATGACACAAACGCACTTATTGGATTCGAATAAGACTAGGGAGGACGAAAATGACCTAAATGTTCAATCAATGATACAAAATCCCTTATTGGATGCACAAGAATTGTTATAAACCCTAATTGGATTAGAATAAGCTTTAGGAGGACGACAATGACCTAAATATTTAACCAATGACTCAAAATCACTTATTGGATGCTCAAGATTAGTTAATAACCCTAATTCGATTAGAATAAGTTGATGGATGACGAAAGTGACCTAAATATTCAACCAATGAACCAAAATCACTTATTGGATGCACAAGATTGGTTAAAAACCCTAATTGGATTAGAATAAGCCTAGAGAGGACGAAAATGACCTAAATGTTAAACCAACGACACAAACGCACTTATTGGATGCACAAGATTTGTTAAAAACGCTAATTGGATTAGAATAAGTAGAAGGATTACGAAAATGACCTAAATGTTCAACCAATGACACAAACGCACTTATTGAAAGCACAAGATTGGTTAAAAACCCTAATTGGATTAGAATAAGCCTAGGGAGGACGAAAACGACCCAAATGTTCAACCAATGACACAAACGCACTTATTGCATGCACAAGATTGGTTAAAATCCCTAATTGAATTAGAATAAATCAACGGATGACGAAAATGATCTAAATGTTCAACCAATGACACAAACGCACTTATTGGATTCGAATAAGACTAGGGAGGACGAAAATGACCTAAATGTTCAATCAATGATACAAAATCCCTTATTGGATGCACAAGAATTGTTATAAACCCTAATTGGATTAGAATAAGCTTTAGGAGGACGACAATGACCTAAATATTTAACCAATGACTCAAAATCACTTATTGGATGCTCAAGATTAGTTAAAAACCCTAATTGGATTAGAATAAGTTGATGGATGACGAAAATGACCTAAATATTCAACCAATGAACCAAAATCACTTATTGGATGCACAAGATTGGTTAAAAACCCTAATTGGATTAGAATAAGCCTAGAGAGGACGAAAATGACCTAAATGTTAAACCAACGACACAAACGCACTTATTGGATGCACAAGATTTGTTAAAAACCCTAATTGGATTAGAATAAGCCTAGCGAGGACGAAAATGACCTAAATGTTCAACCAATGTCACAAACGCACTTATTGGATGCACAAGATTGGTTAAAAACCCTAATTGGATTAGACTAAGCCTAGGGAGGACGAAAATGACCTAAATGTTCAACCAATGACACAAAATCACTTATTGGATGCACAAGATTAGTTAAAAACCCTAATTGGATTAGAATAAGTTGATGGATGACGAAAGTGACCTAAATGTTCAACCAATGAACCAAAATCACTTATTGGATGCACAAGATTGGTTAAAAACACTAATTGGATTAGAATAAGCCTAGAGAGGACGAAAATGACCTAAATGTTAAACCAACGACACAAACGCACTTATTGGATGCACAAGATTGGTTAAAAACGCTAATTGGATTAGAATAAGTAGAAGGATTACATAAATGTCCTAAATGTTCAACCAATGACACAAACGCACTTATTGGATGCACAAGATTGGTTAAAAACCCTAATTGGATTAGAATAAGCCTAAGGAGGACGAAAATGACCTAAATGTTCAACCAATGACGCAAAATAACTTATTGGATGCACAAGATTGGTTAAAAACCCTAATTGGATTAGAATAAGCCTAGCAAGGACGAAAATGAACTAAATGTTAAACCAATGACACAAAATCACTTATTGTATGCACAAAATTGGTTAAAACCCCTAATTGGATTAGAATAAGCCTAGGGAGGATGAAAATGACCTAAATGTTCAACCAATGACGCAAAATCACTTATTGGATACAGAAAATTGGTTAAAAACCCTAATTGGATTAGAACAAGCCTTGGAAGGACTAAAATGACCTAACTGTTCAACCAATAACACAAAATCACTTATTGGATGCATAAGATTGGTTAAAAACCCTAATTGGATTAGATTAAGTCGATAGATGACGAAAATAACCTAAATGTTCAACGAATGACACAAACGCACTTATTCGATGGACAAGAATGGTTAAAAACCCTAATTGGATTAGAATAAGCCTAGGGTGGATGACAATGACCTAAATGTTCAACCAATGACACAAACGCACTTATTGGATGCACAAGATTTGTTAAAAACCCTAATTGGATTAGAATAAGCCTAGGGAGGACGAAAATGATCTAAATGTTCAACTAATGACACAAAATCACTTATTGGATACAGAAAATTGGTTAAAAACCCTAATTGGATTAGAATAAGTTGATGGATGACAAAAGTGACCTAAATGTTCAACCAATGAACCAAAATCACTTATTGGATGCACAAGATTGGTTAAAAACCCTAATTGGATTAGAATGAGCCTAGGGAGGAAGAAAATGACCTAAATGTCCAACCAATGATACAAAATAACTTATTGGATGCTCAAGATTGGTTAAAAACACTAATTGGATTAGAATAAGCCTAGAGAGGACGAAAATGACCTAAATGTTTAACCAATGACACAAATCACTTATTGGATGCACAAGATTGGTTAAAAACCCTAATTGGATTAGAATAAGCCTAGAGAGGACGAAAATGACCTAAATGTTAAACCAACGACACAAACGCAGTTATTTGATGCACAAGATTGGTTAAAAACGCTAATTGGATTTAAATAAGCCTAAGGAGGACGAAAATGACCTAAATGTTCAACCAATGACACTAAATCACTTATTGGATGCACAAGATTGGTTAAAAACCCTAATTGGATTAGAATAAGCGTAGCGAGGACGAAAATAACCTAAATGTTAAACCAATGACACAAAATCACTTATTGTATGCACAAAATTGGTTAAAAACCCTAATTGGATTAGAATAACCCTAGGGAGGACACAAATGACCTAAATATTTAACCAATGACACAAAATCACTTATTGGATACAGAAAATTGGTTAAAAACCCTAATTGGATTGGAATAAGCCTTGGAAGGACTAAAATGACCTAACTGTTCAACCAATAACACAAAATCACTTATTGGATGCACAAGATTGGTTAAAAACCCTAATTGGATTAGAAAAAGCCTAGGGAGGACGAAAATGACCCAAATGTTCAACCAATGACACAAACGCACTTATTGCATGCACTAGATTGGTTAAAATCCCTAATTGGATTAGAATAAATCAACGGATGACGAAAATGACCTAAATGTTCAACCAATGACACAAACGCACTTATTGGATTAGAATAAGCCTAGGGAGGACGAAAATGACCTAAATGTTCAACCAATGATACAAAATCCCTTATTGGATGCACAAGAATGGTTAAAAACCCTAATTGGATTATTATAAGCCTAGGGTGGACAAAAATGACCTAAATGTTCAACCAATGACACTAAATCACTTATTGGATGCACAAGATTGGTTAAAAACCCTAATTGGATTAGAATAAGCGTAGCGAGGACGAAAATAACCTAAATGTTAAACCTATGACACAAAATCACTTATTGTATGCACAAAATTGGTTAAAAACCCTAATTGGATTAGAATAACCCTAGGGAGGACACAAATGACCTAAATATTCAACCAATGACACAAAATCACTTATTGGATACAGAAAATTGGTTAAAAACCCTAATTGGATTGGAATAAGCCTTGGAAGGACTAAAATGACCTAAAAGTTCAACCAATAACACAAAATCACTTATTGGATGCACAAGATTGGTTAAAAACCCTAATTGGTTTAGAAAAAGCCTAGGGAGGACGAAAATGACCCAAATGTTCAACCAATGACACAAACGCACTTATTGCATGCACTAGATTGGTTAAAATCCCTAATTGGATTAGAATAAATCAACGGATGACAAAAATGACCTAAATGTTCAACCAATGACACAAACGCACTTATTGGATTAGAATAAGCCTAGGGAGGACGAAAATGACCTAAATGTTCAACCAATGATACAAAATCCCTTATTGGATGCACAAGAATGGTTATAAACCCTAATTGGATTAGAATAAGCCTTGGGAGGACGAAAATGACCAAAATGTTCAAGCAATGACTCAAAATCACTTATTGGATGCACAAGATTGGTTAAAAACCCTAATTGGATTAGAATAAGTCGATAGATAACGAAAATAACATAAATGTTCAACAAATGACACAAACGCACTTATTGGATGCACAAGATTGGTTAAAAACCCTAATTGGATTAGAATAAGCCTAGGGTGGACGAAAATGACCTAAATGTTCAACCAATGACACAAACGCACTTATTGGATGCACAAGATTGGTTAAAAACCCTAATTGGATTAGAATAAGCCTATGGAGGACGAAAATGACCTAAATGTTCAACCAATGACACAAAATTACTTATTGGATGCACAAGATTGGTTAAAAACCCTAATTGGATTAGAATAAGCCTAGCGAGGGCGAAAATGACCTAAATGTTAAACCAATGACACAAAATCACTTATTGTATGCACAAAATTGGTTAAAAACCCTAATTGGATTAGAATAAGCCTAGGGAGGACACAAATGACCTAAATATTCAACCAATGACACAAAATCACTTATTGGATACAGAAAATTGGTTAAAAACCCTAATTGGATTAGAATAAGTCGATAGATAACGAAAATAACATAAATGTTCAACAAATGACACAAACGCACTTATTGGATGCACAAGATTGGTTAAAAACCCTAATTGGATTATAATAAGCCTAGGGTGGACGAAAATGACCTAAATGTTCAACCAATGACACAAACGCACTTATTGGATGCACAAGATTGGTTAAAAACCCTAATTGGATTAGAATGAGCCTAGGGAGGACGGAAATGACCTAAATGTTCAACCAATGATACAAAATCCCTTATTAGATGCACAAGAATGGTTATAAACCCTAATTGGATTAGACTAAGCCTTGGGAGGTCGAAAATGACCTAAATTATCAAGCAATGACACAAAATCACTTATTGGATGCACAAGATTGGTTAAAAACCTTAATTGGATTAGAATAAGTCAATAGATAACGAAAATAAGTTAAAAACCCTTATTGGATTAGAATAAGTTGATGGATGACGAAAGTGACCTAAATGTTCAACCAATGAACCAAAATCACTTATTGGATGCACAAGATTGTTTAAAAACCCTAATTGGCTTAGAATAAGCCTAGAGAGGACGAAAATGACCTAAATGTTAAACCAACGACACAAACGCACTTATTGGATGCACAAGATTGGTTAAAAACGCTAATTGGATTTAAATAAGCCTAAGGAGGACGAAAATGACCTAAATGTTCAACCAATGACACAAAATCACTTATTTGATGCACAAGATTGGTTAAAAACCCTAATTGGATTAGAATAAGCCTAGCGAGGACGAAAATGACCTATATGTTAAACCAATGACACAAAATTACTTATTGTATGCACAAAATTGGTTAAAAACCCTAATTGGATTAGAATAAGCCTAGGAAGGACACAAAAGACCTAAATATTCAACCAATGACACAAAATCACGTATTGGATACAGAAAATTGGTTAAAAACCCTAATTGGATTGGAATAAGCTTTGGAAGGACTAAAATGACCTAATTGTACAACCAATAACACAAAATCACTTATTGGATGCACATGATTGGTTAAAAACCCGAATTGGATTAGAATAAGCCTAGGGAAGACGAAACGACCCAAATGTTCAACCAATTACACAAACGCACTTATTGCATGCACTAGATTGGTTAAAATCCCTAATTCGATTAGAATAAATCAACGGATGACGAAAATGACCTAAATGTTCAACCAATGACACAAACGCACTTATTGGATTAGAATAAGCCTAGGGAGGACGAAAATGACCTAAATGTTCAACCAATGACACAAAATTACTTATTGGATGCACAAGATTGGTTAAAAACCCTAATTGGATTAGAATAAGCCTAGCGAGGGCGAAAATGACCTAAATGTTAAACAAATGACACAAAATCACTTATTGTATGCACAAAATTGGTTAAAAACCCTAATTGGATTAGAATAAGCCTAGGGAGGACACAAATGACCTAAATATTCAACCAATGACACAAAATCACTTATTGGATTCAGAAAATTGGTTAAAAACCCTAATTGGATTAGAATAAGTCGATAGATAACGAAAATAACATAAATGTTCAACAAATGACACAAACGCACTTATTGGATGCACAAGATTGGTTAAAAACCCTAATTGGATTAGAATAAGCCTAGGGTGGACGAAAATGACCTAAATGTTCAACCAATGACACAAACGCACTTATTGGATGCACAAGATTGGTTAAAAACTCTAACTGGATTAGAATAACCCTAAGGAGGACGAAAATGACCTAAATGTTCAACCAATGACACAAAATCACTTATTGGATGCTCAAGATTAGTTAAAAACTCTAATTGGATTAGAATAAGTTGATTGATGACGAAAGTGACCTAAATGTTCAACCAATGAACCAAAATCACTTATTGGATGCACAAGATTGGTTAAAAACCCTAATTGGATTAGAATGAGCCTAGGGAGGAAGAAAATGACCTAAATGTCCAACCAATGATACAAAATTACTTATTGGATGCTCAAGATTGATTAAAAACACTAATTGGATTAGAATAAGGATAGAGAGGACAAAAATGACCTAAATATTTAACCAATGACACAAAATCACTTATTGGATGCACAAGATTGGTTAAAAACTCAAATTTGATTAGAATAAGCCTAGGGAGGACGGAAATGACCTAAATGTTCAACCAATGATACAAAATCCCTTATTAGATGCACAAGAATGGTTATAAACCCTAATTGGATTAGACTAAGCCTTGGGAGGTCGAAAATGACCTAAATTTTCAAGCAATGACACAAAATCACTTATTGGATGCACAAGATTGGTTAAAAACCCTAATTGGATTAGAATAAGTCGATAGATAACGAAAATAAGTTAAAAACCCTTATTGGATTAGAATAAGTTGATGGATGACGAAAGAGACCTAAATGTTCAACCAATGAACCAAAATCACTTATTGGATGCACAAGATTGTTTAAAAACCCTAATTGGATTAGAATAAGCCTAGAGAGGACGAAAATGACCTAAATGTTAAACCAACGACACAAACGCACTTATTGGATGCACAAGATTGGTTAAAAACGCTAATAGGATTTAAATAAGCCTAAGGAGGACGAAAATGACCTAAATGTTCAACCAATGACACAAAATCACTTATTTGATGCACAAGATTGGTTAAAAACCCTAATTGGATTAGAATAAGCCTAGCGAGGACGAAAATGACCTAAATGTTAAACCAATGACACAAAATTACTTATTGTATGCACAAAATTGGTTAAAAACCCTAATTGGATTTGAATAAGCCTAGGGAGGACACAAATGACCTAAATATTCAACCAATGACACAAAATCACGTATTGGATACAGAAAATTGGTTAAAAACCCTAATTGGATTGGAATAAGCTTTGGAAGGACTAAAATGACCTAATTGTACAACCAATAACACAAAATCACTTATTGGATGCACATGATTGGTTAAAAACCCGAATTGGATTAGAATAAGCCTAGGGAAGACGAAACGACCCAAATGTTCAACCAATTAAACAAACGCACTTATTGCATGCACTAGATTGGTTAAAATCCCTAATTCGATTAGAATAAATCAACGGATGACGAAAATGACCTAAATGTTCAACCAATGACACAAAATCACTTATTGGATGCACAAGATTGGTTAAAAACCCTAATTGGATTAGAATAAGCCTAGCGAGGACGAAAATGACCTAAATGTTAAACCAATGACACAAAATCACTTATTGTATGCACAAAATTGGTTAAAAACCCTAATTGGATTAGAATACGCCTAGGGAGGACACAAATGACCTAAATATTCAACCAATGACACAAAATCACTTATTGGATAGAGAAAATTGGTTAAAAACCCTAATTGGATTAGAATAAGTCGATAGATAACGAAAATAACATAAATGTTCAACAAATGACACAAACGCACTTATTGGATGCACAAGATTGGTTAAAAACCCTAATTGGATTAGAATAAGCCTAGGGTGGACGAAAATGAACTAAATGTTCAACCAATGACACAAACGCACTTATTGGATGCACAAGATTGGTTAAAAACCCTAATTGGATTAGAATAAGCCTAGGGAGGACGAAAATGACCTAAATGTTCAACCAATGACACAAAATTACTTATTGGATGCTCAAGATTGGTTAAAAATCCTAATTGGATTAGAATAAGCCTAGAGAGGACGAAAATGACCTAAATGTTAAACCAACGACACAAACACACTTACTGGATGCACAAGATTGGTTAAAAACCCTATTTGGATTAGAATAAGTCGATAGATGACAAAATAACCTAAATGTTCAACGAATGACACAAACGTACTTTTTGGATGCACAAGATTTGATAAAAACCCTAATTGGATTAGAATACGCCTAGGGAGGACGAAAATGACCTAAATGTTCAACCAAAGACACAAACGCACTTGTTGGATGCACAAGATTGGTTAAAAAAACCTTATTGGATTAGAATAAGCCTAAGGAGGGCGAAAATGACCTAAATGTTCAACCAATGAAACAAAATAACTTATTGGATGCTCAAGGTTGGTTAAAAACCTTAATTGGATTAGAATAAGCCTAAGGTGGACGAAAATGACCTAAATGTTCAACCAATGACACAAACGCACTTATTGGATGCACAAGATTGGTTAAAAACCCTAATTGGATTAGAATAAGATTGGGGAGGATGAAAATGACCTAAATGTTCAACCAATGACACAAAATCACTTATTGGATGCTCAAGATTAGTTAAAAACCCTAATTGGATTAGAATAAGTTGATGGATGACGAAAGTGACCTAAATGTTCAACGAATGACACAAACGCACTTTTTGGATGCACAAGATTGGTTAAAAACCCTAATTGGATTAGAATAAGCCTAGAGAGGACGAAAATGACCTAAATGTTAAACCAACGACACAAACGCACTTTTTGGATGCACAAGATTGGTTAAAAAAACCTTATTGGATTAGAATAAGCCTAAGGAGGGCGAAAATGACCTAAATGTTCAACCAATGAAACAAAATCACTTATTGGATGCTCAAGATTGGTTAAAAACCCTAATTGGATTAGAATAAGTTGATAGATGACGAAAATGACTAAATGTTCAACCAATGAACCAACATCACTTATTGGATACACAACATTGGTTAAAAACCCTAATTGGATTAGAATAAGCCTAGGGAGGACGAAAATGACCTAAATGTTCAACCAATGATACAAAATCACTTATTGGATGCACAAGATTGGTTAAAAACCCTAATTGGATTAGAATAAGCCTAGGGAGGAAGAAAATGACCTAAAAGTTCAACCAATGATACAAAATCACTTATTTGATGCTCAAGATTGGTTAAAAGCCCTAATTGGATTAGAATAAGCCTATAGAGGACGAAAATGTTCTAAATGTTAAACCAATGACCCAAACGCACTTATTGGATGCACAAAATTGGTTAAAAACCCTAATTGGATTAGAATAAGTCGATAGGTGACGAAAATAACCTAAATGTTCAACGAATGACACAAACGCACTTATTGGATGCACAAGATTGGTTAAAAACCCTAATTGGATTAGAATAAGCCTAGGGAGGACAAAAATGACCTAAATGTTCAACCAATGAAACAAAATCACTTATTGGATACACAAAATTGGTTAAAAACCCTAATTATGTTAGAATAAGCCTTGGAAAGACGAAAATGAACTAAATGTTCACCCAATGACACAAAATCACTTATTGGATGCCTAAGATTGGTTAAAAACCCAAATTGGATTTGAATAAGCCTAGAGAGGACGAAAATGACCTAAATGTTAAAACAATGGCACAAATGCACTTATTGGATGCACAAGATTGGTTAAAAATCCTAATTGGATTAGAATAAGTCGATGGATAACGAAAATGACCTAAATGTTCAACCAATGACACAAACACACTTATTGGATACACAAGATTGGTTAAAAACCCTAATTGCATTAGAATAAGCCTAGGGAGGACGAAAATGACCTAAATGTTCAACCAATGACACAAAATCACTTATTCGATGCTCAAGATTGGTTAAAAACCCTAATTGGATTACAATAACTTGATGGATGACGAAAATGACCTAAATGTTCAACCAATGACACAAAATCACTTATTGGATGCACCAGATTGGTTAAAAACCCTTATTGGATTAGAATAAGCCTAAGGAAGAAGAAAATGACCTAAATGTTCTCCCAATGACATAAAATAACTTATTGGATGTACTAGATTGGTTAAAATCCCTAATTAGATTAGAATAAGCCTTGGGAGGACGAAAATGACCTAAATGTTCAAGCAATGACACAAAATCACTTACTGGATGCACAAGATTAGCTAAAAACCCTAATTGGATTAGAATAAGCCTTGAGAGGACAAAAATGACCTAAATGTTAAACCAATGACACAAACACACTTATTGGATGCACAAGAATGGTTAAAAACCATATTTGGATTAGAATAAGTAGAAGGATAACGAAAATGACCTAAATGGTCAACTTATGACACAAACGCACTTATTGGATGCACAATATTGGTTAAAAACCCTAATTGGATTAAAATAAGCCTAGGAAACACGAAAATGACCTAAATGTTCAACCAATGACACAAAATCACTTATTAGATGCACAAGATTGTCTAAAAACCCTAATTGGATTAGAATAAGCCTAGGAGGACAAAAATGACCTAAATGTTCAACAAATGACAAAAAATCACTTATTGGATGCACACGATCAGTTAAAAACCTTAATTGGATTAGAATAAGCCTTGGGAGGACGAAAATGACCTAAATGTTCAAGCAATGACACAAAATCACTTATTGGATGCACAAGATTGGCTAAAAACCCGATTTGGATTTGAATAACTAGAAGGATGACGAAAATAACCTAAATGTTCAACCTATGACACAAACACACTTATTGGATGCACAATATTGGTTAAAAACCCAAATTGGATTAGAATAAGCCTTGTGAGGACGAAAATGACCTAAATGTTCAACCAATGACAAAAAATCACTTATTGGATGCACAACATTTGTTAAAAACCGTAATTGGATTAGAATACGCCTAGGGATGACGAAAATGACCTAAATGTTCAACCAATGACACAAAATCACTTATTGGATGCTCAAGATTGGTTAAAAACCCTAATTGGATTAGAATAAGTTGATGGATGACGAAAATGAATTAAATGTTCAACCCATGAACCAAAATCACTTATTAGATGCTCAAGATTGGTTAAAAACCCTAATTGGATTAGAATAAGCCTAGAGAGGACGAAAATGACCTAAATCTTTTACCAATGACAAAAAATCACTTATTGGATGCACAAGGTTGGTTAAAAACACTAATTGGATTATAATAAGCCGTGGGATGATTAAAATGACCCAAATGTTCAACCAATGACACAAACGCACTTATTGTATGTACAAAATTGGTTAACAACCCTAATTGGTTAGAATAAGCCTAGGGAGGATGAAAATGACCTAAATGTTCAACTAATGACACAAAATCAGTAATTGTGTACACAATATTGGTTAAAAACCCTAATTGGATTAGAATAAGCCTTGGAAAGACGAAAATGAACTAAATGTTTACCCTATGACACAAAATCACTTATTGGATGCATAAGATTGGTTAAAAACCCAAATTGGATTACAATAAGCCTAGAGAGGACGAAAATGACGTAAATGTTAAACCAATGACACAAATGCACTTATTGGATGCTCACGATTGGTTAAAATCCGTAATTGGATTAGAATAAGTTGATGGATGATGAAAGTGACCTAAATGTTCAACCAATGACACAAAATCACTTATTCGATGCACAAGATTGGTTAAAATCCCGAATTGGATTAGAATAAGCCTAAGGAGGAAGAAAATGACCTAAATATTTAACCAATGACACAAAATCACTTATTGGATGCACAAGATTGGTTAAAACCCTTAGTTGGATTAGAATAAGCCTTGGGAGGACGAAAATGACCTAAATGTTCAACCAATGACAATAAATCACTTATTCGATGCACAAGATTGATTAAAAACCGTAAATGGATTAGAATAAGCCTAGGGAGGACGAAAATGACCTAAATGTTCAACCAATGACACAAAATCACTTATTGGATGCTCAAGAGTGGTTAAAAACCCTAATTGGATTACAATAACTTGATGGATGACGAAAATGACCTAAATGTTCAACCAATGACACAAAATCACTTATTGGATGAACCAGATTGATTTAAAAACCCTAATTAGATTAGAATAAGCCTAAGGAGGAAGAAAATGACCTAAATTTTCTCCCAATGACACAAAATCACTTATTGGATGCACAAGATTGGTTAAAATCCCTAATTAGATTAGAATAAGCCTAAGGAAGAAGAAAATGACCTAAATGTTAAACCAATGACACAAAATCACTTATTGGATGTACAAGATTGGTTAAAAACCTTAATTGGATTAGAATAAGGCTTGGGAGGACGAAAATGACCTAAATGTTCAAGCAGTGACACAAAATCACTTACTGGATGCACAAGATTGGCTAAAAACCCTAATTGGATTAGAATAAGCCTTGAGAGGACGAAAATGACCTAAATGTTAAACCAATGATACAAACACACTTATTGGATGCACAAGAATGGTTAAAAACCATATTTGGATTAGAATAACTAGAAGGATAACGAAAATGACCTAAATGGTCAACTTATGACACAAACGCACTTATTGGATGCACAATATTGGTAAAGAACCCAAAATGGATTAAAATAAGCCTAGAGAACACGAAAATGACCTAAATGTTCAACCAATGACACAAAATCACTTATTAGATACACAAGATTGGCACAAAACCCTAATTGGATTAGAATAAGCCTAGGGAGGACAAAAATGACCTAAATGTTCAACAAATGACAAAAAATCACTTATTGGATGCACACGATCGGTTAAAAACCTTAATTGGATTAGAATAAGCCTTGGGAGGACGAAAATGACCTAAATATTCAAGCAATGACACAAAATCACTTATTGGATGCACAAGATTGGCTAAAAACCCTATTTGGATTAGAATAACTAGAAGGATGACGAAAATAACCTAAATGTTCAACCTATGAATCAAACACACTTATTGGATGCACAATATTGGTTAAAAACCCAAATTGGATTAGAATAAGCCTTGTGAGGACGAAAATGACCTAAATGTTCAACCAATGACACAAAATCACTTATTGGATGCACAAGATTTGTTAAAAACCGTAATTAGATTACAATACGCCTTGGGAGGACGAAAATGACCTAAATGTTCAACCAATGACACAAAATCACTTATTGGATGCTCAAGATTGGTTAAAAAACCTAATTGGATTAGAATAAGCCTACAGAGGACTAAAATGACCTAAATGTTAAACCAATGACACAAATGCACTTATTGGATGCACAAGATTGGTTAAAAACCCTAATTGGATTAGAATAAGTCGATGGATGACAAAAATGACCTAAATGTTCAACCAATGACACAAACGCACTTATTGGATGCACAAGATTGGTTAAAAACCATAATTGGATTAGAATAAGCCTAGGGAGGAAGAAAATGACCTAAATGTTCATCCAATGACACAAAATCACTTATTGGATGCTCAATATTGGTTAAAAACCGTAATTGGATTAGAATAAGTAAATGGATGACGAAAGTGACCTAAATGTTCAACCAATGACACAAAATCACTTATTGGATGCACAAGATTGGTATAAAACCATAATTGGATTAGAATAAGCCTAAGGTGGAAGAAAATGACCAAAATGTTCACCCAATGACACAAAATCACTTATTGGATGCACAAGATTGGTTAAAATCCCGAATTGAATTAGAATAAGCCTAAGGAGGAAGAAAATGACATAAATATTTAACCAATGACACAAAATCACTTATTGGATGCACAAGATTGGTTAAAAACCTTAGTTGGATTAGAATAAGCCTTGGGAGGACGAAAATGACCTAAATGTTCAACCAATGACACAAAATCACTTATTGGATGCACAAGATTGGTTAAAAACCGTAATTGGATTAGAATATGCCTAGGGAGGACGAAAATGACCTAAATGTTCAACCAATGACAGAAAATCACTTATTGGATTTTCAACATTGGTTAAAAACCCTAATTGGATTACAATAACTTGATGGATGACGAAAATGACCTAAATGTTCAACCAATGACACAAAATCACTTATTGGATGCACAAGTTTAGTTCAAAACCCTAATTGGATTACAATAACTTGATGGATGACGAAAATGACCTAAATGTTCAACCAATGAAACAAAATCACTTATTGGATGCACAAGATTGGTTAAAAACCCTAATTGGATTAGAATAAGCCTAAGGAGGAAGAAAATGACCTAAATGTTCACCTAATGACACAAAGTCACTTATTGGATGCACAAGATTGGTTAAAATCACTAATTGGATTAGAATAAGCCTAAGGAGGAAGAAAATGACCTATATGTTCAACCAATGACACAAAATCACTTATTGGATGCACAAGATTGGCTAAAAACCCTAATTGGATTAGAATAACTAGAAGGATGATGAAAATAACCTAAATGTTCAACCTACGACACAAACGCACTTATTGGATGCACAATATTGGTTAAAAACCCAAATAGGATTAGAATAAGCCTAGGGAGGACGAAAATGACCTAAATATTTAACCAATGACACAAAATCACTTATTGGATGCACAAGATTGGTTAAAAACCTTAATTGGATTAGAATAAGCCTTGGGAGGACGAAAATGACCTAAATGTTCACCCCATGACACAAAATCACTTATTGGATGCATAAGATTGGTTAAAAACCCAAATTGGATTAGAATAAGCCTAGAGAGGACGAAAATGACCTAAATGTTAAACCAGTGACAAAAATGCACTTATTGGATGCACAAGATTGGTTAAAAACCCTAATTGGATTAGAATAAGTCGATGGATGAGGAAAATGACCTAAATGTTCAACCAATGACACAAATGCACTTATTGGATGCACAAGATTGGTTAAAAACCCTAATTGGATTAGAATAAGCCTAGGGAGGACGAAAATGACCTAAATGTTCAACCAATGACACAAAATCACTTGTTGGATGCTCAAGATTGGTTAAAAACCCTAATTGGATTAGAGTAAGTTGATGGATGACGAAAATGACCTAAATGTTCAACCAATGACACAAAATGACTTATTGGATGCACAAGATTGGTTAAAAACCCTAATTGGATTAGAATAAGCCTAAGGAGGAAGAAAATGACCTAAATGTTCACCCAATGACACAAAATCACTTATTGGATGCACAAGATTGGTTAAAATTCCGAATTGGATTAGAATAAGCCTAAGGAGGAAGAAACTGACCTAAATATTTAACCAATGACACAAAATCACTTATTGGATGCACAAGATTGGTTAAAAACCCTAATTGGATTAGAATAAGTCGATGGATGACAAAAATGACCTAAATGTTCAACCAATGACACAAACGCACTTATTGGATGCACAAGATTGGTTAAAAACCATAATTGGATTAGAATAAGCCTAGGGAGGAAGAAAATGACCTAAATGTTCATCCAATGACACAAAATCACTTATTGGATGCTCAAGATTGGTTAAAAACCGTAATTGGATTAGAATAAGTAAATGGATGACGAAAGTGACCTAAATGTTCAACCAATGACACAAAATCACTTATTGGATGCACAAGATTGGTATAAAACCCTAATTGGATTAGAATAAGCCTAAGGTGGAAGAAAATGACCAAAATGTTCACCCAATGACACAAAATCACTTATTGGATGCACAAGATTGGTTAAAATCCCGAATTGAATTAGAATAAGCCTAAGGAGGAAGAAAATGACATAAATATTTAACCAATGACACAAAATCACTTATTGGATGCACAAGATTGGTTAAAAACCTTAGTTGGATTAGAATAAGCCTTGGGAGGACGAAAATGACCTAAATGTTCAACCAATGACACAAAATCACTTATTGGATGCACAAGATTGGTTAAAAACCGTAATTGGATTAGAATATGCCTAGGGAGAACGAAAATGACCTAAATGTTCAACCAATGACAGAAAATCACTTATTGGATTTTCAAGATTGGTTAAAAACCCTAATTGGATTACAATAACTTGATGGATGACGAAAATGACCTAAATGTTCAACCAATGACACAAAATCACTTATTGGATGCACAAGTTTAGTTCAAAACCCTAATTGGATTACAATAACTTGATGGATGACGAAAATGACCTAAATGTTCAACCAATGAAACAAAATCACTTATTGGATGCACAAGATTGGTTAAAAACCCTAATTGGATTAGAATAAGCCTAAGGAGGAAGAAAATGACCTAAATGTTCACCCAATGACACAAAGTCACTTATTGGATGCACAAGATTGGTTAAAATCACTAATTGGATTAGAATAAGCCTAAGGAGGAAGAAAATGACCTATATGTTCAACCAATGACACAAAATCACTTATTGGATGCACAAGACTGGCTAAAAACCCTAATTGGATTAGAATAACTAGAAGGATGATGAAAATAACCTAAATGTTCAACCTACGACACAAACGCACTTATTGGATGCACAATATTGGTTAAAAACCCAAATAGGATTAGAATAAGCCTAGGGAGGACGAAAATGACCTAAATATTTAACCAATGACACAAAATCACTTATTGGATGCACAAGATTGGTTAAAAACCTTAATTGGATTAGAATAAGCCTTGGGAGGACGAAAATAACCTAAATGTTCACCCCATGACACAAAATCACTTATTGGATGCATAAGATTGGTTAAAAACCCAAATTGGATTAGAATAAGCCTAGAGAGGACGAAAATGACCTAAATGTTAAACCAGTGACAAAAATGCACTTATTGGATGCACAAGATTGGTTAAAAACCCTAATTGGATTAGAATAAGCCTAGGGAGGACGAAAATGACCTAAATGTTCAACCAATGACACAAAATCACTTGTTGGATGCTCAAGATTGGTTAAAAACCCTAATTGGATTAGAATAAGTTGATGGATGACGAAAATGACCTAAATGTTCAACCAATGACACAAAATGACTTATTGGATGCACAAGATTGGTCAAAAACCCTAATTGGATTAGAATAAGCCTAAGGAGGAAGAAAATGACCTAAATGTTCACCCAATGACACAAAATCACTTATTGGATGCACAAGATTGGTTAAAATTCCGAATTGGATTAGAATAAGCCTAACGAGGAAGAAACTGACCTAAATATTTAACCAATGACACAAAATCACTTATTGGATGCACAAGATTGGTTAAAAACCTTAATTGGATTTGAATAAGCCTTGGGAGGACGAAAATGACCTAAATGTTCAACCAATGACACAAAATCACTTATTGGATGCACAAGATTGGTTAAAAACCGTAATTGGATTAGAATATGCCTAGGGAGGACGAAAATGACCAAAATGTTCAACCAATGACACAAAATCAGTTATTGGATGCTCAAGATTGGTTAAAAACCTTAATTGGTTTAGAATAAGCCTTGGGAGGACGAAAATGACCTAAATGTTCAACCAATGACACAAAATAACTTATTGGATGCACAAGATTGGTTAAAAACTGTAATTGGATTATAATACTCCTAGGGAGGACGAAAATGACCTAAATGTTCAACCAATGACACAAAATCACTTATTGGATGCTCAAGATTGGTTAAAAACCCTAATTGGATTAGAATAAGTTTATGGATGACAAAAATGACCTAAATGTTCAACCAATGAACCAAAATCACTTATTGGATGCACAAGATTGGTTAAAAACGCTAATTGGATTAGAATGAGCCTAGGGAGGAAGAAAATGACCTAAATGTCCAACCAATGATACAAAATCACTTATTGGATGCTCAAGATTGGTTAAAAACACTAATTGGATTAGCATAAGCCTAGAGAGGACGAAAATGACCTAAATGTTTAACCAATGACACAAAATCACTTATTTGATGCACAAGGTTGGTTAAAAACACTAATTGGATTAGAATAAGCCTAAGGAGGACGAAAATGGCCTAAATGTTCAACCAATGACACAAAATCACTTATTCGATGCACAAGATTGGTTAAAAACCCTAATTGGATTAGAATAAGCCGTGGGAGGATGAAAATTACCTAAATGTTCAACCAATGACACAAACGCACTTATTGTATGTACAAAATTGGTTAAAAACCCTAATTGGATTAGAATAAGCCTAGGGAGGATGAAAATGACCTAAATGTTCAACCAATGACACAAAATCACTAATTGTGTACACAAAATTGGTTAAAAACCCTAATTGGATTAGAATAAGCCTTGGAAAGACGAAAATGAACCAAATGTTCACCCCATGACACAAAATCACTTATTGGATGCATAAGATTGGTTAAAAACCTAAATTGGATTAGAATAAGCCTAGAGAGGATGAAAATGACCTAAATGTTAAACCAATGACACAAATGCACTTATTGGATGCACAAGATTGGTTAAAAACCCTAATTGGATTACACTAAGTCGACGGATGTCGAAAATGACCTAAATGTTCAACCAATGACACAAAATCACTTATTGGATGCACAAGACTGGTTAACAACCCTAATTGGATTAGAATAAGCCTAAGGAGGAAGAAAATGACCTAAATATTTAACCAATAAACAAAATCACTTATTGGATGCACAAGATTGGTTAAAAACCTCAATTGGATTAGTATAAGCCTTGGGAGGACGAAAATGACCTAAATGTTCATCCAATTACACAAAATCACTTATTGGATGCACAAGATTGGTTAAAAATCGTAATTGGATTAGAATACGCATAGGGAGGACGAAAATGACCTAAATGTTCAACCAATGACACAAAATCACTTATTGGATGCTCAAGATTGGTTAAAAACCTTAATTGGATTACAATAACTTGATGGATGACGAAAATGACCTAAATGTTCAACCAATGACACAAAATCACTTATTGGATGCACAAGATTGGTTAAAATCACTAATTGGATTAGAATAAGCCTAAGGAGGAAGAAAATGACCTAAAGGTTCAACCAATGACACAAAATCACTTATTAGATGTACAACATTGGTTAAAAACCTTAATTGGATTTGAATAAGCCTACGGAGGACGAAAATGACCTAAATATTTAACCAATGACACAAAATCACTTATTGGATGCACAAGATTGGTTAAAAATCTTAATTGGATTAGAATAAGCCTTGGGAAGACGAAAATGACCTCAATGTTCAAGCAATAACACAAAATCACTTATTGGATGCACAAGATTGGCTAAAAACCCTATTTGGATTAGAATAACTAAAAGGATGACGAAAATAACCTAAATGTTCAACCTATGACACAAACGCACTTATTGGATGCACAATATTGGTTAAAAACCCAAATTGGATTAGAATAAGCCTAGGGAGGACGAAAATGACCTAAATATTTAACCAATGACACAAAATCACTTATTGGATGCACAAGATTGGTTAAAAACCTTAATTGGATTAGAATAAGCCTTGGGAGGACGAAAATGACCTAAATGTTCACCCCATGACACAAAATCACTTATTGGATGCATAAGATTGGTTAAAAACCCAAATTGGATTAGAATAAGCCTAGAGAGGACGAAAATGACCTAAATGTTAAACCAGTGACAAAAATGCACTTATTGGATGCACAAGATTGGTTAAAAACCCTAATTGGATTAGAATAAGCCTAGGGAGGACGAAAATGACCTAAATGTTCAACCAATGACACAAAATCACTTGTTGGATGCTCAAGATTGGTTAAAAACCCTAATTGGATTAGAATAAGTTGATGGATGACGAAAATGACCTAAATGTTCAACCAATGACACAAAATGACTTATTGGATGCACAAGATTGGTTAAAAACCCTAATTGGATTAGAATAAGCCTAAGGAGGAAGAAAATGACCTAAATGTTCACCCAATGACACAAAATCACTTATTGGATGCACAAGATTGGTTAAAATTCCGAATTGGATTAGAATAAGCCTAAGGAGGAAGAAACTGACCTAAATATTTAACCAATGACACAAAATCACTTATTGGATGCACAAGATTGGTTAAAAACCCTAATTGGATTAGAATAAGTCGATGGATGACAAAAATGACCTAAATGTTCAACCAATGACACAAACGCACTTATTGGATGCACAAGATTGGTTAAAAACCATAATTGGATTAGAATAAGCCTAGGGAGGAAGAAAATGACCTAAATGTTCATCCAATGACACAAAATCACTTATTGGATGCTCAAGATTGGTTAAAAACCGTAATTGGATTAGAATAAGTAAATGGATGACGAAAGTGACCTAAATGTTCAACCAATGACACAAAATCACTTATTGGATCCACAAGATTGGTATAAAACCCTAATTGGATTAGAATAAGCCTAAGGTGGAAGAAAATGACCAAAATGTTCACCCAATGACACAAAATCACTTATTGGATGCACAAGATTGGTTAAAATCCCGAATTGAATTAGAATAAGCCTAAGGAGGAAGAAAATGACATAAATATTTAACCAATGACACAAAATCACTTATTGGATGCACAAGATTGGTTAAAAACCTTAGTTGGATTAGAATAAGCCTTGGGAGGACGAAAATGACCTAAATGTTCAACCAATGACACAAAATCACTTATTGGATGCACAAGATTGGTTAAAAACCGTAATTGGATTAGAATATGCCTAGGGAGAACGAAAATGACCTAAATGTTCAACCAATGACAGAAAATCACTTATTGGATTTTCAAGATTGGTTAAAAACCCTAATTGGATTACAATAACTTGATGGATGACGAAAATGACCTAAATGTTCAACCAATGACACAAAATCACTTATTGGATGCACAAGTTTAGTTCAAAACCCTAATTGGATTACAATAACTTGATGGATGACGAAAATGACCTAAATGTTCAACCAATGAAACAAAATCACTTATTGGATGCAGAAGATTGGTTAAAAACCCTAATTGGATTAGAATAAGCCTAAGGAGGAAGAAAATGACCTAAATGTTCACCCAATGACACAAAGTCACTTATTGGATGCACAAGATTGGTTAAAATCACTAATTGGATTAGAATAAGCCTAAGGAGGAAGAAAATGACCTATATGTTCAACCAATGACACAAAATCACTTATTGGATGCACAAGACTGGCTAAAAACCCTAATTGGATTAGAATAACTAGAAGGATGATGAAAATAACCTAAATGTTCAACCTACGACACAAACGCACTTATTGGATGCACAATATTGGTTAAAAACCCAAATAGGATTAGAATAAGCCTAGGGAGGACGAAAATGACCTAAATATTTAACCAATGACACAAAATCACTTATTGGATGCACAAGATTGGTTAAAAACCTTAATTGGATTAGAATAAGCCTTGGGAGGACGAAAATGACCTAAATGTTCACCCCATGACACAAAATCACTTATTGGATGCATAAGATTGGTTAAAAACCCAAATTGGATTAGAATAAGCCTAGAGAGGACGAAAATGACCTAAATGTTAAACCAGTGACAAAAATGCACTTATTGGATGCACAAGATTGGTTAAAAACCCTAATTGGATTAGAATAAGCCTAGGGAGGACGAAAATGACCTAAATGTTCAACCAATGACACAAAATCACTTGTTGGATGCTCAAGATTGGTTAAAAACCCTAATTGGATTAGAATAAGTTGATGGATGACGAAAATGACCTAAATGTTCAACCAATGACACAAAATGACTTATTGGATGCACAAGATTGGTTAAAAACCCTAATTGGATTAGAATAAGCCTAAGGAGGAAGAAAATGACCTAAATGTTCACCCAATGACACAAAATCACTTATTGGATGCACAAGATTGGTTAAAATTCCGAATTGGATTAGAATAAGCCTAAGGAGGAAGAAACTGACCTAAATATTTAACCAATGACACAAAATCACTTATTGGATGCACAAGATAGGTTAAAAACCTTAATTGGATTTGAATAAGCCTTGGGAGGACGAAAATGACCTAAATGTTCAACCAATGACACAAAATCACTTATTGGATGCACAAGATTGGTTTAAAACCGTAATTGGATTAGAATATGCCTAGGGAGGACGAAAATGACCAAAATGTTCAACCAATGACACAAAATCAGTTATTGGATGCTCAAGATTGGTTAAAAACCTTAATTGGTTTAGAATAAGCCTTGGGAGGACGAAAATGACCTAAATGTTCAACCAATGACACAAAATAACTTATTGGATGCACAAGATTGGTTAAAAACTGTAATTGGATTATAATACTCCTAGGGAGGACGAAAATGACCTAAATGTTCAACCAATGACACAAAATCACTTATTGGATGCTCAAGATTGGTTAAAAACCCTAATTGGATTAGAATAAGTTTATGGATGACAAAAATGACCTAAATGTTCAACCAATGAACCAAAATCACTTATTGGATGCACAAGATTGGTTAAAAACGCTAATTGGATTAGAATGAGCCTAGGGAGGAAGAAAATGACCTAGATGTCCAACCAATGATACAAAATCACTTATTGGATGCTCAAGATTGGTTAAAAACACTAATTGGATTAGCATAAGCCTAGAGAGGACGAAAATGACCTAAATGTTTAACCAATGACACAAAATCACTTATTTGATGCACAAGGTTGGTTAAAAACACTAATTGGATTAGAATAAGCCTAAGGAGGACGAAAATGGCCTAAATGTTCAACCAATGACACAAAATCACTTATTCGATGCACAAGATTGGTTAAAAACCCTAATTGGATTAGAATAAGCCGTGGGAGGATGAAAATTACCTAAATGTTCAACCAATGACACAAACGCACTTATTGTATGTACAAAATTGGTTAAAAACCCTAATTGGATTAGAATAAGCCTAGGGAGGATGAAAATGACCTAAATGTTCAACCAATGACACAAAATCACTAATTGTGTACACAAAATTGGTTAAAAACCCTAATTGGATTAGAATAAGCCTTGGAAAGACGAAAATGAACCAAATGTTCACCCCATGACACAAAATCACTTATTGGATGCATAAGATTGGTTAAAAACCTAAATTGGATTAGAATAAGCCTAGAGAGGATGAAAATGACCTAAATGTTAAACCAATGACACAAATGCACTTATTGGATGCACAAGATTGGTTAAAAACCCTAATTGGATTACACTAAGTCGACGGATGTCGAAAATGACCTAAATGTTCAACCAATGACACAAAATCACTTATTGGATGCACAAGACTGGTTAACAACCCTAATTGGATTAGAATAAGCCTAAGGAGGAAGAAAATGACCTAAATATTTAACCAATAAACAAAATCACTTATTGGATGCACAAGATTGGTTAAAAACCTCAATTGGATTAGTATAAGCCTTGGGAGGACGAAAATGACCTAAATGTTCAACCAATTACACAAAATCACTTATTGGATGCACAAGATTGGTTAAAAATCGTAATTGGATTAGAATACGCATAGGGAGGACGAAAATGACCTAAATGTTCAACCAATGACACAAAATCACTTATTGGATGCTCAAGATTGGTTAAAAACCATAATTGGATTACAATAACTTGATGGATGACGAAAATGACCTAAATGTTCAACCAATGACACAAAATCACTTATTGGATGCACAAGATTGGTTAAAATCACTAATTGGATTAGAATAAGCCTAAGGAGGAAGAAAATGACCTAAATGTTCAACCAATGACACAAAATCACTTATTAGATGTACAACATTGGTTAAAAACCTTAATTGGATTTGAATAAGCCTACGGAGGACGAAAATGACCTAAATATTTAACCAATGACACAAAATCACTTATTGGATGCACAAGATTGGTTAAAAATCTTAATTGGATTAGAATAAGCCTTGGGAAGACGAAAATGACCTCAATGTTCAAGCAATAACACAAAATCACTTATTGGATGCACAAGATTGGCTAAAAACCCTATTTGGATTAGAATAACTAAAAGGATGACGAAAATAACCTAAATGTTCAACCAATGACACAAAATCACTTATTGGATATACAACATTGGTTAAAAACCTTAATTGGATTTGAATAAGCCTAGGGAGGACGAAAATGACCTAAATATTTAACCAATGACACAAAATCACTTATTGGATGCACAAGATTGGTTAAAAATCTTAATTGGATTAGAATAAGCCTTGGGAAGACGAAAATGACCTCAATGTTCAAGCAATAACACAAAATCACTTATTGGATGCACAAGATTGGCTAAAAACCCTATTTGGATTAGAATAACTAAAAGGATGACGAAAATAACCTAAATGTTCAACCTATGACACAAACGCACTTATTGGATGCACAATATTGGTTAAAAACCCAAATTGGATTAGAATAAGCCTAGGGAGGACGAAAATGACCTAAATATTTAACCAATGACACAAAATCACTTATTGGATGCACAAGATTGGTTAAAAACCTTAATTGGATTGGAATAAGCCTTGGGAGGACGAAAATGAACTAAATGTTCAACCAATGACACAAAATCACTTATTGGATGCACAAGATTGGTTAAAAACCCAAATTGGATTAGAATAAGCCTAGAGAGGACGAAAATGACCTAAATGTTAAACCAATGACACAAATGCACTTATTGGATGCACAAGATTGGTTAAAAACCCTAATTGGATTAGAATAAGCCTAAGGAGGAAGAAAATGACCTAAATGATCACCCAATGACACAAAATTACTTATTGGATGCACAAGATTGGTTAAAATCCCGAATTGGATTAGAATAAGCCTAAGGAGGAAGAAAATGACCTAAATATTTAACCAATGACACAAAATCACTTATTGGATGCACAAGATTGGTTAAAAACCATAATTGGATTAGACTAAGCTTTGGGAGGACGAAAATGACCTAAATGTTCAACCAATAATACAAAATCACTTATTGGATGCACAAGATTGGTTAAAAACCGTAATTAGATTAGAATACGCCTAGGGAGGACGAAAATGACCTAAATGTTCAACCAATGACACAAAATCACTTATTGGATGCTCAAGATTGGTTAAAAACCCTAATTGGATTACAATAACTTGATGGATGACGAAAATGACCTAAATGTTCAACCAATAACACAAAATCACTTATTGGATGCACAAGATTGGTTAAAAACCCTAATTGGATTAGAATAAGCCTAAAGAGGAAGAAAATGACCTAAATGTTCACCCAATGACACAAAATAACTTATTGGATGCACAAGATTGGTTAAAATCCCTAATTGGATTAGAATAAGCCTAAAAAGGAAGAAAATGACCTAAATGTTCAACCAATGACACAAAATGACTTATTGGATGTACAAGATTGGTTAAAAACCTTAAATGGATTAGAATAAGCCTTGGGAGGACGAAAATGACCTAAATGTTCAAGCAATGTCACAAAATCACTTATTGGATGCACAAGATTGGCTAAAAACCCTAATTGGATTAGATTAAGCCTTAAGAGGACGAAAATGACCTAAATGTTAAACCAATGACACAAACACACTTATTGGATGCACAAGAATGGTTAAAAACCATATTTGGATTAGAATAAGTAGAAGGATAACGAAAATGACCTAAATGGTCAACCTATGACACAAACGCACTTATTGGATGCACAATATTGGTTAAAAACCAAAATTGGATTAAAATAAGCCTAGGGAACACGAAAATGACCTAAATGTTCAACCAATGACATAAAATCACTTATTAGATGCATAAGATGGGTTAAAAACCCTAATTGGATTAGAATATGCCTAGGGAGGACGAAAATGAACTAAATGTTCAACAAATGAAAGAAAATCACTTATTGGATGCACAAGATCGGTTAAAAACCTTAATTGGATTAGAATAAGCCTTGGGAGGACGAAAATGACCTAAATGTTCAAGCAATGACACAAAATCACTTATTGGATGCACAAGATTGGCTAAAAACCCTATTTGGATTAGAATAACTAGAAGGATGACGAAAATAACCTAAATGTTCAACCTATGACACAAACGCACTTATTGGATGCGCAATATTGGTTAAAATCACTAATTGGATTAGAATAAGCCTAGGGAGGATGAAAATGACCTAAATATTTAACCAATGACACAAAATCACTTATTGGATGCACAAGATTGGTTAAAAACCCTAATTGGATTAGAATAAGCCGTGGGAGGATGAAAATGACTTAAATGTTCAACCAATGACACAAACGCACTTATTGTATGTACAAAATTGGTTAAAAACCCTAATTTGATTAGAATAAGCCTAGGGAGGACGAAAATGACCTAAATATTTAACCAATGACACAAAATCACTTATTGGATGCACAAGATTGGTTAAAATCCCGAATTGGATTAGAATAAGCCTAAGGAGGAAGAAAATGACCTAAATATTTAACCAATGACACAAAATCACTTATTTGATGCACAAGATTGGTTAAAAACCTTAATTGGATTAGACTAAGCCCTTGGAGGACGAAAATGACCTAAATGTTCAACCAATGACACAAAATCACTTAATTGATGCATAAGATTGGTTAAAAACCGTAATTGGATTAGAATACGCCTAGGGAGGAAGAAAATGACCTAAATGTTCAACCAATGACACAAAATCACATATTGGATGCTCAAGAATGGTTAAAAACCCTAATTGGATTACAATAACTTGATGGATGACGAAAATAACCTAAATGTTCAACCAATGACACAAAATCACTTATAGGATGCACAAGATTGGTTAAAAACCCTAATTGGATTAGCATAAGCTTAAGGAGGAACAAAAATGACCTAAATGTTCAACCAATCACACAAAATCACTTATTGGATGTACAAGATTGGTTAAAAACCTTAATTGGATTAGAATAAGCCTTGGGAGGACGAAAATGACCTAAATGCTCAAGCAATGTCACAAAATCACTTACTGGATGCACAAGATTGGCTAAAAACCCTTATTGGATTAGAATAAGCCTTAAGAGGACGAAAATGACCTAAATGTTAAACCAATGACACAAACACACTTATTGGATGCACAAGAATGGTTAAAAACCATATTTGGATTAGAATAAGTAGAAGGATAACTAAAAAGACCTAAATGGTCAACCTATGACACAAACGCACTTATTGGATGCACAATATTGGTTAAACACCCAAATTGGATTAAAATAAGCCTAGGGAACACGAAAATGACCCAAATGTTCAACCAATGACACAAAATCACTTATTAGAGGCATAAGATTGGTTAAAAACCCTAATTGGATTTGAATAAGCTTAGGGAGGACGAAAATGACCTAAATGTTCAACAAATGAAAGAAAATCACTTATTGGATGCACATGATCGGTTAAAAACCATAATTGGATTAGAATAAGCCTTGGGAGGACGAAAATGACCTAAATCTTTAAGCAATGACACAAAATCACTTATTGGATGCACAAGATTGGCTAAAAACCCTATTTGGATTAGAATAACTAGAAGGCTGACGAAAATAACCTAAATGTTCAACCTATGACACAAACGCACTTATTGGATGCACAATATTGGTTTAAATCACTAATTGGATTAGAATAAGCCTAGGGAGGACGAAAATGACCTAAATATTTAACCAATGACACAAAATCACTTATTGGATGCACAAGATTGGTTAAAAACCTTAATTGAATTAGAATAAGCCTTGGGAGGACGAAAATGACCTAAATGTTCAACCAATAACACAAAATCACTTATTGGATGCACAAGGTTGGTTAAAAACCGTAAATGGATTAGAATATGCCTAGAGAGCACGAAAATGACCTAAATGTTTAACCAATGACACAAAATCACTTATTGGATGCTCAAGATTGGTTAAAAACCCTAATTGGATTAGAATAAGCCTACGGAGGACGAAAATGACCTAAACGTTCAACAAATGAAAGAAAATAACTTATTGGATGCACAAGATCGGCTAAAAACCTTAATTGGATTAGAATAAGCCTTGGGAGGACGAAAATGACCTAAATGTTCAAGCAATGACACAAAATGACTTATTGGATGCACAAGATTGGCTAAAAACCCTATTTGGATTAGAATAACTAGAAGGATGACGAAAATAACCTAAATGTTCAACCTATGACACAAACGCACTTATTGGATGCACAATATTGGTTAAAAACGCAAATTGGATTAGAATAAGCCTAGGGAGGACGAAAATGACCTAAATATTTAACCAATGACACAAAATCACTTATTGGATGCTCAAGATTGGTTAAAAACCCTAATTGGATTAGAATATGTTGATGGATGACGAAAATGACCTAAAAGTTCAACCAATGGACCAAAACCACTTATTGGATGCACAAAATTGGTTAATAACCCTAATTGGATTAGAATGAGCCTAGGGAGGAAGAAAATGACCTAAATGTCCAACCAATGATACAAAATCACTTATTGGATGCTCAAGATTGGTTAAAAACCCTAATTGGATTAGAATAAGCCTAGAGGGGACGAAAATGACCTGAATGTTTAACCAATGACACAAAATCACTTATTGGATGCACAAGGTTGGTTAAAAACTCTAATTGGATTAGAAAAAGCCTAAGGAGGACGAAAAGGACCTAAATGTTCAACCAATGACACAAAATCACTTATTGGATGCACAAGATTGAATAAAAACCCTAATTGGATTAGAATAAGCCGTGGGAGGATGAAAATGACCTAAATGTTCAACCAATGACACAAACGCACTTATTGTATGTACAAAATTGGTTAAAAACCCTAATTGGATTAGAATAAGCCTAGAGACGACGAAAATGACCTAAATGTTTAACCAATGACACAAATGCTCTTATTGGATGCACAAGATTGGTTAAAAACCCTATTTAGATTAGAATAAGTCGATGGATGACGAAAATGACCTAAATGATCAACCAATGACACAAACGCACTTATTGGATGCACAATATTGGTTAAAAACCCAAATTGGATTAAAATAAGCCTAGGGAACACGAAAATGACCTAAATGTTCAACCAATGACACAAAATCACTTATTAGAGGCATAAGATTGGTTAAAAACCCTAATTGGATTTGAATAAGCTTAGGGAGGACGAAAATGACCTAAATGTTAAACAAATGAAAGAAAATCACTTATTGGACGAAAATGACCTAAATCTTCAAGCAATGACACAAAATCACTTATTGGATGCACAAGATTGGCTAAAAACCCTATTTGGATTAGAATAACTAGAAGGCTGACGAAAATGACCTAAATGTTCAACCAATAACACAAAATCACTTATTGGATGCACAAGGTTGGTTAAAAACCGTAAATGGATTAGAATATGCCTAAAGAGCACGAAAATGACCTAAATATTTAACCAATGACACAAAATCACTTATTGGATGCACAAGATTGGTTAAAAACCTTAATTGGATTAGAATAAGCCTTGGGAGGACGAAAATGACCTAAATGTTCAACCAATAACACAAAATCACTTATTGGATGCACAAGGTTGGTTAAAAACCGTAAATGGATTAGAATATGCCTAGAGAGCACGAAAATGACCTAAATGTTTAACCAATGACACAAAATCACTTATTGGATGCTCAAGATTGGTTAAAACCCCTAATTGGATTAGAGTAAGTTGATGGATGACAAAAATGACCTAAATGTTCAACCAATGAACCAAAATCACTTATTGGATGCACAAAATTGGTTAAAAACCCTAATTGGATTAGAATGAGCCTAGGGAGGAAGAAAATGACCTAAATGTCCAACCAATGATACAAAATCACTTATTAGATGCTCAAGATTGGTTAAAAACCCTAATTGGATTAGAATAAGCCTAGAGAGGACGAAAACGACCTAAATGTTCAACCAATGACACAAAATCACTTATTGGATGCTCAAGATTGGTTCAAAACCCAAATTGGATTAGAATAAGCCTAGAGAGGACGAAAATGACCTAAACGTTTAACCAATGACACAAAATCACTTAATTGATGCACAAGATTGGTTAAAAACCCAAATTGGATTAGAATAAGCCTAGAGAGGACGAATGACCTAAATGTTAAACCAATGACACAAATGCACCTATTGGATGCACAAGATTGGTTAAAAACCCTAATTGGATTAGAATAAGTCGATGGATGACGAAAATGACCTAAATGATCAACCAATGACACAAACACACTTATTGGATGCACAAGATTGGTTAAAAACCCTAATTGGACGACAATAAGCCCAGGGAGGACGAAAATGACCTAAATGTTCAACCAATGACACAAATGTACTTATTGGATGCACAAGATTTGTTAAAAACCCTAAATGGACGAGAATAAGCCTTGGGAGGACGAAAAACACCTAAATGTTCAACCAATGACACAAAACCACTTATTGGATGCACAAGATTGGTTAAAAACCCTAATTGGATGAGAATAAGCCTTGGGAGGACGAAAATGACCTAAATGTTCAACCAATAACACAAAATCACTTATTGGATGCACAAGGTTGGTTAAAAACCGTAAATGGATTAGAATATGCCTAAAGAGCACGAAAATGACCTAAATGTTTAACCAATGACACAAAATCACTTATTGGATGCTCAAGATTGGTTTAAAACCCTAATTGGATTAGAATGAGCCTAGAGAGGACGAAAATGACCTAAACGTTTAACCAATGACACAAAATCACTTAATTGATGCACAAGATTGGTTAAAAACCCAAATTGGATTAGAATAAGCCTAGAGAGGACGAAAATGACCTAAATGTTTAACCAATGACACAAAATCACTTATTGGATGCACAATGTTGGTTAAAAACTGTAATTGGATTAGAATAAGCCTATAGAGGACGAAAATGACCTAAATGTTAACCCAATGACACATTTGCACTTATTGGATGCACAAGATTGGTTAAAAACCCTAATTGGATTAGAATAAGTCGATGGATGACGAAAATAACCTAAATGTTCAACCAATGACACAAATGCACTTATTGGATGCACAAGGTTGGTTAAAAACCCTAATTGGATTAGAATAAGTCGATGGATGCATAAAAATGACCTAAATGATCAACCAATGACACAAACGCACTTATTGGATGCACAAGATTGGTTAAAAACCCAAATTGGATTAAAATAAGCTTAGGGAACACGAAAATGACCTAAATGTTCAACCAATGACACAAAATCACTTATTAGATGCATAAGATTGGTTAAAAACCCTAATTGGATTAAAATAAGCCTACGGAGGACGAAAATGACCTAAATGTTCAACAAATGAAAGAAAATAACTTATTGGATGCACAAGATCGGCTAAAAACCTTAATTGGATTAGAATAAGCCTTGGGAGGACGAAAATGACCTAAATGTTCAAGCAATGACACAAAATGACTTATTGGATGCACAAGATTGGTTAAAAACCCTAATTGGACGACAATAAGCCCAGGGAGGACGAAAATGACCTAAATGTTCAACCAATGACACAAATGTACTTATTGGATGCACAAGATTTGTTAAAAACCCTAAATGGACGAGAATAAGCCTTGGGAGGACGAAAAACACCTAAATGTTCAACCAATGACACAAAACCACTTATTGGATGCACAAGATTGGTTAAAAACCCTAATTGGATGAGAATAAGCCTTGGGAGGACGAAAATGACCTAAATGTTCAACCAATAACACAAAATCACTTATTGGATGCACAAGGTTGGTTAAAAACCGTAAATGGATTAGAATATGCCTAAAGAGCACGAAAATGACCTAAATGTTTAACCAATGACACAAAATCACTTATTGGATGCTCAAGATTGGTTTAAAACCCTAATTGGATTAGAATGAGCCTAGAGAGGACGAAAATGACCTAAACGTTTAACCAATGACACAAAATCACTTAATTGATGCACAAGATTGGTTAAAAACCCAAATTGGATTAGAATAAGCCTAGAGAGGACGAAAATGACCTAAATGTTAAACCAATGACACAAATGCACTTATTGGATGCACAAGGTTGGTTAAAAACCCTAATTGGATTAGAATCAGTCGATGGATGCATAAAAATGACCTAAATGATCAACCAATGACACAAACGCACTTATTGGATGCACAAGATTGGTTAAAAACCCAAATTGGATTAAAATAAGCTTAGGGAACACGAAAATGACCTAAATGTTCAACCAATGACACAAAATCACTTATTAGATGCATAAGATTGGTTAAAAACCCTAATTGGATTAAAATAAGCCTACGGAGGACGAAAATGACCTAAATGTTCAACAAATGAAAGAAAATAACTTATTGGATGCACAAGATCGGCTAAAAACCTTAATTGGATTAGAATAAGCCTTGGGAGGACGAAAATGACCTAAATGTTCAAGCAATGACACAAAATGACTTATTGGATGCACAAGATTGGCTAAAAACCCTATTTGGATTAGAATAACTAGAAGGATGACGAAAATAACCTAAATGATCAACCTATGACACAAACGCACTTATTGGATGCACAATATTGGTTAAAAACCCTAATTGGATTAGAATATGTTGATGGATGACGAAAATGACCTAAATGATCAACCAATGACACAAACGCACTTATCGGATGCACAAGATTGGTTAAAAACCCTAAATTGATTAGAATAAGTTGATGGATGACGAAAATGACCTAAATGTTCAACCAATGACACAAAATCACTTATTGGATGCACAAGATTGGTTAAAAACCCTAATTGGATTGGAATAAGCCTAAGGAGGAAGAAAATGACCTAAATGTTCACCCGATGACACAAAATCACTTATTGGATGCACAAGATTGGTTAAAATCCCGAATTGGATTAGAATAAGCCTAAGGAGGAAGAAAATGACGTAATTTTTAACCAATGACACAAAATCACTTATTGGATGCACAAGATTGGTTTAAAATCTTAATTGGATTAGAATAAGCCTTGGGAGAACGAAAATGACCTAAATGTTAAATCAATAACACAAAATCACTTATTGGATGCACAAGATTGGTTAAAAACCGTAATTGGATCAGAATACGCCGAGGGAGGACTAAAATGACCTAAATGTTCAACCAATGACACAAAATCACTTATTGGATGCTCAAGATTGGTTAAAAACCCTAATTGGATTACCATAACTTGATGGATGACGAAAATGACCTAAATGTTCAACCAATGACACAAAATCACTTATTGGATGCACAAGATTGGTTAAAAATCCTAATTGGATTAGAATAAGCCTAGGGAGGATGAAAATGACCTAAATGTTCAACCAATGACACAAAATCACTAATTGTGTACACAAAATTTATTAAAAACCCTAATTGGATTAGAATAAGCCTTGGAAAGACGAAAATGAACTAAATGTTCACCCCATGACACAAAATCACTTATTGGATGCATAAGATTGGTTAAAAACCCAAATTGGATTAGAATAAGCCTATAGAGGACGAAAATGACCTAAATGTTAAACCAACGGCACAAATGAACTTATTGGATGCACAAGATTGGTTAAAAACCCTAATTGGATTAGAATAAGTCGATGGATGACGAAAATGACCTAAATGTTCAACCAATGACACAAAATCACTTATTGGATGGTCAAAATTGGTTAAAAACCCTAATTGGATTAGAATAAGTTGATGGATGACGAAAATGACCTAAATGTTCAACCAATGAACCAAAATCACTTATTGGATGCACAAGATTGGTTAAAAACCCAAATTGGATTAGAATAAGCCTAGAGAGGACGAAAATGACCTAAATGTTAAACCAATGACACAAATGCACTTATTGGATGCACAAGGTTGGTTAAAAACCCTAATTGGATTAGAATAAGTCGATGGATGCATAAAAATGACCTAAATGATCAACCAATGACACAAACACACTTATTGGATGCACAAGATTGGTTAAAAACCTAAATTGGATTAAAATAAGCTTAGGGAACACGAAAATGACCTAAATGTTCAACCAATGACACAAAATCACTTATTAGATGCATAAGATTGGTTAAAAACCCTAATTGGATTAGAATAAGCCTACGGAGGATGAAAATGACCTAAATGTTCAACAAATGAAAGAAAATAACTTATTGGATGCACAAGATCGGCTAAAAACCTTAATTGGATTAGAATAAGCCTTGGGAGGACGAAAATGACCTAAATCTTCAAGCAATGACACAAAATGACTTATTGGATGCACAAGATTGGCTAAAAACCCTATTTGGATTAGAATAACTAGAAGGATGACGAAAATAACCTAAATGATCAACCTATGACACAAACGCACTTATTGGATGCACAATATTGGTTAAAAACGCAAATTGGATTAGAATAAGCCTAGGGAGGACGAAAATGACCTAAATATTTAACCAATGACACAAAATCACTTATTGGATGCTCAAGATTGGTTAAAAACCCTAATTGGATTAGAATATGTTGATGGATGACGAAAATGACCTAAATGTTCAACCAATGGACCAAAATCACTTATTGGATGCACAAAATTGGTTAAAAACCCTAATTGGATTAGAATGAGCCTAGGGAGGAAAAAAATGACCTAAATGTCCAACCAATGATACAAAATCACTTATTGGATGCTCAAGATTGGTTAAAAACCCTAATTGGATTAGAATAAGCCTAGAGGGGACGAAAATGACCTGAATGTTTAACCAATGACACAAAATCACTTATTGGATGCACAAGGTTGGTTAAAAACTCTAATTGGATTAGAAAAAGCCTAAGGAGGACGAAAATGACCTAAATGTTCAACCAATGACACAAAATCACTTATTGGATGCACAAGATTGAATAAAACCCCTAATTGGATTAGAATAAGCCATGGGAGGATGAAAATGACCTAAATGTTCAACCAATGACACAAACGCACTTATTGTATGTACAAAATTGGTTAAAAACCCTAATTGGATTAGAATAAGCCTAGAGACGACGAAAATGACCTAAATGTTTAACCAATGACACAAATGCACTTATTGGATGCACAAGATTGGTTAAAAACCCTATTTAGATTAGAATAAGTCGATGGATGACGAAAATGACCTAAATGATCAACCAATGACACAAACGCACTTATCGGATGCACAAGATTGGATAAAAACCCTAAATTGATTAGAATAAGTTGATGGATGACGAAAATGACCTAAATGTTCAACCAATGACACAAAATCACTTATTGGATGCACAAGATTGGTTAAAAACCCTAATTGGATTAGAATAAGCCTAAGGAGGAAGAAAATGACCTAAATGTTCACCCGATGACACAAAATCACTTATTGGATGCACAAGATTGGTTAAAATCCCGAATTGGATTAGAATAAGCCTAAGGAGGAAGAAAATGACGTAATTTTTAACCAATGACACAAAATCACTTATTGGATGCACAAGATTGGTTTAAAATCTTAATTGGATTAGAATAAGCCTTGGGAGAACGAAAATGACCTAAATGTTAAATCAATAACACAAAATCACTTATTGGATGCACAAGATTGGTTAAAAACCGTAATTGGATCAGAATACGCCGAGGGAGGACTAAAATGACCTAAATGTTCAACCAATGACACAAAATCACTTATTGGATGCTCAAGATTGGTTAAAAACCCTAATTGGATTACCATAACTTGATGGATGACGAAAATGACCTAAATGTTCAACCAATGACACAAAATCACTTATTGGATGCACAAGATTGGTTAAAAATCCTAATTGGATTAGAATAAGCCTAGGGAGGATGAAAATGACCTAAATGTTCAACCAATGACACAAAATCACTAATTGTGTACACAAAATTTATTAAAAACCCTAATTGGATTAGAATAAGCCTTGGAAAGACGAAAATGAACTAAATGTTCACCCCATGACACAAAATCACTTATTGGATGCATAAGATTGGTTAAAAACCCAAATTGGATTAGAATAAGCCTATAGAGGACGAAAATGACCTAAATGTTAAACCAACGGCACAAATGAACTTATTGGATGCACAAGATTGGTTAAAAACCCTAATTGGATTAGAATAAGTCGATGGATGACGAAAATGACCTAAATGTTCAACCAATGACACAAAATCACTTATTGGATGGTCAAGATTGGTTAAAAACCCTAATTGGATTAGAATAAGTTGATGGATGACGAAAATGACCTAAATGTTCAACCAATGAACCAAAATCACTTATTGGATGCACAAGATTGGTTAAAAACCCTAATTGGATTAGAATGAGCTTAGGGAGGAAGAAAATGACCTAAATGTCCAACCAATGATAACCAATGCCACAAAATCACTTATTGAATGCACAAGATTGGTTAAAAACCCTAATTGGATTAGAATAAGCCGTGGGAGGATGAAAATGACCTAAATGTTCAACCAATACTACAAACGCACCTATTGTATGTACAAAATTGGTTAAAAACCCTAATTGGATTAGAATAAGCCTAGGGAGGATGAAAATGACCTAAATGTTCAACCAATGACACAATATCACTAATTGTGTACACAAAATTGGTTAAAAACCCTAATTGGATTAGAATAGGCCTTGGAAAGACGAAAATGAACTAAATGTTCACCCCCATGAGACAAAATCAGTTTTTGGATGCATAAGATTGGTTAAAAACCCAAATTGGATTAGAATAAGCCTATAGAGGACGAAAATGACCTAAATGTTAAACCAATGGCACAAATGAACTTATTGGATGCACAAGATTGGTTAAAAACCCTAATTGGTTTAGAATAAGTCGATGGATGACGAAAATGACCTAAATGTTCAACCAATGACACAAACACACTTATTGGATGCACAAGATTGGTTAAAAACCCTAATTGGATTAGAATAAGCCTATGGTGGACGAAAATGACCTAAATGCTCAACCAATGACACAAAATCACTTATTGGATGCTCAAGATTAGTTAAAAACCCTAATTGAATTAGAATAATTTGATGGATGACGAAAATGACCTAAATGTTCAACCAATGACACAAAATCACTTATTGGATGCACAAGATTGGTTAAAAACCCTAATTGGATTAGAATAAGTTTAAGGAGGAAGAAAATGACCTAAATGTTCACCCAATGACACAAAATCACTTATTGGATGCACAAGATTGGTTAAAATCCCGAATTGGATTAGAATAAGCCTAAGGAGGAAAAAAATGTCCTAAATATTTAACGAATGCACAAAATCACTTATTGGATGCACAAGATTGGTTAAAAACCTTAATTGGATTAGAATAAGCCTGGGGAGGACGAAAATGGCCTAAATGTTTAACCAATGACACAAAATCACTTATTGGATGCACAAGATTGGTTAAAAACCGTAATTGGATTAGAATACGCCTAGGGAGGACGAAAATGACCTAAATGTTCAACCAATGGCACAAAATCACTTATTGGATGCTCAAGATTGGTTAGAAACCCTAATTGGATTAGAATAAGTTGATGGATGACGAAAATGACCTAAATGTTCAACCAATGAAACAAAATCACTTATTGGATGCACAAGATTGGTTAAAAACCCTAATTGGATTAGAATGAGCCTAAGGAGGAAGAAAATGACCTAAATGTCCAACCAATGATACAAAATCACTTATTGGATGCTCAAGATTGGTTAAAAACCCTAATTGGATTAGAATAAGCCTAGAGAGGACGAAAATGACCTAAATGTTTAACCAATGACACAAAATCACTTATTGGATGCACAATGTTGGTTAAAAACTCTAATTGGATTAGAATAAGCCTAGGGAGGACGAAAATGACCTAAATGTTCAACCAATGACACAAAATCACTAATAGGATACACAAAATTGGTTGAAAACCCTAATTGGATTAGAATAAGCCTTGGAAAGACGAAAATGAACAAAATGTTCACCCAATGACACAAAATCACTTATTGGATGCATAAGATTGGTTAAAAACCCAAATTGGATTAGAATAAGCCTAGAGAGAACGAAAATGACCTAAATGTTAAACCAATGACACAATTGCACTTATTGGATGCACAAGATTGGTTAAAAACCCTAATTGGATTAGAATAAGTCGATGGATGACGAAAATGACCTAAATGTTCAACCAATGACACAAACGCACTTATTGGATGCACAAGATTGGTTAAAAACCCTAATAGGATTTGAATAAGCATAGGGAGGACGAAAATGACCTAAACGTTCAACCAATGACACAAAATCACTTATTGGATGCACAAGATTGGTTAAAAACCCTAATTGGATTAGAATAAGCCTAAGGAGGAAGAAAATGACCTAAATGTTCCCCCAATGACACAAAATCACTTATTGGATGCACAAGATTGGTTAAAATCCCGAATTGGATTAGAATAAGCGTAGGGAGGACAAAAATGACCTAAATGTTCAACCAATGACACAAACGCACTTATTGGATGCACAAGATTGGTTAAAATTCCTAATTGGATTAGAATAAGCCGTGGGAGGATGAAAATGACCTAAATGTTCAACCAATGACACAAACGCACTTATTGTATGTACAAAATTGTTTAAAAACCCTAATTGGATTAGAATCAGCCTAGGGAGGATTAAAATGACCTAAATGTTCAACCAATGACACAAAATCACTAATAGGATACACAAAATTGGTTGAAAACCCTAATTGGATTAGAATAAGCCTTGGAAAGACGAAAATGAACAAAATGTTCACCCAATGACACAAAATCACTTATTGGATGCATAAGATTGGTTAAAAACCCAAATTGGATTAGAATAAGCCTAGAGAGAACGAAAATGACCTAAATGTTAAACCAATGACACAATTGCACTTATTGGATGCACAAGATTGGTTAAAAACCCTAATTGGATTAGAATAAGTCGATGGATGACGAAAATGACCTAAATGTTCAACCAATGACACAAACGCACTTATTGGATGCACAAGATTGGTTAAAAACCCTAATAGGATTTGAATAAGCCTAGGGAGGACGAAAATGACCTAAATGTTCAACCAATGACACAAAATCACTTATTGGATGCACAAGATTGGTTAAAAACCCTAATTGGATTAGAATAAGTCGTTGGAGGATGAAAATGACCTAAATGTTCAACCAATGACACAAACGCACTTATTGTATGTACAAAATTGGTTAAAAACCCTAATTGGATTAGAATAAGCCTAGGGAGGTTGAAAATGACCAAAATATTCAACCAATGACACAAAATCACTAATTGTGTACACAAAATTGGTTAAAAACCCTAATTGGATTAGAATAAGCCTTGGAAAGACGATAATGAACTAAATGTTCAGCACATGACAAAAAATCACTTATTGGATGCATAAGCTTGATTAAAAACCCAAATTGGATTAGAATAAGCCTAGAGAGGACGAAAATGACCTAAATGTTAAACCAATGACACAAATGCACTTATTGGATGCACAAAATTGGTTAAAAACCCTAATTCGATTAGAAGAAGTCGTTGGATGACGAAAATGACCTAAATGTTCAACCAATGACACAAACGCACTTATTGGATGCACAAAATTGATTAAAAACCCAAATTGGATTAGAATAAGCCTAGAGAGAACGAAAATGACCTAAATGTTAAACCAATGACACAATTGCACTTATTGGATGCACAAGATTGGTTAAAAACCCTAATTGGATTAGAATAAGTCGATGGATGACGAAAATGACCTAAATGTTCAACCAATGACACAAACGCACTTATTGGATGCACAAGATTGGTTTAAAACCCTAATAGGATTTGAATAAGCCTAGGGAGGACGAAAATGACCTAAATGTTCAACCAATGACACAAAATCACTTATTGAATGCTCAAGATTGGTTAAAAACCATAATTGGATTAGAATAAGTTGATGGATGACGAAAATGACATAAATGTTCAACAAATGACAATAACGAAAATGACCTAAATGGTCAACCTATGACACAAACGCACTTATTGGATGCACAATATTGGTTAAAAACCGAAATTGGATTAAAATAAGCCTAGGGAGGACAAAAATGACCTAAATGTTCAACACATGACAAAAAATCACTTACTGGACGCACACGATCGTTAAAAACCTTAATTGGATTAGAATAAGCCTTGGGAGGACGAAAATGACCTAAATGTTCAACCAATGACACAAAATCACTTATTGGATGCACAAGATTGGTTAAAAACCCTAATAGGATTAGAATAAGCCTAGGGAGGACAAAAATGACCTAAATGTTCAACACATGACAAAAAATCACTTACTGGATGCACATGATCGGTTAAAAACCTTAATTGGATTAAAATAAGCCTTGGGAGGACGAAAATGACCTAAATATTCAAGCAATGACACAAAATCGCTTATTGGATGCACAAGATCGGCTAAAAACCCTATTTGGATTAGAATAACTAGAAGGATGACGAAAATAACCTAAATGTTCAACCTATGACTCAAACGCACTTATTGGATGCACAATATTGGTTAAAAACCCAAATTGGATTAGAATAAGCCTAGGGATGACGAAAATGACCTAAAAATTTAACCAATGACACAAAATCACTTATTGGATGCACAAGATTGGTTAAAAACCTTAATTGGATTAGAATAAGCCTTGGGAGGACGAAAATGACCTAAATGTTCAACCAATGACACAAAATCCCTTATTGGATGCACAAGATTGGTTAAAAACCGTAATTGGATTAGAATACGCCTAGGGAGTACGAAAATGAAATAAATGTTCAACCAATGACACAAAATCGCTTATTGGATGCACAAGATTGGATAAAACCCGTAATTGGATTAGAATACGCCTAGGGAGCACGAAAATGACCTGAATGTTCAACCAATGACACAAAAGCACTTATAGGATGCACAAGATTGGTTAAAAACTCTAATTGGATTAGAATAACCTAGGGGGGACGAAAATGACCTAAATGTTCAACCAATGACACAAAATCACTTATTGGATGCACAAGATTGGTTAAAAACCCTAATTGGATTAGAATAAGCCGTGGGAGGATGAAAATGACCTAAATGTTCAACCAATGACACAAACGCACTTATTGTATGTACAAAATTGGTTAAAAACCCTAATTGGATGAGAATAAGCCTAGGGAGGATGAAAATGACCTAAATGTTCAACCAATGACACAAAATCACTATTTGTGTACACAAAATTGGTTAAAAACCCTAATTGGATTAGAATAAGCCTTGGAAAGCCAAAAATGAACTAAATGTTCACCACATGACAAAAAATCACTTATTGGATGCATAAGATTGATTAAAAACCCAAATTGGATTAGAATAAGCCTAGAGAGGACGAAAATGACCTAAATGTTAAACCAATGACACAAATGCACTTATTGGATGCACAAAATTGGTTAAAAACCCTAATTGGATTAGAATAAGTTGATGGATGACGAAAATGACCTAAATGTTCAACCAATGACACAAAATCACTTATTGGATTCACAAGATTGGTTAAAAACCCTAATTGGATTAGAATAAGCCTAAGGAGGAAGAAAATGACCTAAATGTTCCCCCAATGACACAAAATCACTTATTGGATGCACAAGATTGGTTAAAATCCCGAATTGGATTAGAATAAGCCTAGGGAGGACAAAAATGACCTAAATGTTCAACCAATGACACAAACGCACTTATTGGATGCACAAGATTGGTTAAAATTCCTAATTGGATTAGAATAAGCCGTGGGAGGATGAAAATGACCTAAATGTTCAACCAATGACACAAACGCACTTATTGTATGTACAAAATTGTTTAAAAACCCTAATTGGATTAGAATCAGCCTAGGGAGGATTAAAATGACCTAAATGTTCAACCAATGACACAAAATCACTAATTGGATACACAAAATTGGTTGAAAACCCTAATTGGATTAGAATAAGCCTTGGAAAGACGAAAATGAACGAAATGTTCACCCAATGACACAAAATCACTTATTGGATGCTCAAGATTGGTTAAAAACTCTAATTGGATTAGAATAAGCCTAGGGGGGACGAAAATGACCTAAATGTTCAACCAATGACACAAACGCACTTATTGGATGCACAAGATTGGTAAAAATTCCTAATTGGATTAGAATAAGCCGTGGGAGGATGAAAATGACCTAAATGTTCAACCAATGACACAAACGCACTTATTGTATGTACAAAATTGTTTAAAAACCCTAATTGGATTAGAATCAGCCTAGGGAGGATTAAAATGACCTAAATGTTCAACCAATGACACAAAATCACTAATTGGATACACAAAATTGGTTGAAAACCCTAATTGGATTAGAATAAGCCTTGGAAAGACGAAAATGAACGAAATGTTCACCCAATGACACAAAATCACTTATTGGATGCATAAGATTGGTTAAAAACCCAAATTGGATTAGAATAAGCCTAGAGAGAACGAAAATGACCTAAATGTTAAACCAATGACACAATTGCACTTATTGGATGCACAAGATTGGTTAAAAACCCTAATTGGATTAGAATAAGCCTAAGGAGGAAGAAAATGACCTAAATGTTCCCCCAATGACACAAAATCACTTATTGGATGCACAAGATTGGTTAAAATCCCGAATTGGATTAGAATAAGCCTAGGGAGGACAAAAATGACCTAAATGTTCAACCAATGACACAAACGCACTTATTGGATGCACAAGATTGGTTAAAATTCCTAATTGGATTAGAATAAGCCTAGGGAGGTTGAAAATGACCTAAATGTTCAACCAATGACACAAAATCACTAATTGTGTACACAAAATTGGTTAAAAACCCTAATTGGATTAGAATAAGCCTTGGAAAGACGATAATGAACTAAATGTTCAGCACATGACAAAAAATCACTTATTGGATGCATAAGCTTGATTAAAAACCCAAATTGGATTAGAATAAGCCTAGAGAGGACGAAAATGACCTAAATGTTAAACCAATGACACAAATGCACTTATTGGATGCACAAAATTGGTTAAAAACCCTAATTCGATTAGAAGAAGTCGTTGGATGACGAAAATGACCTAAATGTTCAACCAATGACACAAACGCACTTATTGGATGCACAAAATTGATTAAAAACCCAAATTGGATTAGAATAAGCATAGAGAGAACGAAAATGACCTAAATGTTAAACCAATGACACAATTGCACTTATTGGATGCACAAGATTGGTTAAAAACCCTAATTGGATTAGAATAACTCGATGGATGACGAAAATGACCTAAATGTTCAACCAATGACACAAACGCACTTATTGGATGCACAAGATTGGTTAAAAACCCTAATAGGATTTGAATAAGCCTAGGGAGGACGAAAATGACCTAAATGTTCAACCAATGACACAAAATCACTTATTGGATGCTCAAGATTGGTTAAAAACCATAATTGGATTAGAATAAGTTGATGGATGACGAAAATGACATAAATGTTCAACAAATGACAATAACGAAAATGACCTAAATGGTCAACCTATGACACAAACTCACTTATTGGATGCACAATATTGGTTAAAAACCGAAATTGGATTAAAATAAGCCTAGGGAGGACAAAAATGACCTAAATGTTCAACACATGACAAAAAATCACTTACTGGACGCACACGATCGTTAAAAACCTTAATTGGATTAAAATAAGCCTTGGGAGGACGAAAATGACCTAAATGTTCACCAATGACACAAAATCACTTATTGGATGCACAAGATTGGTTAAAAACCCTAATAGGATTAGAATAAGCCTAGGGAGGACAAAAATGACCTAAATGTTCAACAAATGACAATAACGAAAATGACCTAAATGGTCAACCTATGACACAAACTCACTTATTGGATGCACAATATTGGTTAAAAACCGAAATTGGATTAAAATAAGCCTAGGGAGGACAAAAATGACCTAAATGTTCAACACATGACAAAAAATCACTTACTGGATGCACATGATCGGTTAAAAACCTTAATTGGATTAAAATAAGCCTTGGGAGGACGAAAATGACCTAAATATTCAAGCAATGACACAAATTCGCTTATTGGATGCACAAGATCGGCTAAAAACCCTATTTGGATTAGAATAACTAGAAGGATGACGAAAATAACCTAAATGTTCAACCTATGACTAAAACGCACTTATTGGATGCACAATATTGGTTAAAAACCCAAATTGGATTAGAATAAGCCTAGGGATGACGAAAATGACCTAAAAATTTAACCAATGACACAAAATCACTTATTGGATGCACAAGATTGGTTAAAAACCTTAATTGGATTAGAATAAGCCTTGGGAGGACGAAAATGACCTAAATGTTCAACCAATGACACAAAATCCCTTATTGGATGCATAAGATTGGTTAAAAACCGTAATTGGATTAGAATACGCCTAGGGAGTACGAAAATGAAATAAATGTTCAACCAATGACACAAAATCGCTTATTGGATGCACAAGATTGGATAAAACCCGTAATTGGATTAGAATACGCCTAGGGAGCACGAAAATGACCTAAATGTTCAACCAATGACACAAAATCACTTATTGGATGCACAAGATTGGTTAAAAACCCTAATTGGATTAGAATAAGCCGTGGGAGGATGAAAATGACCTAAATTTTCAACCAATGACACAAACGCACTTATTGTATGTACAAAATTGGTTAAAAACCCTAATTGGATGAGAATAAGCCTAGGGAGGATGAAAATGACCTAAATGTTCAACCAATGACACAAAATCACTATTTGTGTACACAAAATTGGTTAAAAACCCTAATTGGATTAGAATAAGCCTTGGAAAGCCAAAAATGAACTAAATGTTCACCACATGACAAAAAATCACTTATTGGATGCATAAGATTGATTAAAAACCCAAATTGGATTAGAATAAGCCTAGAGAGGACGAAAATGACCTAAATGTTAAACCAATGACACAAATGCACTTATTGGATGCACAAAATTGGTTAAAAACCCTAATTGGATTAGAATAAGTTGATGGACGACGAAAATGACCAAAATGTTCAACCAATGACACAAAATCACTTATGGGATGCATAAGATTGATTAAAAACCCAAATTGGATTAGAATAAGCCTAGAGAGAACGAAAATGACCTAAATGTTAAACCAATGACACAATTGCACTTATTGGATGCACAACATTGGTTAAAAACCCTAATTGGATTAGAATAAGTCGATGGATGACGAAAATGACCTAAATGTTCAACCAATGACACAAACGCACTGATTGGATGCACAAGATTGGTTAAAAACCCTAATAGGATTTGAATAAGCATAGGGAGGACGAAAATGACCTAAATGTTCAACCAATGACACAAAATCACTAATTGGATGCTCAAGATTGGTTAAAAACCCTAATTGGATTAGAATAAGTTGATGGATGACGAAAATGACCTAAATGGTCAACCTATGACACAAACGCACTTATTGGATGCACAATATTGGTTAAAAACCGAAATTGGATTAAAATAAGCCGAGGGAGGACAAAAATGATCTAAATGTTCAACACATGACAAAAAATCACTTACTGGATGCACACGATTGTTAAAAACCTTAATTGGATTAGAATAAGCCTTGGGAGGACGAAAATGACCTAAATATTCAAGCAATGACACAAAATCGCTTATTGGATGCACAAGATTGGCTAAAAACCCTATTTGGATTAGAATAACTAGAAGGATGACGAAAATAACCTAAATGTTCAACCTAGGAAACAAACGCACTTATTGGATGCACAATATTGGTTAAAAACCCAAATTAGATTAGAATAAGCCTAGGGAGAAAGAAAATGACCTAAATATTTAACCAATTACACAAAATCACTTATTGGATGCACAAGATTGGTTAAAAACCTTAATTGGATTAGAATAAGCCTTGGGAGGATGAAAATGACCTAAATGTTCAACCAATGACACAAAATCACTTATTGGATGCACAAGATTGGTTAAAAACCGTAATTGGATTAGAATACGCCTGGGGAGGACGAAAATGACCTAAATGTTCAACCAATGACACAAAATCACCTATTGGATGCTCAAGATTGGTTTAAAACTCTAATTGGATTAGAATAAGCCTAGGGGGGACGAAAATGACCTAAATGTTCAACCAATGACACAAAATCACTTATTGGATGCACAAGATTGGTTAAAACCCCTAATTGGATTAGAATAAGCTGTGGGAGGATGAGAATGACCTAAATGTTCAACCAATGACACAAACGCACTTATTGTATGTACAAAATTGGTTAAAAACCCTAATTGGATTAGAATAAGCCTAGGGAGGTTGAAAATGACCTAAATGTTCAACCAATGACACAAAATCACTAATTGTGTACACAAAATTGGTTAAAAACCCTAATTGGATTAGAATAAGCCTTGGAAAGCCAAAAATGAACTAAATGTTCACCACATGACAAAAAATCACTTATTAGATGCATAAGATTGATTAAAACCCCAAATTGGATTAGAATAAGCCTAGAGAGGACGAAAATGACCTAAATGTTAAACCAATGACACAAATGCACTTATTGGATGCACAAAATTGGTTAAAAACCCTAATTGGATTAGAATAAGTTGATGGATGACGAAAATGACCTAAATGTTCAACCAATGACACAAAATCACTTATTGGATGCACAAGATTGGTTAAAAACCCTAATTGGATTAGAATAAGCCTAAGGAGGAAGAAAATGACCTAAATGTTCCCCCAATGACACAAAATCACTTATTGGATGCACAAGATTGGTTAAAATCCCGAATTGGATTAAAATAAGCCTAGGGAGGACAAAAATGACCTAAATGTTCAACCAATGACACAAACGCACTTATTGGATGCACAAGATTGGTTAAAATTCCTAATTGGATTAGAATAAGCCGTGGGAGGATGAAAATGACCTAAATGTTCAACCAATGACACAAACGCACTTATTGTATGTACAAAATTGTTTAAAAACCCTAATTGGATTAGAATCAGCCTAGGGAGGATTAAAATGACCTAAATGTTCAACCAATGACACAAAATCACTAATTGGATACACAAAATTGGTTGAAAACCCTAATTGGATTAGAATAAGCCTTGGAAAGACGAAAATGAACAAAATGTTCACCCAATGACACAAAATCACTTATTGGATGCATAAGATTGGTTAAAAACCCAAATTGGATTAGAATTAGCCTAAAGAGAACGAAAATGACCTAAATGTTAAACCAATGACACAATTGCACTTATTGGATGCACAAGATTGGTTAAAAACCCTAATTGGATTAGAATAAGTCGATGGATGACGAAAATGACCTAAATGTTCAACCAATGACACAAACGCACTTATTGGATGCACAAGATTGGTTAAAAACCCTAATAGGATTTGAATAAGCCTAGGGAGGACGAAAATGACCTAAATGTTCAACCAATGACACAAAATCACTTATTGGATGCTCAAGATTGGTTAAAAACCATAATTGGATTAGAATAAGTTGATGGATGACGAAAATGACATAAATGTTCAACAAATGACAATAACGAAAATGACCTAAATGGTCAACCTATGACACAAACTCACTTATTGGATGCACAATATTGGTTAAAAACCGAAATTGGATTAAAATAAGCCTAGGGAGGACAAAAATGACCTAAATGTTCAACACATGACAAAAAATCACTTACTGGACGCACACGATCGTTAAAAACCTTAATTGGATTAGAATAAGCCTTGGGAGGACGAAAATGACCTAAATGTTCAACCAATGACACAAAATCACTTATTGGATGCACAAGATTGGTTAAAAACCCTAATAGGATTAGAATAAGCCTAGGGAGGACAAAAATGACCTAAATGTTCAACACATGACAAAAAATCACTTACTGGATGCACATGATCGGTTAAAAACCTTAATTGGATTAAAATAAGCCTTGGGAGGACGAAAATGACCTAAATATTCAAGCAATGACACAAAATCGCTTATTGGATGCACAAGATCGGCTAAAAACCCTATTTGGATTAGAATAACTAGAAGGATGACGAAAATAACCTAAATGTTCAACCTATGACTCAAACGCACTTATTGGATGCACAATATTGGTTAAAAACCCAAATTGGATTAGAATAAGCCTAGGGATGACGAAAATGACCTAAAAATTTAACCAATGACACAAAATCACTTATTGGATGCACAAGATTGGTTAAAAACCTTAATTGGATTAGAATAAGCCTTGGGAGGACGAAAATGACCTAAATGTTCAACCAATGACACAAAATCCCTTATTGGATGCACAAGATTGGTTAAAAACCGTAATTGGATTAGAATACGCCTAGGGAGTACGAAAATGAAATAAATGTTCAACCAATGACACAAAATCGCTTATTGGATGCACAAGATTGGATAAAACCCGTAATTGGATTAGAATACGCCTAGGGAGCACGAAAATGACCTGAATGTTCAACCAATGACACAAAAGCACTTATAGGATGCACAAGATTGGTTAAAAACTCTAATTGGATTAGAATAACCTAGGGGGGACGAAAATGACCTAAATGTTCAACCAATGACACAAAATCACTTATTGGATGCACAAGATTGGTTAAAAACCCTAATTGGATTAGAATAAGCCGTGGGAGGATGAAAATGACCTAAATGTTCAACCAATGACACAAACGCACTTATTGTATGTACAAAATTGGTTAAAAACCCTAATTGGATGAGAATAAGCCTAGGGAGGATGAAAATGACCTAAATGTTCAACCAATGACACAAAATCACTATTTGTGTACACAAAATTGGTTAAAAACCCTAATTGGATTAGAATAAGCCTTGGAAAGCCAAAAATGAACTAAATGTTCACCACATGACAAAAAATCACTTATTGGATGCATAAGATTGATTAAAAACCCAAATTGGATTAGAATAAGCCTAGAGAGGACGAAAATGACCTAAATGTTAAACCAATGACACAAATGCACTTATTGGATGCACAAAATTGGTTAAAAACCCTAATTGGATTAGAATAAGTTGATGGATGACGAAAATGACCTAAATGTTCAACCAATGACACAAAATCACTTATTGGATTCACAAGATTGGTTAAAAACCCTAATTGGATTAGAATAAGCCTAAGGAGGAAGAAAATGACCTAAATGTTCCCCCAATGACACAAAATCACTTATTGGATGCACAAGATTGGTTAAAATCCCGAATTGGATTAGAATAAGCCTAGGGAGGACAAAAATGACCTAAATGTTCAACCAATGACACAAACGCACTTATTGGATGCACAAGATTGGTTAAAATTCCTAATTGGATTAGAATAAGCCGTGGGAGGATGAAAATGACCTAAATGTTCAACCAATGACACAAACGCACTTATTGTATGTACAAAATTCTTTAAAAACCCTAATTGGATTAGAATCAGCCTAGGGAGGATTAAAATGACCTAAATGTTCAACCAATGACACAAAATCACTAATTGGATACACAAAATTGGTTGAAAACCCTAATTGGATTAGAATAAGCCTTGGAAAGACGAAAATGAACAAAATGTTCACCCAATGACACAAAATCACTTATTGGATGCATAAGATTGGTTAAAAACCCAAATTGGATTAGAATAAGCCTAGAGAGAACGAAAATGACCTAAATGTTAAACCAATGACACAATTGCACTTATTGGATGCACAAGATTGGTTAAAAACCCTAATTGGATTAGAATAAGTCGATGGATGACGAAAATGACCTAAATGTTCAACCAATGACACAAACGCACTTATTGGATGCACAAGATTGGTTAAAAACCCTAATAGGATTTGAATAAGCCTAGGGAGGACGAAAATGACCTAAATGTTCAACCAATGACACAAAATCACTTATTGGATGCACAAGATTGGTTAAAAACCCTAATTGGATTAGAATAAGTCGTTGGAGGATGAAAATGACCTAAATGTTCAACCAATGACACAAACGCACTTATTGTATGTACAAAAGTGGTTAAAAACCCTAATTGGATTAGAATAAGCCTAGGGAGGTTGAAAATGACCTAAATGTTCAACCAATGACACAAAATCACTAATTGTGTACACAAAATTGGTTAAAAACCCTAATTGGATTAGAATAAGCCTTGGAAAGACGATAATGAACTAAATGTTCAGCACATGACAAAAAATCACTTATTGGATGCATAAGATTGATTAAAAACCCAAATTGGATTAGAATAAGCCTAGAGAGAACGAAAATGACCTAAATGTTAAACCAATGACACAATTGCACTTATTGGATGCACAAGATTGGTTAAAAACCCTAATTGGATTAGAATAAGTCGATGGATGACGAAAATGACCTAAATGTTCAACCAATGACACAAACGCACTGATTGGATGCACAAGATTGGTTAAAAACCCTAATAGGATTTGAATAAGCATAGGGAGGACGAAAATGACCTAAATGTTCAACCAATGACACAAAAGCACTAATTGGATGCTCAAGATTGGTTAAAAACCCTAATTGGATTAGAATAAGTTGATGGATGACGAAAATGACCTAAATGTTCAACAAATGACAATAACGAAAATGACCTAAATGGTCAACCTATGACAAAAAAGCAATTATTGGATGCACAATATTGGTTAAAAACCGAAATTGGATTAAAATAAGCCGAGGGAGGACAAAAATGACCTAAATGTTCAACACATGACAAAAAATCACTTACTGGATGCACACGATTGTTAAAAACCTTAATTGGATTAGAATAAGCCTTGGGAGGACGAAAATGACCTAAATATTCAAGCAATGACACAAAATCGCTTATTGGATGCACATGATTGGCTAAAAACCCTATTTGGATTAGAATAACTAGAAGGATGACGAAAATAACCTAAATGTTCAACCTATGAAACAAACGCACTTATTGGATGCACAATATTGGTTAAAAACCCAAATTGGATTAGAATAAGCCTTGGGAGGATGAAAATGACCTAAATGTTCAACCAATGACACAAAATCACTTATTGGATGCACAAGATTGGTTAAAAACCCTAATTGGATTAGAATAAGTCGTTGGAGGATGAAAATGACCTAAATGTTCAACCAATGACACAAACGCACTTATTGTATGTACAAAATTGGTTAAAAACCCTAATTGGATTAGAATAAGCCTAGGGAGGTTGAAAATGACCTAAATGTTCAACCAATGACACAAAATCACTAATTGTGTACACAAAATTGGTTAAAAACCCTAATTGGATTAGAATAAGCCTTGGAAAGACGAAAATGAACAAAATGTTCAGCACATGACAAAAAATCACTTATTGGATGCATAAGATTGATTAAAAACCCAAATTGGATTAGAATAAGCCTAGAGAGAACGAAAATGACCTAAATGTTAAACCAATGACACAATTGCACTTATTGGATGCACAAGATTGGTTAAAAACCCTAATTCGATTAGAAGAAGTCGTTGGATGACGAAAATGACCTAAATGTTCAACCAATGACACAAACGCACTTATTGGATGCACAAGATTGGTTAAAAACCCTAATTGGATTAGAATAAGCCTAGGGAGGACAAAAATGACCTAAATGTTCAACCAATGACACAAACGCACTTATTGGATGCACAAGATTGGTTAAAAACCCTAATTGGATTAGAATAAGCCTAGGGAGGACAAAAATGACCTAAATGATCAACCAATGACACAAAATTGCTTATTGGATGCTCAAGATTGGTTAAAAACCCTAATTGGATTAGAATAAGTTGATGGACGACGAAAATGACCAAAATGTTCAACCAATGACACAAAATCACTTATTGGATGCACAAGATTGGTTAAAAACCCTAATTGGATTAGAATAAGCCTTGGAAAGACGAAAATGAACTAAATGTTCACCACATGACAAAAAATCACTTATGGGATGCATAAGATTGATTAAAAACCCAAATTGGATTAGAATAAGCCTAGAGAGAACGAAAATGACCTAAATGTTAAACCAATGACACAATTGCACTTATTGGATGCACAAGATTGGTTAAAAACCCTAATTGGATTAGAATAAGTCGATGGATGACGAAAATGACCTAAATGTTCAACCAATGATACAAACGCACTGATTGGATGCACAAGATTGGTTAAAAACCCTAATAGGATTTGAATAAGCATAGGGAGGACGAAAATGACCTAAATGTTCAACCAATGACACAAAATCACTAATTGGATGCTCAAGATTGGTTAAAAACCCTAATTGGATTAGAATAAGCCTAGAGAGGACGAAAATGACCTAAATGTTAAACCAATGACACAAATGCACTTATTGGATGCACAAAATTGGTTAAAAACCCTAATTGGATTAGAATAAGTTGATGGATGACGAAAATGACCTAAATGTTCAACAAATGACAATAACGAAAATGACCTAAATGGTCAACCTATGACACAAACGCACTTATTGGATGCACAATATTGGTTAAAAACCGAAATTGGATTAAAATAAGCCGAGGGAGGACAAAAATGACCTAAATGTTCAACACATGACAAAAAATCACTTACTGGATGCACACGATTGTTAAAAACCTTAATTGGATTAGAATAAGCCTTGGGAGGACGAAAATGACCTAAATATTCAAGCAATGACACAAAATCGCTTATTGGATGCACAAGATTGGCTAAAAACCCTATTTGGATTAGAATAACTAGAAGGATGACGAAAATAACCTAAATGTTCAACCTAGGAAACAAACGCACTTATTGGATGCACAATATTGGTTAAAAACCCAAATTAGATTAGAATAAGCCTAGGGAGAAAGAAAATGACCTAAATATTTAACCAATTACACAAAATCACTTATTGGATGCACAAGATTGGTTAAAAACCTTAATTGGATTAGAATAAGCCTTGGGAGGATGAAAATGACCTAAATGTTCAACCAATGACACAAAATCACTTATTGGATGCACAAGATTGGTTAACAACCGTAATTGGATTAGAATACTCCTGGGGAGGACGAAAATGACCTAAATGTTCAACCAATGACACAAAATCACCTATTGGATGCTCAAGATTGGTTAAAAACCGTAATTGGATTAGAATAAGTTGATGGATGACGAAACTGACCTAAATGTTGAACCAATGAACCAAAATCACTTATTGGATACACAAGATTGGTTAAAAACCTTAATTGGATTAGAATGAGCCTACGGAGGAAGAAAATGACCTAAATGTTCTACCAATGATACAAAATCACTTATTGGATGCTCTAGATTGGTTAAAAACCCTAATTGGATTAGAATAAGCCTAGAGAGGATGAAAATGACCTAAATGTTCAACCAGTGACACAAAATCACTAATTGTGTACACAAAATTGGTTAAAAACCCTAATTGATTAGAATAAGCCTTGGAAAGACGAAAATGAACTAAATGTTCACCACATGACAAAAAATCACTTATGGGATGCATAAGATTGATTAAAAACCCAAATTGGATTAGAATAAGCCTAGAGAGAACGAAAATGACCTAAATGTTAAACCAATGACACAATTGCACTTATTGGATGCACAAGATTGGTTAAAAACCCTAATTGGATTAGAATTAGTCGATGGATGACGAAAATGACCTAAATGTTCAACCAATGACACAAAATCACTTATTGGATGCTCAAGATTGGTTAAAAACCATAATTGGATTAGAATAAGTTGATGGATGACGAAAATGACATAAATGTTCAACAAATGACAATAACGAAAATGACCTAAATGGTCAACCTATGACACAAACGCACTTATTGGATGCACAATATTGGTTAAAAACCGAAATTGGATTAAAATAAGCCTAGGGAGGACAAAAATGAACTAAATGTTCAACACATGACAAAAAATCACTTACTGGACGCACACGATCGTTAAAAACCTTAATTGGATTAGAATAAGCCTTGGGAGGACGAAAATGACCTAAATATTCAAGCAATGACACAAAATCGCTTATTGGATGCACAAGATTGGCTAAAAACCCTATTTGGATTAGAATAACTAGAAGGATGACGAAAATAACCTAAATGTTCAACCTATGACACAAACGCACTTATTGGATGCACAATATTGGTTAAAAACCCAAATTGGATTAGAATAAGCCTAGGGAGGAAGAAAATGACCTAAATATTTAACCAATTACACAAAATCACTTATTGCATGCACAAGATTGGTTAAAAACCTTAATTGGATTAGAATAAGCCTTGGGAGGATGAAAATGACCTAAATGTTCAACCAATGACACAAAATCACTTATTGGATGCACAAGATTGGTTAAAAACCGTATTTGGATTAGAATACGCCTGGGTAGGACGAAAATTACCTAAATGTTCAACCAATGACACAAAATCACCTATTGGATGCTCAAGATTGGTTAAAAACCCTAATTGGATTAGAATAAGTTGATGGATGACGAAACTGACCTAAATGTTCAACCAATGAACAAAAATCACTTATTGGATACACAAGATTGGTTAAAAACCCTAATTGGATTAGAATGAGCCTAGGGAGGAAGAAAATGACCTAAATGTTCTACCAATGATACAAAATCACTTATTGGATGCTCAAGATTGGTTAAAAACCCTAATTGGATTAGAATAAGCCTAGAGAGGATGAAAATGACCTAAATGTTCAACCAGTGACACAAAATCACTAATTGTGTACACAAAATTGGTTAAAAACCCTAATTGGATTAGAATAAGCCTGGGAAAGACGAAAATGAACTAAATGTTCACCCCATGACACAAAATCACTTATTGGATGCATAAGATTGATTAAAAATCCAAATTGGATTAGTATAAGCCTAGAGAGGACGAAAATGACCTAAATGTTCAAGCAATGACACAAAATCACTTATTGGATGCACAAGATTGGCTAAAAATCATATTTGGATTAGAATAACTAGAAGGATGACGAAAATAATCTAAATGTTCAACCAATGACACAAAATCACTTATTGGATGCACAAGATTGGTTAAAAACTGTAATTGGATTACAATACTCCTAGGGAGGACGAAAATGACCTAAATGTTCAACCAATGACACAAAATCACTTATTGGATGCTCAAGATTGGTTAAAAACCCTAATTGGATTAGAATAAGTTTATGAATGACAAAAATGACCTAAATGTTCAACCAATGAACCAAAATCACTTATTGGATGCACAAGATTGGTTAAAAACGCTAATTGGATTAGAATGAGCCTAGGGAGGAAGAAAATGACCTAAATGTCCAACCAATGATACAAAATCACTTATTGGATGCTCAAGATTGGTTAAAAACCCTAATTGGATTAGCATAAGCCTAGAGAGGACGAAAATGACCTAAATGTTTAACCAATGACACAAAATCACTTATTGGATACACAAGGTTGGTTAAAAACTCTAATTGGATTAGAATAAGCCTAAGGAGGACGAAAATGGCCTAAATGTGCAACCAATGACACAAAATCACTTATTGGATGCACAAGATTAATTAAAAATCGTAATTGGATTAGAATACGCATAGGGAGGACGAAAATGACCTAAATGTTCAACCAATGACACAAAATCACTTATTGGATGCTCAAGATTGGTTAAAAACCTTAATTGGATTACAATAACTTGATGGATGACGAAAATGACCTAAATGTTCAACCAATGACACAAAATCACTTATTGGATGCACAAGATTGGTTAAAATCACTAATTGGATTAGAATAAGCCTAAGGAGGAAGAAAATGACCTAAATGTTCAACCAATGACACAAAATCACTTATTGGATGTACAACATTGGTTAAAAACCTTAATTGGATTTGAATAAGCCTAGGGAGGACGAAAATGACCTAAATATTTAACCAATGACACAAAATCACTTATTGGATGCACAAGATTGGTTAAAAACCTTAATTGGATTAGAATAAGCCTTGGGAAGACGAAAATGACCTCGATGTTCAAGCAATAACACAAAATCACTTATTGGATGCACAAGATTGGCTAAAAACCCTATTTGGATTAGAATAACTAAAAGGATGACGAAAATAACCTAAATGTTCAACCTATGACACAAACGCACTTATTGGATGCACAATATTGGTTAAAAACCCAAATTGGATTAGAATAAGCCTAGGGAGGACGAAAATGACCTAAATATTTAACCAATGACACAAAATCACTTATTGGATGCACAAGATTGGTTAAAAACCTTAATTGGATTAGAATAAGCCTTGGGAGGACGAAAATGAACTAAATGTTCAACCAATGACACAAAATCACTTATTGGATGCACAAGATTGGTTAAAAACCCAAATTGGATTAGAATAAGCCTAGAGAGGACGAAAATGACCTAAATGTTAAACCTATGACACAAACGCACTTATTGGATGCACAATATTGGTTTAAATCACTAATTGGATTAGAATAAGCCTAGGGAGGACGAAAATGACCTAAATATTTAACCAATGACACAAAATCACTTATTGGATGCACAAGATTGGTTAAAAACCTTAATTGGATTAGAATAAGCCTTGGGAGGACGAAAATGACCTAAATGTTCAACCAATAACACAAAATCACTTATTGGATGCACAAGGTTGGTTAAAAACCGTAAATGGATTAGAATATGCATAGAGAGCACGAAAATGACCTAAATGTTTAACCAATGACACAAAATCACTTATTGGATGCTCAAGATTGGTTAAAAACCCTAATTGGATTAGAGTAAGTTGATGGATGACAAAAATGACATAAATGTTCAACCAATGAACCAAAATCACTTATTGGATGCACAAAATTGGTTAAAAACCCTAATTGGATTAGAATGAGCCTAGGGAGGAAGAAAATGACCTAAATGTCCAACCAATGATACAAAATCACTTATTGGATGCTCAAGATTGGTTAAAAACCCTAATTGGATTAGAATAAGCCTAGAGAGGACGAAAATGACCTAAATGTTTAACCAATGACAGAAAATCACTTATTGGATGCACAAGGTTGGTTAAAAACTCTATTTGGATTAGAATAAGCCTAAGGAGGACGAAAACGACCTAAATGTTCAACCAATGACACAAAATCACTTATTGAATGCTCAAGATTGATTCAAAACCCTAATTGGATTAGAATAAGCCTAGAGAGGACGAAAATGACCTAAACGTTTAACCAATGACACAAAATCACTTAATTGATGCACAAGATTGGTTAAAAACCCAAATTGGATTAGAATAAGCCTAGAGAGGACGAAAATGACCTAAATGTTAAACCAATTACACAAATGCACCTATTGGATGCACAAGATTGGTTAAAAACCCTAATTGGATTAGAATAAGTCGATGGATGACGAAAATGACCTAAATGATCAACCAATGACACAAACACACTTATTGGATGCACAAGATTGGTTAAAAACCCTAATTGGACGAGAATAAGCCCAGGGAGGACGAAAATGACCTAAATGTTCAACCAATGACACAAATGTACTTATTGGATGCACAAGATTTGTTAAAAACCCTAATTGGACGAGAATAAGCCTACAGAGGACGAAAATGACCTAAATGTTCCACAAATGAAAGAAAATAACTTATTGGATGCACAAGATCGGCTAAAAACCTTAATTGGATTAGAATAAGCCTTGGGAGGACGAAAATGACCTAAATGTTCAAGCAATGACACAAAATGACTTATTGGATGCACAAGATTGGCTAAAAACCCTATTTGGATTAGAATAACTAGAAGGATGACGAAAATAACCTAAATGTTCAACCTATGACACAAACGCACTTATTGGATGCACAATATTGGTTAAAAACGCAAATTGGATTATAATAAGCCTAGGGAGGACGAAAATGACCTAAATATTTAACCAATGACACAAAATCACTTATTTGATGCTCAAGATTGGTTAAAAACCCTAATTGGATTAGAATATGTTGATGGATGACGAAAATGACCTAAATGTTCAACCAATGGACCAAAATCACTTATTGGATGCACAAAATTGGTTAAAAACCCTAATGGGATTAGAATGAGCCTAGGGAGGAAGAAAATGACCTAAATGTTCAACCAATGATACAAAATCACTTATTGGATGCTCAAGATTGGTTAAAAACCCTAATTGGATTAGAATAAGCCTAGAGGGGACGAAAATGACCTGAATGTTTAACCAATGACACAAAATCACTTATTGGATGCACAAGGTTGGTTAAAAACTCTAATTGGATTAGAAAAAGCCTAAGGAGGACGAAAATGACCTAAATGTTCAACCAATGACACAAAATCACTTATTGGATGCACAAGATTGAATAAAAACCCTAATTGGATTAGAATAAGCCGTGGGAGGATGAAAATGACCTAAATGTTCAACCAATGACACAAACGCACTTATTGTATGTACAAAATTGGTTAAAAAACCTAATTGGATTAGAATAAGCCTAGGGAGGATGAAAATGACCTAAATGTTCAACCAATGACACAAAATCACTAATTGTGTTTACACAAAATTGGTTAAAAACCCTAATTGGATTAGAATGAGCCTAGGGAGGAAGAAAATGACCTAAATGTCCAACCAATGACACAAAATCACTTATTGGATGCTCATGATTGGTTAAAAACCCTAATTGGATTAGACTAAGCCTAGAGAGGACGAAAATGATCTAATTGTTTAACCAATGACACAAAATCACTTATTGGATGCACAAGGTTGGTTAAAAACTTTAATTGGATTAGAAAAAGCCTAAGGAAGACGAAAATGACCTAAATGTTCAACCAATGACACATAATCACTTATTGGATGCACAAGATTGGTTAAAAACCCTAATTGGATTAGAATAAGCCTAGGGAGGACAAAAATGAACTAAATGTTCACCCCATGACACAAAATCACTTATTGGATGCATAAGATAGCTTAAAAACCCAAATTGGATTAGAATAAGCCTAGAGAGGACGAAAATGACCTCAATGTTTAACCAATGACACAAATGCACTTATTGGATGCACAAGATTGGTTAAAAACCCTATTTAGATTAGAATAAGTCGATGGATGACGAAAATGACCTAAATGATCAACCAATGACACAAACGCACTTATCGGATGCACAAGATTGGTTAAAAACCTTAATTGAATTAGAATAAGCCTAGGGAGGACGAAAATGACCTAATTGTTCAACCAATGACACAAAATCACTTATTGGATGCTCAAGATTGGTTAAAAACCCTATATTGATTAGAATAAGTTGATGGATGACGAAAATGACCTAAATGTTCAACCAATGACACAAAATCACTTATTGGATGCACAAGAATTGTTAAAAACCCTACTTGGATTAGAATAAGCCTAAGGAGGAAGAAAATGACCTAAATGTTCACCCGATGACACAAAATCACTTATTGGATGCACAAGATTGGTTAAAATCCCTAATTGGATTAGAATAAGCCTAAGGAGGAAGAAAATGACCTAATTTTTAACCAATGACACAAAATCACTTATTGGATGCACAAGATTGGTTAAAAATCTTAATTGGATTAGAATAAGCCTTGGGAGAACGAAAATGACCTAAATGTTAAATCAATAACACAAAATCACTTATTGGATGCACAAGATTGGTTAAAAACCGTAATTGGATCAGAATACGCCTAGGGAGGACTAAAATGACCTAAATGTTCAACCAATGACACAAAATCACATATTGGATGCTCAAGATTGGTTAAAAACCCTAATTGGATTACCATAACTTGATGGATGACGAAAATGACCTAAATGTTCAACCAATGACACAAAATCACTTATTGGATGCACAAGATTGGTTAAAAATCCTAATTGGATTAGAATAAGCCTAGGGAGGATGAAAATGACCAAAATGTTCAACCAATGACACAAAATCACTAATTGTGTACACAAAATTGGTTAAAAACCCTAATTGGATTAGAATAAGCCTTGGAAAGACGAAAATGAACTAAATGTTCACCCCATGACACAAAATCACTTATTGGATGCATAAGATTGGTTAAAAACCCAAATTGGATTAGAATAAGCCTATAGAGGACGAAAATGACCTAAATGTTAATCCAATGGCACAAATGAACTTATTGGATGCACAAGATTGGTTAAAAACCCTAATTGGGTTAGAATAAGTCGATGGATGACGAAAATGACCTAAATGTTCAACCAATGACACAAAATCACTTATTGGATGGTCAAGATTGGTTAAAAGCCCTAATTGGATTAGAATAAGTTGATGGATGACGAAAATGACCTAAATGTTCAACCAATGAACCAAAATCACTTATTGGATGCACAAGATTGGTTAAAACCCCTAATTTGATTAGAATGAGTGTAGGGAGGAAGAAAATGACCTAAATGTCGAACCAATGATAACCAATGCCACAAAATCACTAATTGAATGCACAAGATTGGTTAAAAACTCTAATTGGATTAGAATAAGCCTAGGGAGGACGAAAATGACCTAAATATTTAACCAATGACACAAAATCACTTATTGGATGCACAAGGTTGGTTAAAAACCTTAATTGGATTAGAATAAGCCTAGAGAGGACGAAAATGACCTAAATGTTTAACCAATGACACAAAATCACTTATTGGATGCACAAGGTTGGTTAAAAACTCGAATTGGATTAGAATAAGCCTAGGGACGACGAAAATGACCTAAATGTTCAACCAATGACACAAAATCACTTATTTGATGAAAAAGATTGGTTAAAAACCCTAATTGGATTAGAATAAGGCGTGGGAGGATGAAAATGACCTAAATGTTCAACCAATGATACAAACGCACTTATTGTATGTACAAAATTGGTTAAAAACCCTAATTGGATTAGAATAAGCCTAGGGAGGATGAAAATGACCTAAATGTTCAACCAATGACACAATATCACTAATTGTGTACACAAAATTGGTTAAAAACCCTAATTGGATTAGAATAAGCCTTGGAAAGACGAAAATGAACTAAATGTTCACCCCCATGACACAAAATCACTTATTGGATCCATAAGATTGGTTAAAAACCCAAATTGGATTAGAATAAGCCTATAGAGGACGAAAATGACCTAAATGTTAAACCAATGGCACAAATGAACTTATTGGATGCACAAGATTGGTTAAAAACCCTAATTGGATTAGAATAAGTCGATGGATGACGAAAATGACCTAAATGTTCAACCAATGACACAAACACACTTATTGGATGCACAAGATTGGTTAAAAACCCTAATTGGATTCGAATAAGCCTATGGTGGAGGAAAATGACCTAAATGCTCAACCAATGACACAAAATCACTTATTGGATGCTCAAGATTAGTTAAAAACCCTAATTGAATTAGAATAATTTGATGGATGACGAAAATGACCTAAATGTTCAACCAATGACACAAAATCACTTATTGGATGCACAAGATTGGTTAAAAACCCTAATTGGATTAGAATAAGTTTAAGGAGGAAGAAAATTACCTAAATGTTCACCCAATGACACAAATTCACTTATTGGATGCACAAGATTGGTTAAAATCCCGATCTGGATTAGAATAAGCCTAAAGAGGAAAAAAATGTCCTAAATATTTAACCAATGCACAAAATCACTTATTGGATGCACAAGATTGGTTAAAAACCTTAATTGGATTAGAATAACCCTTGGGAGGACGAAAATGGCCTAAATGTTCAACCAATGACACAAAATCACTTATTGGATGCACAAGATTGGTTAAAAACCGTAATTGGATTAGAATACGCCTACGGAGGACGAAAATGACCTAAATGTTCAACCAATGGCACAAAATCACTTATTGGATGCTCAAGATTGGTTAGAAACCCTAATTGGATTAGAATAAGTTGATGGATGACGAAAATGACCTAAATGTTCAACCAATGAAACAAAATCACTTATTGGATGCACAAGATTGGTTAAAAACCCTAATTGGATTAGAATGAGCGTAAGGAGGAAGAAAATGACCTAAATGTCCAACCAATGATACAAAATCACTTATTGGATGCTAAAGATTGGTTAAAAACCCTAATTGGATTAGAATAAGCCTAGAGAGGACGAAAATGACCTAAATGTTTAACCAATGACACAAAATCACTTATTGGATGCACAATGTTGGTTAAAAACTCTAATTGGATTAGAATAAGCCTAGGGAGGACGAAAATGACCTAAATGTTCAACCAATGACACAAAATAACTTATTGGATGCACAAGATTGGTTAAAAACCCTAATTGGATTAGAATAAGCCGAGGGAGGATGAAAATGACCTAAATGTTGAACCAATGACACAAACGCACTTATTGTATGTACAAAATTGGTTAAAAACCCTAATTGGATTAGAATAAGCCTAGGGAGGATGAAAATGACCTAAATGTTCAACCAATGACACAAAATCACTTATTGGATGCTCAAGATTGGTTAAAAATCTAATTGGATTAGAATAAGCCTAGAGAGGACGAAAATGACCTAAATGTTTAACCAATGACACAAAATCACTTATTGGATGCACAATGTTGGTTAAAAACTGTAATTGGATTAGAATAAGCCTAGAGAGGACGAAACTGACCTAAATGTTAACCCAATGACACATTTGCACTTATTGGATGCACAAGATTGGTTAAAAACCCTAATTGGATTAGAATAAGTCGATGGATGACGAAAATAACCTAAATGTTCAACCAATGACACAAACGCACTTATTGGATGCACAAGATTGGTTAAAAACCCTAATTGGATTAGAATAAGTCTAGGGAGGACAAAAATGACCTAAATGTTCAACCAATGACACAAAATCACTTATTGGATGCTCAAGATTGGTTAAAAACCCTAATTGGATTAGAATAAGTTGATGGATGACGAAAATGACCTAAATGTTCAACCAATGACACAAAATCACTTATTGGATGCACAAGATTGGTTAAAAACCCTAATTGGATTAAAATAAATCTAAGGACGTAGAAAATGACCTAAATTTTTACCCAATGACACAAAATCACTTATTGGATGCACAAGATTGGTTAAAATCTCGAATTGGATGAGAATAACCCTGAGGAGGAAGAAAATGACCTAAATGTTCAACCAATGACACAATATCACTTATTGGATGCACAAGATTGGTTAAAAACCTTAATTGGATTAGAATAAGCCTTAGGAGGACAAAAATGACCTAAATGTTCAACCAATGACACAAAATCACTTATTGGATGCTCAAGATTGGTTAAAAACCCTAATTGGATTAGAATAAGTTGATGGATGACGAAAATGACCTAAATGTTCAACCAATGACACAAAATCACTTATTGGATGCACAAGATTGGTTAAAAACCCTAATTGGATTAGAATAAGCCTAAGGAGGAAGAAAATGACCTAAATGTTCACCCGATGACACAAAATCACTTATTGGATGCACAAGATTGGTTAAAATCCCGAATTGGATTAGAATAAGCCTAAGGAGGAAGAAAATGACGTAATTTTTAACCAATGACACAAAATCACTTATTGGATGCACAAGATTGGTTTAAAATCTTAATTGGATTAGAATAAGCCTTGGGAGAACGAAAATGACCTAAATGTTAAATCAATAACACAAAATCACTTATTGGATGCACAAGATTGGTTAAAAACCGTAATTGGATCAGAATACGCCGAGGGAGGACTAAAATGACCTAAATGTTCAACCAATGACACAAAATCACTTATTGGATGCTCAAGATTGGTTAAAAACCCTAATTGGATTACCATAACTTGATGGATGACGAAAATGACCTAAATGTTCAACCAATGACACAAAATCACTTATTGGATGCACAAGATTGGTTAAAAATCCTAATTGGATTAGAATAAGCCTAGGGAGGATGAAAATGACCTAAATGTTCAACCAATGACACAAAATCACTAATTGTGTACACAAAATTGGTTAAAAACCCTAATTGGATTAGAATAAGCCTTGGAAAGACGAAAATGAACTAAATGTTCACCCCATGACACAAAATCACTTATTGGATGCATAAGATTGGTTAAAAACCCAAATTGGATTAGAATAAGCCTATAGAGGACGAAAATGACCTAAATGTTAATCCAATGGCACAAATGAACTTATTGGATGCACAAGATTGGTTAAAAACCCTAATTGGGTTAGAATAAGTCGATGGATGACGAAAATGACCTAAATGTTCAACCAATGACACAAAATCACTTATTGGATGGTCAAGATTGGTTAAAAACCCTAATTGGATTAGAATAAGTTGATGGATGACGAAAATGACCTAAATGTTCAACCAATGAACCAAAATCACTTATTGGATGCACAAGATTGGTTAAAACCCCTAATTTGATTAGAATGAGCTTAGGGAGGAAGAAAATGACCTAAATGTCCAACCAATGATAACCAATGCCACAAAATCACTAATTGAATGCACAAGATTGGTTAAAAACTCTAATTGGATTAGAATAAGCCTAGGGAGGACGAAAATGACCTAAATATTTAACCAATGACACAAAATCACTTATTGGATGCACAAGGTTGGTTAAAAACCTTAATTGGATTAGAATAAGCCTAGAGAGGACGAAAATGACCTAAATGTTTAACCAATGACACAAAATCACTTATTGGATGCACAAGGTTGGTTAAAAACTCGAATTGGATTAGAATAAGCCTAGGGACGACGAAAATGACCTAAATGTTCAACCGATGACACAAAATCACTTATTTGATGAAAAAGATTGGTTAAAAACCCTAATTGGATTAGAATAAGGCGTGGGAGGATGAAAATGACCTAAATGTTCAACCAATGATACAAACGCACTTATTGTATGTACAAAATTGGTTAAAAACCCTAATTGGATTAGAATAAGCCTAGGGAGGATGAAAATGACCTAAATGTTCAACCAATGACACAATATCACTAATTGTGTACACAAAATTGGTTAAAAACCCTAATTGGATTAGAATAAGCCTTGGAAAGACGAAAATGAACTAAATGTTCACCCCCATGACACAAAATCACTTATTGGATACATAAGATTGGTTAAAAACCCAAATTGGATTAGAATAAGCCTATAGAGGACGAAAATGACCTAAATGTTAAACCAATGGCACAAATGAACTTATTGGATGCACAAGATTGGTTAAAAACCCTAATTGGATTAGAATAAGTCGATGGATGACGAAAATGACCTAAATGTTCAACCAATGACACAAACACACTTATTGGATGCACAAGATTGGTTAAAAACCCTAATTGGATTCGAATAAGCCTATGGTGGAGGAAAATGACCTAAATGCTCAACCAATGACACAAAATCACTTATTGGATGCTCAAGATTAGTTAAAAACCCTAATTGAATTAGAATAATTTGATGGATGACGAAAATGACCTAAATGTTCAACCAATGACACAAAATCACTTATTGGATGCACAAGATTGGTTAAAAACCCTAATAGGATTAGAATAAGTTTAAGGAGGAAGAAAATGACCTAAATGTTCACCCAATGACACAAATTCACTTATTGGATGCACAAGATTGGTTAAAATCCCGATCTGGATTAGAATAAGCCTAAAGAGGAAAAAAATGTCCTAAATATTTAACCAATGCACAAAATCACTTATTGGATGCACAAGATTGGTTAAAAACCTTAATTGGATTAGAATAACCCTTGGGAGGACGAAAATGGCCTAAATGTTCAACCAATGATACAAAATCACTTATTGGATGCACAAGATTGGTTAAAAACCGTAATTGGATTAGAATACGCCTACGGAGGACGAAAATGACCTAAATGTTCAACCAATGGCACAAAATCACTTATTGGATGCTCAAGATTGGTTAGAAACCCTAATTGGATTAGAATAAGTTGATGGATGACGAAAATGACCTAAATATTCAACCAATGAAACAAAATCACTTATTGGATGCACAAGATTGGTTAAAAACCCTAATTGGATTAGAATGAGCGTAAGGAGGAAGAAAATGACCTAAATGTCCAACCAATGATACAAAATCACTTATTGGATGCTAAAGATTGGTTAAAAACCCTAATTGGATTAGAATAAGCCTAGAGAGGACGAAAATGACCTAAATGTTTAACCAATGACACAAAATCACTTATTGGATGCACAATGTTGGTTAAAAACTCTAATTGGATTAGAATAAGCCTAGGGAGGACGAAAATGACCTAAATGTTCAACCAATGACACAAAATAACTTATTGGATGCACAAGATTGGTTAAAAACCCTAATTGGATTAGAATAAGCCGAGGCAGGATGAAAATGACTTAAATGTTGAACCAATGACACAAACGCACTTATTGTATGTACAAAATTGGTTAAAAACCCTAATTGGATTAGAATAAGCCTAGGGAGGATGAAAATGACCTAAATGTTCAACCAATGACACAAAATCACTTATTGGATGCTCAAGATTGGTTAAAAATCTAATTGGATTAGAATAAGCCTAGAGAGGACGAAAATGACCTAAATGTTTTACCAATGACACAAAATCACTTATTGGATGCACAATGTTGGTTAAAAACTCTAATTGGATTAGAATAAGCCTAGAGAGGACGAAAATGACCTAAATGTTAACCCAATGACACATTTGCACTTATTGGATGCACAAGATTGGTTAAAAACCCTAATTGGATTAGAATAAGTCTAGGGAGGACAAAAATGACCTAAATGTTCAACCAATGACACAAAATCACTTATTGGATGCTCAAGATTGGTTAAAAACCCTAATTGGATTAGAATAAGTTGATGGATGACGAAAATGACCTAAATGTTCAACCAATGACACAAAATCACTTATTGGATGCACAAGATTGGTTAAAAACCCTAATTGGATTAAAATAAATCTAAGGACGTAGAAAATGACCTAAATTTTTACCCAATGACACAAAATCACTTATTGGATGCACAAGATTGGTTAAAATCTCGAATTGGATGAGAATAACCCTGAGGAGGAAGAAAATGACCTAAATGTTCAACCAATGACACAATATCACTTATTGGATGCACAAGATTGGTTAAAAACCTTAATTGGATTAGAATAAGCCTTAGGAGGACAAAAATGACCTAAATGTTCAACCAATGACACAAAATCACTTATTGGATGCATAAGATTTGTTAAAAACCGTAATTGGATTAGAATACGCCTAGGGAGGACGAAAATAACCTAAATGTTCAACCAATGACACAAAATCACTTATTGGATGCTCAAGATTGGTTAAAAACCCTAATTGGATTAGAATAAGTTGATGGATGACGAAAATGACCTAAATGTTCAACCAATGACACAAAATCACTTATTGGATGCACAAGATTGGTTAAAAACCCTAATTGGATTAGAATAAGTCTAAGGACGTAGAAAATGACCTAAATTTTTACCCAATGACACAAAATCACTTATTGGTTGCACAAGATTGGTTAAAATCTCGAATTGGATGAGAATAAGCCTAAGGAGGAAGAAAATGACCTAAATGTTCAACCAATGACACAATATCACTTATTGGATGCACAAGATTGGTTAAAAACCTTAATTGGATTAGAATAAGCCGTAGGAGGACAAAAATGACCTAAATGTTCAACCAATGACACAAAATCACTTATTGGATGCATAAGATTTGTTAAAAACCGTAATTGGATTAGAATACGCCTAGGGAGGACGAAAATAACCTAAATGTTCAACCAATGACACAAAATCACTTATTGGATGCTCAAGATTGGTTAAAAACCCTAATTGGATTAGAATAAGTTGATGGATGACGAAAATGACCTAAATGTTCAACCAATGACACAAAATCACTTATTGGATGCACAAGATTGGTTAAAAACCCTAATTGGATTAGAATGAGCCTAGGGAGGAAGAAACTGACCTAAATGTGCAACCAATGATACAAAATCACTTATTGGATGCTCAAGATTTGTTAAAAACCCTAATTGGATTAGAATAAGCCTAGAGAGGACGAAAATGATCTAAATGTTTAACTAATGACACAAAATCACTTATTGGATGCACAAGGTTGGTTAAAAACTCTAATTGGATTAGAATAAGCATAGGGAGGACGAAAATGACCTAAATGTTCAACCAATGACACAAAATCACTTATTAGATGCACAAGATTGGTTAAAAACCCTAATAGGATTAGAATAAGCCTAGGGAGGACAAAAATGACCTAAATGTTCAACACATGACAAAAAATCACTTACTGGATGCACATGATCGGTTAAAAACCTTAATTGGATTAGAATAAGCCTTGGGAGGACGAAAATGACCTAAATATTCAAGCAATGACACAAAATCGCTTATTGGATGCACAAGATTGGCTAAAAACCCTATTTGGATTAGAATAACTAGAAGGATGACGAAAATAACCTAAATGTTCAACCTATGACTAAAACGCACTTATTGGATGCACAATATTGGTTAAAAACCCAAATTGGATTAGAATAAGCCTAGGGATGACGAAAATGACCTAAATATTTAACCAATGACACAAAATAACTTATTGGATGCACAAGATTGGTTAAAAACCTTAATTGGATTAGAATAAGCCTTGGGAGGACGAAAATGACCTAAATGTTCAACCAATGACACAAAATCCCTTATTGGATGCACAAGATTGGTTAAAAACCGTAATTGGATTAGAATACGCCTAGGGAGTACGAAAATGAAATAAATGTTCAACCAATGACACAAAATCACTTATTGGATGCACAAGATTGGATAAAACCCGTAATTGGATTAGAATACGCCTAGGGAGGACGAAAATGACCTAAATGTTCAACCAATGACACAAAATCACTTATAGGATGCACAAGGTTGGTTAAAAACTCTAATTGGATTAGAATAAGCCTAGGGGGGACGAAAATGACCTAAATGTTCAACCAATGACACAAAATCACTTATTGGATGCACAAGATTGGTTAAAAACCCTAATTGGATTACAATAAGCCGTAGGAGGATGAAAATGACCTAAATGTTCAACCAATGACACAAACGCACTTATTGTATGTACAAAATTGGTTAAAAACCCTAATTGGATTAGAATAAGCCTAGGGAGGTTGAAAATGACCTAAATGTTCAACCAATGACACAAAATCACTAATTGTGTACACAAAATTGGTTAAAAACCCTAATTGGATTAGAATAAGCCTTGGAAAGACGAAAATGAACTAAATGTTCAGCACATGACAAAAAATCACTTATTGGATGCATAAGATTGATTAAAAACCCAAATTGGATTAGAATAAGCCTAGAGAGGACGAAAATGACCTAAATGTTAAACCAATGACACAAATGCACTTATTGGATGCACAAAATTGGTTAAAAACCCTAATTCGATTAGAAGAAGTCGCTGGATGACGAAAATGACCTAAATGTTCAACCAATGACACAAACGCACTTATTGGATGCACAAGATTGGTTAAAAACCCTAATTGGATTAGAATAAGCCTAGGGAGGACAAAAATGACCTAAATGTTTAACCAATGACACAAAATTGCTTATTGGATGCTCAAGATTGGTTAAAAACCCTAATTGGATTAGAATAAGTTGATGGATGACGAAAATGACCTAAATGTTCAACCAATGACACAAAATCACTTATTGGATGCACAAGATTGGTTAAAAACCCTAATTGGATTAGAATAAGCCTTGGAAAGACGAAAATGAACTAAATGTTCACCAGATGACAAAAAATCACTTATGGGATGCATAAGATTGATTAAAAACCCAAATTGGATTAGAATAAGCCTAGAGAGAACGAAAATGACCTAAATGTTAAACCAATGACACAATTGCACTTATTGGATGCACAAGATTGGTTAAAAACCCTAATTGGATTAGAATAAGTCGATGGATGACGAAAATGACCTAAATGTTCAACCAATGACACAAACGCACTTATTGGATGCACAAGATTTGTTAAAAACCCTAATAGGATTTGAATAAGCATAGGGAGGACGAAAATGACCTAAATGTTCAACCAATGACACAAAATCACTTATTGGATGCACAAGATTGGTTAAAAACCCTAATTGGATTAGAATAAGTCGTGGGAGGATGAAAATGACCTAAATGTTCAACCAATGACATAAACGCACTTATTGTATGTACAAAATTGGTTAAAAACCCTAATTGGATTAGAATAAGCCTAGGGAGGTTGAAAATGACCTAAATGTTCAACCAATGACACAAAATCACTAATTGTGTACACAAAATTGGTTAAAAACCCTAATTGGATTAGAATAAGCCTTGGAAAGACGAAAATGAACTAAATGTTCAGCACATGACAAAAAATCACCTATTGGATGCATAAGATTGATTAAAAACCCAAATTGGATTAGAATAAGCCTAGAGAGGACGAAAATGACCTAAATGTTAAACCAATGACACAAATGCACTTATTGGATGCACAAAATTGGTTAAAAACCCTAATTCGATTAGAAGAACTCGCTGGATGACGAAAATGACCTAAATGTTCAACCAATGACACAAACACACTTATTGGATGCACAAGATTGGTTAAAAACCCTAATTGGATTAGAATAAGCCTAGGGAGGACAAAAATGACCTAAATGTTCAACCAATGACACAAAATTGCTTATTGGATGCTCAAGATTGGGTAAAAACCCTAATTGGATTAGAATAAGTTGATGGATGACGAAAATGACCTAAATGTTCAACCAATGACACAAAATCACTTATTGGATGCACAAGATTGGTTAAAAACCCTAATTGGATTAGAATAAGCCTTGGAAAGACGAAAATGAACTAAATGTTCACCACATGACAAAAAATCACTTATGGGATGCATAAGATTGATTAAAAACCCAAATTGGATTAGAATAAGCCTAGAGAGAACGAAAATGACCTAAATGTTAAACCAATGACACAATTGCACTTATTGGATGCACAAGATTGGTTAAAATCCCTAATTGGATTAGAATAAGTCGATGGATGACGAAAATGACCTAAATGTTCAACCAATGACACAAACGCACTTATTGGATGCACAAGATTGGTTAAAAACCCTAATAGGATTTGAATAAGTATAGGGAGGACAAAAATGACCTAAATGTTCAACCAATGACACAAAATCACTTATTGGATGCACAAGATTGGTTAAAAACCCTAATTGGATTAGAATAAGTTGATGGACGACGAAAAAGACCTAAATGTTCAACAAATGAAAATAACGAAAATGACCTAAATGGTCAACCTATGACACAAACGCACTTATTGGATGCACAATATTGGTTAAAAACCGAAATTGGATTAAAATAAGCCTAGGGAGGACAAAAATGACCTAAATGTTCAACACATGACAAAAAATCACTTACTGGATGCACACGATTGTTAAAAACCTTAATTGGATTAGAATAAGCCTTGGGAGGACGAAAATGACCTAAATATTCAAGCAATGACACAAATCGCTTATTGGATGCACAAGATTGGCTAAAAACCCTATTTGGATTAGAATAACTAGAAGGATGACGAAAATACCCTAAATGTTCAACCTATGACACAAACGCACTTATTGGATGCACAATATTGGTTAAAAACCCAAATTGGATTAGAATAAGCCTAGGGTGGAAGAAAATGACCTAAATATTTAACCAATTACACAAAATCACTTATTGGATGCACAAGATTGGTTAAAAACCTTAATTGGATTAGAATAAGCCTTGGGAGGATGAAAATGACCTAAATGTTCAACCAATGACACAAAATCACTTATTGGATGCACAAGATTGGTTAAAAACCGTAATTGGATTAGAATACGCCTGGGGAGGACGAAAATGACCTAAATGTTCAACCAATGACACAAAATCACCTATTGGATGCTCAAGATTGGTTTAAAACTCTAATTGGATTAGAATAAGCCTAGGGGGGACGAAAATGACCTAAATGTTCAACCAATGACACAAAATCACTTATTGGATGCACAAGATTGGTTAAAACCCCTAATTGGATTAGAATAAGTTGTGGGAGGATGAGAATGACCTAAATGTTCAACCAATGACACTAACGCACTTATTGTATGTACAAAATTGGTTAAAAACCCTAATTGGATTAGAATAAGCCTAGGGAGGTTGAAAATGACCTAAATGTTCAACCAATGACACAAAATCACTAATTGTGTACACAAAATTGGTTAAAAACCCTAATTGGATTAGAATAAGCCTTGGAAAGCCAAAAATGAACTAAATGTTCACCACATGACAAAAAATCACTTATTGGATGCATAAGATTGATTAAAAACCCAAATTGGATTAGAATAAGCCTAGAGAGGACGAAAATGACCTAAATGTTAAACCAATGACACAAATGCACTTATTGGATGCACAAAATTGGTTAAAAACCCTAATTGGATTAGAATAAGTTTATGGATGACGAAAATGACCTAAATGTTCAACCAATGACACAAAATCACTTATTGGATGCACAAGATTGGTTAAAAACCCTAATTGGATTAGAATAAGCGTAAGGAGGAAGAAAATGACCTAAATGTTCCCCGAATGACACAAAATCACTTATTGGATGCACAAGATTGGTTAAAATCCCTAATTGGATTAGAATAAGCCTAGGGAGGACAAAAATGACCTAAATGTTCAACCAATGACACAAATGCACTTATTGGATGCACAAGATTGGTTAAAATTCCTAATTGGATTAGAATAAGCCGTGGGAGGATGAAAATGACCTAAATGTTCAACCAATGACACAAACGCACTTATTGAATGTACAAAATTGTTTAAAAACCCTAATTGAATTAGAATCAGCCTAGGGAGGATTAAAATGACCTAAATGTTCAACCAATGACACAAAATCACTAATTGGATACACAAAATTGGTTGAAAACCCTAATTGGATTAGAATAAGCCTTGGAAAGACGAAAATGAACGAAATGTTCACCCAATGACACAAAATCACTTATTGGATGCATAAGATTGGTTAAAAACCCAAATTGGATTAGAATAAGCCTAGAGAGAACGAAAATGACCTAAATGTTAAACCAATGACACAATTGCACTTATTGGATGCACAAGATTGGTTAAAAACCCTAATTGGATTAGAATAAATCGATGGATGACGAAAATGACCTAAATGTTCAACCAATGACACAAACGCACTTATTGGATGCACAAGATTGGTTAAAAACCCTAATAGGATTTGAATAAGCCTAGGGAGGACGAAAATGACCTAAATGTTCAACCAATGACACAAAATCACTTATTGGATGCACAAGATTGGTTAAAAACCCTAATTGGATTAGAATAACTCGTGGGAGGATGAAAATGACCTAAATGTTCAACCAATGACACAAACGCACTTATTGGATGCACAAGATTGGTTAAAAACCCTAATTGGATTAGAATAAGCCTAGGGAGGACAAAAATGACCTAAATGTTCAACCAATGACACAAAATTGCTTATTGGATGCTCAAGATTGGTTAAAAACCCTAATTGGATTAGAATAAGTTGATGGATGACGAAAATGACCTAAATGTTCAACCAATGACACAAAATCACTTATTGGATGCACAAGATTGGTTAAAAACCCTAATTGGATTAGAATAAGCCTTGGAAAGACGAAAATGAACTAAATGTTCACCACATGACAAAAAATCACTTATGGGATGCATAAGATTGATTAAAAACCCAAATTGGATTAGAATAAGCCTAGAGAGAACGAAAATGACCTAAATGTTAAACCAATGACACAATTGCACTTATTGGATGCACAAGATTGCTTAAAAACCCTAATTGTATTAGAATAAGTCGATGGATGACGAAAATGACCTAAATGTTCAACCAATGACACAAACGCACTTATTGGATGCCCAAGATTGGTTAAAAACCCTAATAGGATTTGAATAAGCATAGGGAGGACGAAAATGACCTAAATGTTCAACCAGTGACACAAAATCACTTATTGGATGCTCAAGATTGGTTAAAAACCCTAATTGGATTAGAATAAGTTGATGGATGACGAAAATGACCTAAATGTTCAACAAATGACAATAACGAAAATGACCTAAATGGTCAACCTATGACACAAACGCACTTATTGGATGCACAATATTGGTGAAAAACCGAAATTGGATTAAAATAAGCCTAGGGAGGACAAAAATGACCTAAATGTTCAACACATGACAAAAAATCACTTACTGGATGCACACGATTGTTAAAAACCTTAATTGGATTAGAATAAGCCTTGGGAGGACAAAAATGACCTAAATATTCAAGCAATGACACAAAATCGCTTATTGGATGCACAAGATTGGCTAAAAACCCTATTTGGATTAGAATAACTAGAAGGATGATGAAAATAACCTAAATGTTCAACCTATGACACAAACACACTTATTGGATGCACAATATTGGTTAAAAACCCAAATTGGATTAGAATAAGCCTAGGGTGGAAGAAAATGACCTAAATATTTAACCAATTACACAAAATCACTTATTGGATGCACAAGATTGGTTAAAAACCTTAATTGGATTAGAATAAGCCTTGGGAGGATGAAAATGACCTAAATGTTCAACCAATGACACAAAATCACTTATTGGATGCACAAGATTGGTTAAAAACCGTAATTGGATTAGAATACGCCTGGGGAGGACGAAAATGACCTAAATGTTCAACCAATGACACAAAATCACCTATTGGATGCTCAAGATTGGTTAAAAACTCTAATTGGATTAGAATAAGCCTAGGGGGGACGAAAATGACCTAAATGTTCAACCAATGACACAAACGCACTTATTGGATGCACAAGATTGGTAAAAATTCCTAATTGGATTAGAATAAGCCGTGGGAGGATGAAAATGACCTAAATGTTCAACCAATGACACAAACGCACTTATTGTATGTACAAAATTGTTTAAAAACCCTAATTGGATTAGAATCAGCCTAGGGAGGATTAAAATGACCTAAATGTTCAACCAATGACACAAAATCACTAATTGGATACACAAAATTGGTTGAAAACCCTAATTGGATTAGAATAAGCCTTGGAAAGACGAAAATGAACGAAATGTTCACCCAATGACACAAAATCACTTATTGGATGCATAAGATTGGTTAAAAACCCAAATTGGATTAGAATAAGCCTAGAGAGAACGAAAATGACCTAAATATTAAACCAATGACACAATTGCACTTATTGGATGCACAAGATTGGTTAAAAACCCTAATTGGATTAGAATAAGTCGATGGATGACGAAAATGACCTAAATGTTCAACCAATGACACAAACGCACTTATTGGATGCACAAGATTGGTTAAAAACCCTAATAGGATTTGAATAAGCCTAGGGAGGACGAAAATGACCTAAATGTTCAACCAATGACACAAAATCACTTATTGGATGCTCAAGATTGGTTAAAAACCATAATTGGATTAGAATAAGTTGATGGATGACGAAAATGACATAAATGTTCAACAAATGACAATAACGAAAATGACCTAAATGGTCAACCTATGACACAAACTCACTTATTGGATGCACATTATTGGTTAAAAACCGAAATTGGATTAAAATAAGCCTAGGGAGGACAAAAATGACCTAAATGTTCAACACATGACAAAAAATCACTTACTGGACGCACACGATCGTTAAAAACCTTAATTGGATTAGAATAAGCCTTGGGAGGACGAAAATGACCTAAATGTTCAACCAATGACACAAAATCACTTATTGGATGCACAAGATTGGTTAAAAACCCTAATAGGATTAGAATAAGCCTAGGGAGGACAAAAATGACCTAAATGTTCAACACATGACAAAAAATCACTTACTGGATGCACATGATCGGTTAAAAACCTTAATTGGATTAAAATAAGCCTTGGGAGGACGAAAATGACCTAAATATTCAAGCAATGACACAAAATCGCTTATTGGATGCACAAGATCGGCTAAAAACCCTATTTGGATTAGAATAACTAGAAGGATGACGAAAATAACCTAAATGTTCAACCTATGACTCAAACGCACTTATTGGATGCACAATATTGGATAAAAACCCAAATTGGATTAGAATAAGCCTAGGGAGGACGAAAATGACCTAAATGTTCAACCAATGACACAAAATAACTTATTGGATGCACAAGATTGGTTAAAAACCCTAATTGGATTAGAATAAGCCGAGGGAGGATGAAAATGACCTAAATGTTGAACCAATGACACAAACGCACTTATTGTATGTACAAAATTGGTTAAAAACCCTAATTGGATTAGAATAAGCCTAGGGAGGATGAAAATGACCTAAATGTTCAACCAATGACACAAAATCACTTATTGGATGCTCAAGATTGGTTAAAAATCTAATTGGATTAGAATAAGCCTAGAGAGGACGAAAATGACCTAAATGTTTTACCAATGACACAAAATCACTTATTGGATGCACAATGTTGGTTAAAAACTCTAATTGGATTAGAATAAGCCTAGAGAGGACAAAAATGACCTAAATGTTAACCCAATGACACATTTGCACTTATTGGATGCACAAGATTGGTTAAAAACCCTAATTGGATTAGAATAAGTCTAGGGAGGACAAAAATGACCTAAATGTTCAACCAATGACACAAAATCACTTATTGGATGCTCAAGATTGGTTAAAAACCCTAATTGGATTAGAATAAGTTGATGGATGACGAAAATGACCTAAATGTTCAACCAATGACACAAAATCACTTATTGGATGCATAAGATTGGTTAAAAACCCTAATTGGATTAGAATAAGTCTAAGGACGTAGAAAATGACCTAAATTTTTACCCAATGACACAAAATCACTTATTGGATGCACAAGATTGGTTAAAATCTCGAATTGGATGAGAATAAGCCTAAGGACGAAGAAAATGACCTAAATGTTCAACCAATGACACAATATCACTTATTGGATGCACAAGATTGGTTAAAAACCTTAATTGGATTAGAATAAGCCGTAGGAGGACAAAAATGACCTAAATGTTCAACCAATGACACAAAATCACTTATTGGATGCATAAGATTTGTTAAAAACCGTAATTGGATTAGAATACGCCTAGGGAGGACGAAAATAACCTAAATGTTCAACCAATGACACAAAATCACTTATTGGATGCTCAAGATTGGTTAAAAACCCTAATTGGATTAGAATAAGTTGATGGATGACGAAAATGACCTAAATGTTCAACCAATGACACAAAATCACTTATTGGATGCACAAGATTGGTTAAAAACCCTAATTGGATTAGAATGAGCCTAGGGAGGAAGAAACTGACCTAAATGTGCAACCAATGATACAAAATCACTTATTGGATGCTCAAGATTTGTTAAAAACCCTAATTGGATTAGAATAAGCCTAGAGAGGACGAAAATGATCTAAATGTTTAACTAATGACACAAAATCACTTATTGGATGCACAAGGTTGGTTAAAAACTATAATTGGATTAGAATAAGCATAGGGAGGACGAAAATGACCTAAATGTTCAACCAATGACACAAAATCACTTATTAGATGCACAAGATTGGTTAAAAACCCTAATAGGATTAGAATAAGCCTAGGGAGGACAAAAATGACCTAAATGTTCAACACATGACAAAAAATCACTTACTGGATGCACATGATCGGTTAAAAACCTTAATTGGATTAGAATAAGCCTTGGGAAAACGAAAATGACCTAAATATTCAAGCAATGACACAAAATCGCTTATTGGATGCACAAGATTGGCTAAAAACCCTATTTGGATTAGAATAACTAGAAGGATGACGAAAATAACCTAAATGTTCAACCTATGACTCAAACGCACTTATTGGATGCACAATATTGGTTAAAAACCCAAATTGGATTAGAATAAGCCTAGGGATGACGAAAATGACCTAAATATTTAACCAATGACACAAAATCACTTATTGGATGCACAAGATTGGTTAAAAACCTTAATTGGATTAGAATAAGCCTTGGGAGGACGAAAATGACCTAAATGTTCAACCAATGACACAAAATCCCTTATTGGATGCACAAGATTGGTTAAAAACCGTAATTGGATTAAAATAAGCCTAGGGGGGACGAAAATGACCTAAATGTTCAACCAATGACACAAACGCACTTATTGGATGCACAAGATTGGTAAAAATTCCTAATTGGATTAGAATAAGCCGTGGGAGGATGAAAATGACCTAAATGTTCAACCAATGACACAAACACACTTATTGTATGTACAAAATTGTTTAAAAACCCTAATTGGATTAGAATCAGCCTAGGGAGGATTAAAATGACCTAAATGTTCAACCAATGACACAAAATCACTAATTGGATACACAAAATTGGTTGAAAACCCTAATTGGATTAGAATAAGCCTTGGAAAGACGAAAATGAACGAAATGTTCACCCAATGACACAAAATCACTTATTGGATGCATAAGATTGGTTAAAAACCCAAATTGGATTAGAATAAGCCTAGAGAGAACGAAAATGACCTAAATGTTAAACCAATGACACAATTGCACTTATTGGATGCACAAGGTTGGTTAAAAACCCTAATTGGATTAGAATAAGTCGATGGATGACGAAAATGACCTAAATGTTCAACCAATGACACAAACGCACTTATTGGATGCACAAGATTGGTTAAAAACCCTAATAGGACTTGAATAAGCCTAGGGAGGACGAAAATGACCTAAATGTTCAACCAATGACACAAAATCACTTATTGGATGCACAAGATTGGTTAAAAACCCTAATTGGATTAGAATAAGTGGTGGGAGGATGAAAATGACCTAAATGTTCAACCAATGACATAAACGCACTTATTGTATGTACAAAATTGGTTAAAAACCCTAATTGGATTAGAATAAGCCTAGGGAGGTTGAAAATGACCTAAATGTTCAACCAATGACACAAAATCACTAATTGTGTACACAAAATTGGTTAAAAACCCTAATTGGATTAGAATAAGCCTTGGAAAGACGAAAATGAACTAAATGTTCAGCACATGACAAAAAATCACTTATTGGATGCATAAGATTGATTAAAAACCCAAATTGGATTAGAATAAGCCTAGAGAGGACGAAAATGACCTAAATGTTAAACCAATGACACAAATGCACTTATTGGATGCACAAAATTGGTTAAAAACCCTAATTCGATTAGAAGAAGTCGCTGGATGACGAAAATGACCTAAATGTTCAACCAATGACACAAACGCACTTATTGGATGCACAAGATTGGTTAAAAACCCTAATTGGATTAGAATAAGCCTAGGGAGGACAAAAATGACCTAAATGTTCAACCAATGACACAAAATTGCTTATTGGATGCTCAAGATTGGTTAAAAACCCTGATTGGATTAGAATAAGTCGATGGATGACGAAAATGACCTAAATGTTCAACCAATGACACAAACGCACTTATTGGATGCACAAGATTGGTTAAAAACCCTAATAGGATTTGAATAAGCATAGGGAGGACGAAAATGACCTAAATGTTCAACCAATGACACAAAATCACTTATTGGATGCTCAAGATTGGTTAAAAACCCTAATTGGATTAGAATAAGTTGATGGATGACGAAAATGACCTAAATGTTCAACAAATGACAATAACGAAAATGACCTAAATGGTCAACCTATGACACAAACGCACTTATTGGATGCACAATATTGGTTAAAAACCGAAATTGGATTAAAATAAGCCTAGGGAGGATAAAAATGACCTAAACGTTCAACACATGACAAAAAATCACTTACTGGATGCACACGATTGTTAAAAACCTTAATTGGATTAGAATAAGCCTTGGGAGGACGAAAATGACCTAAATATTCAAGCAATGACACAAAATCGCTTATTGGATGCACAAGATTGGCTAAAAACCCTATTTGGATTAGAATAACTAGAAGGATGACGAAAATAACCTAAATGTTCAACCTATGACACAAACGCACTTATTGGATGCACAATATTGGTTAAAAACCCAAATTGGATTAGAATAAGCCTAGGGTGGAAGAAAATGACCTAAATATTTAACCAATTACACAAAATCACTTATTGGATGCACAAGATTGGTTAAAAACCTTAATTGGATTAGAATAAGCCTTGGGAGGATGAAAATGACCTAAATATTCAACCAATGACACAAAATCACTTATTGGATGCACAAGATTGGTTAAAAACTGTAATTGGATTAGAATACGCCTGGGGAGGACGAAAATTACCTAAATGTTCAATGAATGACACAAAATCACCTATTGGATGCTCAAGATTGGTTAAAAACCCTAATTGGATTAGAATAAGTTGATGGATGACGAAACTGACCTAAATGTTCAACCAATGAACCAAAATCACTTATTGGATACACAAGATTGGTTAAAAACCCTAATTGGATTAGAATGAGCCTAGGGAGGAAGAAAATGACCTAAATGTTCTACCAATGATACAAAATCACTTATTGGATGCTCAAGATTGGTTAAAAACCCTAATTGGATTAGAATAACCCTAGAGAGGATGAAAATGACCTAAATGTTCAACCAGTGACACAAAATCACTAATTGTGTACAAAAAATTGGTTAAAAACCCTAATTGGATTAGAATAAGCCTTGGAAAGACGAAAATGAACTAAATGTTCACCACATGACAAAAAATCACTTATGGGATGCATAAGATTGATTAAAAACCCAAATTGGATTAGAATAAGCCTAGAGAGAACGAAAATGACCTAAATGTTAAACCAATGACACAAACGCACTTATTGTATGTACAAAATTGTTGAAAAACCCTAATTGGATTAGAATCAGCCTAGGGAGGATTAAAATGACTTAAATGTTCAACCAATGAGACAAAATCACTAATTGGATACACAAAATTGGTTGAAAACCCTAATTGGATTAGAATAAGCCTTGGAAAGACGAAAATGAACGAAATGTTCACCCAATGACACAAAATCACTTATTGGATGCATAAGATTGGTTAAAAACCCAAATTGGATTAGAATAAGCCTAGAGAGAACGAAAATGACCTAAATGTTAAACCAATGACACAATTGCACTTATTGGATGCACAAGATTGGTTAAAAACCCTAATTGGATTAGAATAAGTCGATGGATGACGAAAATGACCTAAATGTTCAACCAATGACACAAACGCACTTATTGGATGCACAAGATTGGTTAAAAACCCTAATAGGATTTGAATAAGCCTAGGGAGGACGAAAATGACCTAAATGTTCAACCAATGACACAAAATCACTTATTGGATGCACAAGATTGGTTAAAAACCCTAATTGGATTAGAATAAGTCGTGGGAGGATGAAAATGACCTAAATGTTCAACCAATGACACAAACGCACTTATTGTATGTACAACATTGGTTAAAAACCCTAATTGGATTAGAATAAGCCTAGGGAGGTTGAAAATGACCTAAATGTTCAACCAATGACACAAAATCACTAATTGTGTACACAAAATTGGTTAAAAACCCTAATTGGATTAGAATAAGCCTTGGAAAGACGAAAATGAACTAAATGTTCAGCACATGACAAAAAATCACTTATTGGATGCATAAGATTGATTAAAAACCCAAATTGGATTAGAATAAGCCTAGAGAGGACGAAAATGACCTAAATGTTAAACCAATGACACAAATGCACTTATTGGATGCACAAAATTGGTTAAAAACCATAATTTGATTAGAAGAAGTCGCTGGATGACGAAAATGACCTAAATGTTCAACCAATGACACAAACGCACTTATTGGATGCACAAGATTGGTTAAAAACCCTAATTGGATTAGAATAAGCCTAGGGAGGACAAAAATGACCTAAATGTTCAACCAATGACACAAAATTGCTTATTGGATGCTCAAGATTGGTTAAAAACCCTAATTGGATTAGAATAAGTTGATGGATGACGAAAATGACCTAAATGTTCAACCAATGACA